>ML120438.1:3985-371059 GCA_003788595.2 Choiromyces venosus 120613-1
TCAAGAGCAGCCAAGTAGAAGACCGTTGGTCTAAAAAGGAAGCATGGTGTATATAGGAAGGAAGGTCAACGTACTAGGATTCCGGTGAAAACCCATAAGAAATAGGAAGGAAAGATACCGAAAAGCCTAAAAGACTTCGTTATGTAGAGCACTACAAAAAAGGAACTATAAAAAACGTCATAGAACCAGAAGATACCAGGTATCAAGGTACCATAACTAAAGAAGACTTGGGCTCCGTATGGGAAGTAGGAGTTTCTTAACAAGAGAAGCAATCAAAAGAAATCACGACACACCACAAAATGGACATGGTGGAACAGCCAAGACACTGGAATTAACACAACGAACATACTACTGGCCAGGCATGCGCCAAGACAATAAGCGATATGTCAAAAACTGCGACATGTGTCAAAGAATAAAACCAAGTCATCATGCAACATATAGACTATTGCAACCATTACAAATACCAGAGAAACAATGAAAATCCATCAGTATGGATTTCATCACAGACTTGCCACTATCGAACAACTATGACGCCATATGGGTCGTTGTGGATCGCCTGACCAAGATGGCTCATTTCATACCCTGTCGAAAGGATATGAAAACGGGAGAATTTACACAACTGTTCATGAAAAATGTCTTCAAACTGCATGGATTACCGAAAGACATCATCAGCGACAGAGGATCAATATTCACATCGGACCTATGGAAAGAAATGACCAAAGGGTTGGACATCACCCGGAAGATAAGCACAGCATTCCACCCCCAAACGGATGGTCAAACAGAAAGAACAAATGCCTCACTGGAACAATTCCTGAGGGCATATGTGGAATACTCCCAACAAGATTGGGAAGGATGGCTATCATTCGCGGAATTTGCATACAATAACACGAGACAGTACGTCATTAAGACAACACCCTTCTATGCAAACTATGGACATCACCCTATCAACGAACCCATGGGACATACAGGATTACCAGGGATACTAGAAAAACAAGATATCGGCAGATTACAGAAACTTATCCAGACAGAAATCAGAATGGCACAAGACAGAATGAAGGAAAACAGCGATCGCCACCGAAAACCCGATCCAAGACTGAAAACAGGAGACAAAGTCTGGTTAATGACGAAAGATATTCAAACCACGAGGCCATCAAAAAAACTGGATTATAGGAAAATCGGACCATACAAGATCATTGAAAAAATTGGAGAAAAAGCTTATAAGCTAGACCTCCCAACCTCAATGAAAACAAAACACCCAGTCTTCCACATCAGCAAACTCGAACTCTACTCAGACAATCCTCTACCCTCACAAAAGAAACTTCCCCCTCCTCCTATTGAGATAGAAGGAGAAGACGAATACGAACTTGAACAAATTATTGACTCAAGACTACATTACAGAAAACTACAATACCGAGCCCAGTGGACCAGTTACACTGCACAACACGACCAAGAGTGGTACCCAGTAGAAAACTTCAGCAACGCCAAACATGCAATCGAACACTTTCACCGAAAAAACCCAGGAAAACCTGGTCAAAGAAGAGGAACAGATGAGCGACAAGGACTGGATCAATCTAACCGATCTCCCCACATCCAAGCCAATTACACCCGAACAAGCAAAACACAATCAGGAAAACTGGACAGGTTGTTTTGATGATGGATGCCAAGTACACTTTACGGAAAAAGAAGGGGCCGATTACTGGCCGAAAAGATACAGAATCCCCTTACAGCCACTAGAACCAGCCATGACAACATGGGAAGAAATGTCACCACCCCCGAGGACACCACCCCAGTCACCATGCGACAACAACATCTTGCTAACGGCAAAGCAAGCAAGGTTTTCGGGGACGAAAACAAAGAGAAGGGGGGGCAAAAAATCTTGGCCCAAGGTCAAGAAAGGTGGAGAACAGTTGGAAAATGGTCCAACGATAACCCATACCGATTCCTTCGAGACGAAGGAAAACTTGAAGAGGAAAATCAAGGAAAAGGAGGAACAAATTGCAAAGCTGGAGGCGGATAAGAAATGGTCAAAAGGAGAGATGGCAGGCAAGGATATCAGGATCTGAGCCCTGGAAAGAGAGCTAGCAAGAGAACGCTATGCAAGGAAGGAGGAAGAAAAAAGGTTCAGTAGGATTGCGGGAGACATGGCACACATCCGAAGAAACATAAAGAAGGATGTGTACTATGAGGAATACCGTTATGAATCCTCAAGGGACTGAGGATTTAGGGAGAGGGGAGCTAGTATTACAAACCCAGCATGGTTTGTAATGGTTTCATTTGTTAAAGGGTTTTCACATGACTCAGTTGAGTCATACGATGATATGTTTTCGCACTATGACTCAGGTACGAGTCATAGGGTTTTACATGATTCACAGTTATGAGTCATAGTTGTTTATGTTTGAAAGTGATAGGTATGTTGAGCGTTGACTCATTGGTACGCCTATGAGTCATGAGGATTAAGAGGCATGACTTCGTTTATACGAGTCATGAGGTTTCACACATGACCCCTTTAAGGTCATGGGACTTTCGCGCATGACCAAGTATGGTCATGAGGTTATATGTTACACGAGTGCATGAGTCACAGTTGTGACTCATTTGATTTGTAAGCGGGTTTCTAGAAGAACTATATAAGGAGGTCAGTAGGACCTGAGAGTTAGTTCTTCACACAACCACCTAAGTTATTTCCTATCTTATAAGTTATCAATAAAACACCTTTACGCTCTTTACAAACAAAGACCAACCAACACAAAGAAGAGACAGAACGAATACTAGTTAACGCTATAAGGACTTAGTATTGGCAACGGTCAATATCTAAGACATAGCATAAGAGAACTAGTATTAGAATTCTTGAAGGAAGGAGAATACAATAGGAGATAAGTAAGTACTATCCCTATAATAAAGCTAACAATAGTGTCGTTACCTGTTGCAAGATATAAGAAAGGATAGATCATATAGCGGATCGTAACAGTACCCTGAGTACCAGTAAATATATTTTCATTGCTACTAGACTCAGGCTCCTCTTCCCCAGGTTCTTCCCCTTCTATATCAGAGTTATAGTACTTTCTGTAAGTACTAACTAACAAATTTGCTCAATATCTTGCTGCCTCCCTAGCCTTCTTTTCATCCTATATTTCTATTACCCTCAAGTAGTCTCATTCACATAGCCATTGGTATTCTTCCTCAATCTACTTATCAACTGCCTTTGCAAACTCTATATCCTCCTGTACTATTCCTGATTCTTGATCTTGGACCTTCTACTGTATTCAGCATGCTAACATAATGCCTCTTATTGCACCTAATATTTTTATTCAAATCTATATGTAAACTAGAATATATAGATATTATTTATATATATATAGATATTTCATACTTACTAGATCCTTCAATCCTATATTTGCTTCTTGAAGTAATAGCTGTGAGATCATTGCCTAAAACTGTGTCTTTTTACCTTATGTGAAGTCTCCTTAGTTTTCAACACATAGCTTCACAAGTGTAAGTTTATTTTCACTAGTCAGATAAACTTATTGACATGCTGGTTCCTGCAATATGGTTCCTTAGGTCTCATTTGAGAATGACATGATAGTAGAATGACAGGAATTATGAGAATTGTAAAAATCCAAAGCATTTGAAGGCAATGAAGGGTTGGTTCTATGATGATACTGCATAAAAATAGCAATTTTTATCCAATTTTACTTTACCTGTGATCTGTGACTAAGTAAAACTGCACTAGTTGACACATTATGATCCCAACCTTTTGTAATATCTACGAAATCCCACTTTCTCCAAATCGCTTACTGTGACTGTAAACTAGAGTGTTACAATGATATCAATCCCGAATCATTACCTGCAAAATCCCCCTGATATCCCACCCGGATTGGTCTATCCAGTTCAATCTGGACTTGGGGTGTTGTCAAGATCGATATCAGCCCTACCGCAATGGGTTTACTACATCCTTCGATATATTTTATTGTCTTCCACACCTAACAGGCATATGCCTTATCATACTCGTGGCCAGGAAGTGAAAAGTCAACATTTAAGCCGGTTTCGATTTCGATCAAGTTCTGAAGAGTCGGGAGGAGCTGAAAAGGCGACTACGGTATCCATATGATTTACCCCTAATAGTAATTCGTGCAGGTGAAGCAAGTGAAAGTGTCTCAACAAATAATACCAAAATTTACGCCTCATGTCCTTTGTCATATCTCCTCCCGCGGCTCTATGCAGCATGATAGAGCTGTGGCACTATCGTGCCATCCCCCCAAAAGCAATCCTTGGCCAACAGATCTCACTCTCGGTTAGGTCGTATATTTAGCCCAGCATGAAAACAAAGTCATACTTGTAGCTCGTGTTGGAAAACGACGATCTACTCTCTAATCGAACACCCTATCGCACTCCCCCCGCCCTCTTATCGCTATGGGCACGATATGCAACAGGCCTGCGGCAAGTAACCTAACAAACCTTGAGTGCTTCTACTGTACTCGAGTACAGTACCTAGGAGGAAAGTTTCGCCGGGTAATTGAATTACCTCCGCGCACAGTCCTATTCCAAAAGGTGGCTGTTTCAGTATTGAACACATTACCGATATCAAGAGAGTATCAACCGGGTTGTTACAGTCCTAACAAGGCTTCACCAATAGTCACTCGACTGGGCAAAACACTAGCAGCATATTTCCTCTTGTGCAGCTGTCCGACCCCCCCCCCCCCCAGCGAAAGTTCTTCTAACTTCTCACAAGCAAGAACAGTGGTCGATGTTTTGTTATGCTATCGTGAATGATAGAGGCGGCAAATCCGAAGAGGCCATGGATCGGCCACTTAACCACGATCACACGAACCGTACAGTGGTCAAAGTGAGTTCAAGAAATTTTAGACAGGCAATCAGTAAAAGTTGTCTAGACACCATAATATGCACGCAAGAACTTTAGGGACATGTTTGGGGTAGTGCTGGCATACCTCCAAACTCTTATGAATGGCGGGTATCTACTCTTCCATTAGCTATGAATGCAAGCCATGACCTCAGGACTCGCCCCACGCTCAACTTGTAACCTGTTGGGTAGAAATGTGAAAGAGATATATGAGCTGGGGCACCATGGCTCTATGTTACCTGTTAGGGCAACTTGCATGAGGTGCGTTAACTAGACTTGCTAAGCGTGGAACACTAGAGAGTGGTGTGCAAAGAGAAAATAACGGGAAGAATAATATCATACGAGGGCATTTCCAAGAATTTCGATTATCTTAACCTCGCCAACATTTGAAATTTCTTTTGTTTTTTTTTTTTATCAGCGGAGGTCACGGATGATCACTCGGGAGTTGAGCCACATTGGAGTACGTACACTCCTGTCCGGAAAGTCCTCGCTTAATACTTTTTTGTGGTAATCAATAGGGTAATACCAGTAAACCTCAGTCACCCATCAAGCAATGGCAGCCCCGCACCGTGACAGTAAAGCCTTGAAGAAACATGGACGGAATCGTGAAATTGCTGTATTGTCAGGTCTGGAGGAGGTCATTCAGGCAAACAGAAGCCATACCAAACGGCAAAATTTATTATTAGTTGTTGAGTGGAATGTGAACCAAAGGGAAAACATACTCAAGTACCGGTACCTCTGTTGCTGCCAAGCGCCGCCACGGTACTTTTGGATTAGCGAAGACTTTCCGGACAGGAGAGTAGAATCTGGTGAATCAAGCTGCTTCGAAGAGCTTAACTCAACCATGGCGTAGTTGGTTGTTAAAGCGGCTGAGAAGACTTGCCTTACAGTTCAAGTTCGTTTTTAGCCAATCAGACTCCTAGAGCAAGCACCAGCCACACGTTAGTCACAAGCCCGACTGTATGCAAGCCAAGCAAGGGGTTGGATCTTACCACTTGACCTCTCTCGCCTCCCATCCTCAACCCTCCGAAAGAAACGAAATGTCAGACCACCTCGACCAACTTTACCTCACTTATCTCGACACAGTTGACACCTACCAATCTCTTCGCGCCTCCCTCGCAACCCACTTTTCTACAGGGTTTCTTTCCCTCGCGCAAGCGAACTATAATTCCACGAGCGGGGGTCGGAGATATGGGGAAGACTTCTATGATGAGCGTATGACAGCCACAAGAGGTGTGGATGTGGAAGATGGGGTGTTCGAATGTAAACTCTTCGAGCTGGAAAAGGAGGAGGAGGAGGAGGAGGAGGAGGAGGAGGAAGGTGAGGAGGAGAAGAGTGAAAAATCAAAAGAACAAACACCAGCTATAGATCCCCGAGACCCCATCCGCTGGTTTGGAATTCTAGTTCCGTCCGCTCTTCGTCAAGCTCAATCGGAATTCACCTTATCCGTTCAGACAATCATCCCGCAGCTCACGACAACTATATCGAAATTAGCTATGCTCTCCTCAGAGATAGAGTCCTACCACAGTCACGCCGGCACTAAATATCTATACAAGATATTAACTACAGCTCCCCCCTCCCCACTTCCGGGTGCCGTTGAGTTATTACCTCTGGACATCTCCGATGGCTTCATCCATCTTTGCACAGCAACGCAAACCGTGGGAGTCATTGAGAGATTCATGCCGGACTCAGAAAAACTTTGGCTGCTGAAAATTCCGTATAATAAGGTTGAAAAGGATATAAAGTGGGAAAGCGTTACACGGAGAGAAGAAAGAGGAGAGGAGTTTCCACACATGTTCGCGGAAAGGTTGGGATCGAGCGAAGTGGAGGAGATGCGGGAAGTCATAAGATTGGAAGAAAAGGGGTGGCGAGAATCCCTTGAAGGGGTGGAGTGGCTAGAGTGATTACATACTATTAGATCGTGCGGAATCGTTACACTCAGCCAAAAATAAAAATACCCGATACGGGTCATTGAGATGTTGACAGCAGCACAAATGTTGCGACAGTTTGCTAACATACTTGTTTCTCTTGTTGTGCCTCTATACAAAAGGTAAGCTAAGGCTCGTGAGTACTATTATTTCTAATGAAAAACACAAAACCTCATGATACTGATTAAAGATAAGAGAGTGTTCCTATAAAACTACAAGTGATGCCTCATGTATGTACGCAGATATCATGTATCTGCACGCCTCGGGCCCAAGATAACTCGCTTGGGGCACCAAAGTATCCTAATACCTATGAAAATCTGCGAGTGATACGCAACCGAAATTCAACAAATAAAAAAGGAAGACGATTTAACAAAATCCAACCAAATGGCAGATGAAAACAAACACACTGCAGCACCTCTCCAGGGATCGCCCGCCCACGTCCCTGAGCACGTTTCAGTTTAGAATCAGAAAAGCAAATCTGATCATACCAAGATGATCACAATTCAGCAAGCCCCAAAGAAAAGTGTAAAAGTTAAAGACACTAAGAAACACTTTTATAACAAGCATAAGGTGTCACTCGCCAACTAAATCACTAGCCAGCAACTCCATATAGCCTCCTACCCCCTTCTCTGATCAGTCGCTTCATACCCAACGCCGTAACCTCTCTCCTCTTCAACATTATCATCACCCTCGGGCTCGTTATCGGTGATGGAGTTGGCAACATGCCCACAGCACCGGAAAATCTTCAATATCCACCTCCAGAATCTACCAAAGATGGAAGATAGCCTTGTCCCAACACCTACATCCTCCTCGACCTGGGCCAAGGATCCAGACTCGAGATCCCCGGATTTCAAAGACACGTTGTCGTTTGTGTTTATTTGGAAGCCATCGAGCTGGGGGTCAAAAGGGGTCAGGGCAGAGAGGAGAGGAGTTTCCTCGGTCGAGTCGCCCTGTGTGCGTCAGGTCCCTCCAACCATATGCCTTCGTAGAAGAAGGGGCTCACATCCGAGTTCGAGGAGCGTGTCGAATCAGCATGGGAGGTTGAGGTATGTGTGGGGCCAATTACGGGGGCATCGATTGCTGGGGCACTGGTTATTTCATTGTCAGTTAAATGATCAGCCCGTGTGGCAAGCTATAGCGGAAGACCTTGCGGCAAGATGGTAAGACATGACAAACAGCGGCTCGAGGCCGAGATAGGTATGTTTGTGAAGATAATTCTGAATGTCTGGTACAGTGCCAGAGACAAGGTCTTGGTGATGAGATGTGATTTGTGTGAAACAAAAAGAAAAGAAAAGAAAAGAGAGGGGTAAAGAAATAGGGAATGTTTGTTCGAATTGTGCGAGATGTCTAAGGAGGATGCTTCCCAAAGTGGAATGAATGTAGGAGGACAAGGCCTGGTTGTATGGCAGTGTAGAGAGGTGTGAGGAGTGATGATTCCAGATGACGCGGAAAACCAAGCCCCTTCAATCTTTTTGCCTCTACCCATCATATCCTGCCCCTTATATATACAGTTTCCTAGGCCATGCCGTCCTTCATTTACCCACTTTGAAAAACATCTCAGATACATGTACGGCACTTCCTTCTACTACCCTTTCTCCGCAGCATTTGGCAGCGAAGCTGTATCCCCGGCACATTCATATTCCCGAAACATGGTATTCACGGAATGTCTGAGTGCACAGTACCGGTACCTCCCCTCAGTCTAGACTTAATCCCAAAGAAAGGATGAATGCATTCTAATCAGCCATAGAGGAGACAAGAACCAGAAGCCACTTCCCACTTACTTAGGACAGCTGAAGTACCGGTATATTTGAGCCCGGTTTCCAGCAGTGGAGGCCGAGCTATTTCAACACCCTGACTTTATCCCGCGCATTGTCACAAGATCTGATAGCCATCTTTACTCTAAGTCTTCGTTGATTTCTTTCTTTGCTTTTTCATCTGTTGCGGTGGATGGCGAAACAGGCAATTACAAACTCGATCACCAAATATCACAATTCACCGGTGCTTACTGTGCTGGATATATTCGGGCTCTAGGCAAAAGCAAATAAAGATAGCAAACAAACACACTCGAACAACCAACTACTACACCTATCAGAAGCTCAGCTCACCTAACTGTGACTTTTGGGTGCAAGCACCCGCGAGCTGCGAGACGAAGAAAAAGCGGCCTGGAGTATTGACACCATCCAGGATGTGTATTTGGAAAAGAACTACCTGCAGTATTCCTGACGTTATACAAATATTTCTGCCATCATACCTGTTTAGCGACCTGAATAAGGGATCATGTCACAATGGCCCATGGCACGATGCAGTGGTGGCTGGTGGCTAGAGTCGTACTTCGGGAACTTGCTTGTAATGAAATGTCTCGCGAGCAGTTATCTTTCTTTCTTCTCTCCTCGCAAGGCAAGCCGTACAAGAAATTAGGCATGCCATCAACAGTGGTAATGCTTGAATAACTCATACATAAGTTACGAGGTCACCGAATCACGGCTACCGACAGCTCCGGGTCTGCCTTTGCAAACTCAAACTACAAACGGGGGATTCAGGTTTATTGGGGAGGCTGATGATCTGTTATGATATTGTCAGCCATCAAAAATAACTGAATACTTCCAGGTAGCAACTGGAAAAACTTCTGCCATGATGCCCGATATACGATGAAAGTATTTCCTGTTTCTGCCAGGTGTTCAGTTATTTTTGATAACTGACAATACCAAGCAGGATATGTGGGAATGTATAATGCTTCAATTCGTTTCTAAAGTGGTGCAGAATGCCTTCCGAGTCCGAGCCCATCCCATCCCTGACACCAGTACCCTATGCTGCATCAAATCTTCCATCACGTTTACTGAGAAGGAAAGATAATCCACCGACTGAATATTGAAGAGAAAAATAAACCAAGAAAAGAAAAAGAAAAAAAGCCAGCTGACATCTTCGAAACGGGAAGACAAGAAATATAAAAATATAAAATGCAGAAATAGGAGAAATCCTGACCAACCAATACAACATCAAACATTATACAGTCGAAAGAACCCGTCAATCCCTCCTCCAATAATCTATCTACAGCCTTTTTCTTTCTTATGATCATTCGGATTGGGTTTGGTACAAAAGTGTAATAAGAAAAAGGGAAAAGGTATATCACAGAAGATTGTGAGAAAAATAAGTCCAAAAAAAAAAAAAAAAAAAAAAAAAAAAAAAAAAAAAAAAAAAAAAAAAAAAAAAAGGGAGTGAAGAAGTACCGAGAAGCTTCGATTCGTAATCTAAAAGCATCAATCAAACAAATAATGTCCTGAAGTAGTCCTCTAGAACAGAACGCTTTTTGGAGCCGGAATTTGAAGTCCTATTACCACCGCTGTTGCCGGTTGAGTTTGCTGTAATTCCTCCAATTATATCACCATCAGCCATCCTGATGCTGCGATTGTTGAAGTCCACCGTGATATTACTCCCAACTGCTAGGTCCCCAAAATCAATCCCGCCTGAAAATGCTACTTGTAGCCGATATTGTGCATCCTCGGCAACTGAGAGATTTCGGGCGTTAGTCAGATATAGGACAGTAACTCTGGCAAAATCAACCGCATCTGAATCAACCGCAGCCGTCTTTGTTGCTGAACTGGCGCTCGAGGAGCTAGTCACGCTAGGAGTGGCACCACCGACGGTTGGCGTGGGTGACCTGTCGACGGTCAAATCCTGTCTCCTCTGCAGAAGAGACGGTGTTTCATCAATAGTCGACCTTTTCCCATTTGTCGAAGGCATGGATTCGCCATTGAACCGAACCAGAGCATTCTGAGCTGTGCAAGAGATATCTTCCTTGCTGAAGACCGCGAGGATCATTGCCCGGTCCAATTTGATGTTATATGATGGCTCAGCTAAATTGAAAAGCCGGGGCAATGCGGTTCCCATTGTGACATTCTGAATGCCCTTGACTCGGCCACCCTGTAGGTCTTGGAGATCAACCGTAGTACAACTAGAATCCTCCTTCTGTGTGCAATTGGCGCCAGTGAATCCCGAGGTGCAGACACACCCACAGAAAGTACTTGTTGCAATGTTTTCACCCCCGTTTTGGCAAGGATTCTTGCTCCTGCATTCCGCAAGAACAGACTTCCCAGAGTCGTTACCACCATCCTTATCCCCTTTCGAAAGCTTAACCAGTTGGAGAGGAACTATCACAGCTGCCGAAATGACGAGGAGAGCGAGAATTACGAGCAATATGAAAGCCCAGAGAGGTAAACCGCAAATTCTCCGACCTTGCTCACGCGACGGTCTAATTGAAGAATTGTTCTCATTGTTAAAATCGCCCGGCAAAGGCCATTGTGACATGGCAGTAGCTCGCCTGCCTTGCCTACTAGAAGCAAGAACCGGAGGTGGGAACGAAGCCAAAATATCAGATATTGAATCAGTCTCTCTTCCATTGCTACGGACTAAGTTGATCAGTTAGTTTCGAGTAAAAAATGTTAAACCAAAAAAAAAAAAGGGCTATATAGCATACTAGACGATCTATCCATGTAACTCCCCCGCATACCCCATCTTGAATCTGGCCTTCCCGTCTCGAGCACGGCTGCAAGTTTTGTAGCCCTCCTGATCAGATCCGGCAAACTTGTTAAGCTCCCCCTCGCTTCCGCATCACGGACGGCATCCATGTTAAGTCTTGGAGGGAGTCGTCTTCCAGGTTTCGTGGTGCCTGTAGGAAACTTCCCGGTCGCAGTTAAACCACCTGAATCTAATGAATCCGAAGAGATACCTTTGGAGTGACCGAGACTGTTTGGGAATGGAAACCCAGAGCTCTCATCATAATCCTCTCTGGTAAATGCGATTGGGGGTTGAGCAAGTGGTGATGAACTAGCTGATCTTGATGAAACGGGAGACTGACCAAGGGCAAGACCTGGAACTGATGTCGGAGAACCTACACTTGGCAACTTTAGAGTCGGAGAGTTTTTTTCGGCTGGCGAACTGAAGCCGATTCCAATACCTCCAAATGCCCCAGCCCCCGAGCTTGCAGTTTTCATCGATTCATTCGATGACTTGCTTCCGAACTCACGATCTGGGCTCTTAATTCTATCTATTGACTTGATTTCGGTAATGGTTGGTTTTGACTTCCGCCCTAAACTCGCTTGTCTAACCAAACCTCTTTCGTCATCCTCGGCGTCTCCTCCTGTGGGAAGTCTAAATTCTTCAACTTCCCCATCGCCAAAAGATTCTTCCTCCCCACGTGGATCAAACTCCGCCGGCCCAGCGCCCCAACTAGAGGGTATGGCAGTGCTTGAGGCATATGAGTCGTGCCGATCCGAGAAGGGTTCCTCCGGGATTGGAGAAACCATGAGCGTCTGTTGCGAATGGTAAGATGAAGTCCCACGACGGGCAGTTGGCGGGGGGCCGTTGCTAGATCTTCGCTGTTGGTTTGGAACAGTGGGAATAGGTGGGGGAACGGAAGGAGAATTTGGTATTACTCCAAGAGTGCTGGCGGCGCTTGGGGTGGTGGCTTGCGAATTTGTGGGGTCAAAGCCGATATATATAGATCGTGAGCTGGACATGGAAGGTCGATTGGTAGGCGATGCAGGGTTCCCTACATCTTCTTCCGAGAGACGTGGTGCTCTTGGCTGCGGTCTGATTGGTGGTTGATTAGGACGATACGAAAATCTGGGATTCAACACTTGTTCCTGGACGTCTGATGGGTCAAGCATCGAAGGAACATAGTTTGACCTAGCAGGTCGTGATGGCGGACCGCGATTCCCATTGCTGTTACCATTACCATTATTACTCGGCACTCTTAGCACTTGTGGAATTTTCTGTGGTCTTCCATTATTGCCACCGTCTTGTCGAGAAGACATTGGTGATTTGAGGAGTTGGGGCTTCCGGGGCGGCGGTTGTGCAATTTGCGACGACAATCGGTTATTCAGATTTGTTAATGCCTCCCCGGCGCCGTATCCTGTGCCAATTGGGAAATACTGGTAATCGGTATCCTCATCTTCCTCCTGTCTTTTATAACGATAATCACCATTCCTACTCGCCCCTCCCATAGCTGGTCTCCTGTACTGACTCATTTGCAGAGATCCGGACCTCTTAAACAACCCAGCCGAAGAAATCTTATGATAATTCCCTGATGGCAGTTAAGGCCTTATGTTTTCCACCCGCACAGCAGAGCGTGTCTGTATACCCTTGATGCAGTAAGCGGGGCTACGGGAGTTTCCCAATGTAGCTTATCGCATAAAATAATGATCTCTTTGTTTGATAACCGTGTGACCAAAGCACAGTGTATTTAACCGCTCAGCGGTAGGTGTTGATGTGGTAAAGGTGCAGACTGCCGAGAGCAGACGTGTGTTTCTAGAATTTCTTCAAATAAATCGATTTTGAGTTTCACAGTGCCAATCGCTGCGGCGAAATCAAAAAGCGCGATTTGAAATGATATTGAGCACTCAGCAACGCTGACTCGGGCGATGGATCCTAACGAATGACTTGAGTAAGAGTAAATATGGAAAAAAGTAGAAAATGGAAATCCGGTGTTCGGACCAGGCAAAAGTATAGGGCAAAAGTATAAGGGCAAAAAATCCTTTTGAAAACTGGGAGTAATTTGGGTTTTGGTCTTTCGTCAAAGCTGTCAAAGCAAAGGTTTCCAGCCGTGGTAGAAAGTAGAAATGGCCGTCTCTCCAAGCAAAAGCATTACTTCTCACGGATCAGATCGTCACCGGAGCCCAAAGTTCTGGTCGAGATCGGGTTAACACGACAGTTTTGAGGATGCTTTCTTTTGGTCGCGAGTGCTGAATGTGCTTGGTACCGCCTGATGAACCCCAAATCCTCCGCCAAAACGAGTGACTGTAATGAGCGAACGTTTCCTCAAGGGAGACTGATGGAAAAGGAGAGGATGCAGGAAGAAACGGAGTGAGTTTTACTGACCGAAGAGACTCGATCTCTCTCTATGAGCACCAAAAATATCAGCTCATCCGTGGTAATCAAAAGGTATTCCCTATACCCAGGAAAGGCAAAAGTGTACAGAGTGTACAAGTACAGTGCTGGTACTGTAGGTTAGGGGGGGCTAATATCAAATGATTGTTTTCCCGCTGCAAGCCTGCACCGTATATTAAGGGACCGGAGTGAAGCACAGGTTTCCCGGATGCTCAGATTTTTCAATGAGTAGTTGTGCCGCACAACCAAACGAATGGTGGTGGGTGATTGCGATTGAAGATGCTTCTTGGGGCGAGAAAGTTAGACTGTCTAATTGCAGCAGTTAATTGAGCAGACTGCTTCCCTGAAACGCTTCAGCAGTCAGCAATCTTGAGGCCGTTAGACTCTCTAGAGGAGTCGAAAAAATTGAGAACACAGCCTGTGAGGAAAATATGACCCGTTTTCTGGGTAGCTTTCTCCCTGATGATAAGGTACCTTTTGGCGAAAACCATCTTTGACTTCTCTTCCCGTTTTCGTTAATTACCTCTCGCAAATTCTGGCAGAACGAATGATGCCAGGGGCGCAATTGAATAACCCCTGTGTTGTGTTACAGGAAGATGGAAAATTGAAACCCTCCCCTGCATTTTTACCCAATTGAGGAGCACTCGGAAACCATATTCATGACAAAATTTCGGCAACTCCCCGCAGTTGCAAAATGTTCTGTTCCACGGGAATAGTCATACCGGTACTGTAACTGCTATGCTTGAAGCTTTCACAGATCAAGTCTGTTTCGTCTCCAGAATTCACTACTTTGAACCCTGAGTTCACAAGTCTCTTCGCACTTTTGAAAAAGTAAGAGAAAAAGAAGTCGGAAACCACGACGTGAAAATAGCCGCACCAGGCCGCCTTGCGCACGCCGTAAGTTAACGCACGTTACCATGATACAGTACTTGCTTGTACTGTATCTGTAGGATACTCGCACGCTTGGATTGCAGTTATGGGTCCAACATGGCCACAGGGCACAGCATCATTGCATCTAAATTATCGTACTGTCAATTGAGAGAAGCGGTACAAGTACTAAGTTAGTGCTCTACAATAATGTTCGTACTGAGGCCGTACATGAGCACTCACCGGTAGCGTAGCGTAGAATTAGCTCAACTATTTGCGCCGTAAGTAAAGTACTAGTACAACCATAACAATAACGAGCAAGAAGTACCCGAACACAGATAATTTCTTACCAGGATCAAGCCATACGAAGAGATACTATACCTGCGACAGCGACCGGGGCTTTTTAACCCCATAACTCACTCCTTTTCGAACTGCTCACAATGCCGATGCCGAAGTGTTTTGCCCACTTCTAGAGAAATGTTTCCCATGAGCGGCGAGGACTGATACCGTAAAAACTCGAATAGAAGAAAATTGTGCTAGGGCGTTGGAATTCCCATTCTCGGCTACGCGAGGGGGAAACACCGAAAAATCAGCCCTCGGTTGAGACAAAATAAAAGGAATATACCCGGGTATGTCTGTAAAAAGCGGAAAGCTATGTCTGCCGATCCCATACAAATCTCTATGGAGACAAGGGTTATGTTTTCCAATTTTTATGGACACACCCGAGTACACAGCGCTTTATCATACTAGGAGAGGCAACCACAACGTCCTAGCACATTTTTCTTTTATTTGAGTACTTCCGGTAGTCTAATCCATGGTGCTCATGGGGTACCCCGAAGGCGGTCAGTCTAATTTCCAAGACTAGAGATTAAGAGAACCGTACTGTAAACCTCCCCTAGTTTTTAGTCAATACAATACGATCAAGGAAGTCGCAAACCCACATACCTTGGTAAACATTCCTCATAACATTACACAACACACAATTATGTACCGTACCTGAGCACGGTATTGATACTGGTATGGTTATCCCTAGTTTCTGTATCCTTTCGAAACCTTGCGGTGCATCGCAGTACCGGATAAGCTTCAGATGAACGAGACGTGAATAGGGTATCATACTGGTCGATTTCTTTTCTGTATCCTCAGGGTCTACCTCCCGGCATAGCAACCGCGATGCTCAACCAGGGGTTCGTCACAACCTCGAGGATACAGAAAAGAAATTGACTGGTACTCTACCGATACCAAGAACAAGACGACACCCACAGTCCCCCGAGAAAGATTTCGAAGTAGGTACCGTATTATCTTCTGTTATCCGGTTTTCCGCTAAGACAGGACGTTAGTTAAGGTTTGATGGTGCCTGTTGTCTGAAATCAGCTCTTCCAACCACCAAAGTTATAAGATAAAATTAAAATGAACTCAACCTAAACATAAAGGATGATCGAGAGAGTTTTTTCGTACAACTACTAAAGAATTACCCTTCTTTACTCTGTGATCTTGTTTTCTTATTGAGTAGGTATTGAGTGAGCAGAATATTGAGTGAGCAGAAATGTCTTTTGTACAGTACATACTGGTGCTCCACTGGATGAAAGAATGGTTTCTAGGTGCCCAACATCATGTGGCTGAATGTGTGGAAGTCACTCATCCACAGATCTTGGCATGGTGATCAAACATGCGCAACACACTCAACCGCACCTCGATGGACACCTAAAACCAGACCTCCAAGTTACTATGTTAACTTAAAGCATCCGGTGTCTAACAAAGCTCCTTCCCCCTTCAATACTACCTTAATCGGGAAAAACACATGATAGAAATGATACAAAATAGTTCAGTATCCTCGCTCTTGCAATGAAGCAGAGGAATTCGATGATAAAGCAGTTTCTTTCCACAAGGAGTCTTCTGGATGAAGAGGAAAAGAACTGATTATACCAGCAAAGGTAATACAACTGCAAGAGCTTTGACTTGAAAAGGTCTCAGGCAGGAGACTCTTAAGGCCCCGTGAACCATACAAGTACCAGGCAAGATGTTTTCGTACAAGACAGGGATAGCTAACCAGCAAAAACTATATCCCTGTCTTGTAGGAAAACATCTTGCCTGGTACAGTATAGTTCCGGACGTCTGAAACCGACCCTCTTGTTCACTTTTTCATGAATTTGAACAGGGTTGTTTTCGCAATAAAATTGAAATTCCTTGGCAATCCTTGGCTGGCACTATGATGGTGAAAGATAGAAATAGGAAATATTTTAAGTCTTTACTTCAAGAAAACGGAAAGAATAGATAGCATATATGGGAATGAAGAATTTCAGGTTGAGGGCTGCTATCGCAGGACTAAGCTGTTAGGCTGATGAAAATTGTATTGCCCACCTCAGTGGAACTCTTGCCCATGCCCTCCCTACCCACCCATCCCCACTCCACTTATAACAAAATGTGAAAAAGAAAAAAAAACTATTGCAAATCTTCCTTGTGAAAGTATACTCTCCGGTGTGACTTGTATTCTTTGACATAGTTGTCATAGTCTGGAGTGTCATAGGTGACTCTACCACGAAACGCTTGAATTCGCCATAGGCATTGGTGATAACAGCTGTGTATCGTAGTCTCTTTAACAGATGCTAAGGCATCAGGAATCCGAGCCCATAGTCCAGTAAGTGTGTAGTTGCAATGCTCATAGGCATATCTTTTGCATTGGGCCCAAAAGTATTCAATCCAGTTAATCTCACAATGAAATTTTGGAAAGAACATAACTAAATGTCCACTTTGTTCTATCTCTTCAATAAGCATTGACTTTTGAAGCTGGAAGTCTGGTTGTGATGCCATGAGTGATCATGTGCAGCAATCTAGATACATCAATTTATTAGTTCTGTAATTGGATTTTGAATAGAAGCAGGTATTGGTAGTGGCTTGATCTGTGCATTACTTGCTATTATGTAGAGTCTATAGGAGTAATAATAGAAACACTTACTAGTTCCTTCACATCAAGCACCTAGGTTGGCACAATCTACACATCCTTTCGTACTATAGTAATAACAATGTAGACAGTATATCTTCTTAGTGCACAAAGAACATGTGCGACGCCATTCACACTCATTACACTTCCGCCTCCATGTACAGTAGCTACTGCATATTTTTTCTTTCCAGCACTCTATACATCGAGTACCGGAAATGCACTCTTTGCAGCTTTTAACTGCCATGCAACTAACACAAAGCTTCTTTGCACATTCTAAAAGTAGTCTATCCCCTCCTTCTGGCCATAGAGTGTGCTCCTCAAGTACTCTTCTTATTCCCTTTTACCTTATATCCTCTATCCCCTCCTTATTGATATAAAACTCTCACATACTTTGCCCATGTTGACCTGACTCCCCAAAATACCCATCCTGTAGCCAATTCTGCTTTCCTTCTAGCCCCAGACTCATGTTCTGGGCTAGTAAGGCATCTTGGGCAAAGGCACCATGATTGGAGAAATTGTCGAAAAGAAATAAAAATGGATATCTGGGGTAGGCTGCCTGTGCAATTGGGATAGCTAATTCGGTTACTTGCTTAACTAGATGTCCACCTTCCCAGTAGCCATTTTCTCTCCCATATTCCAATAGGATAGTCGCTTGTGCAGGTAGACCAAGGGCTTGTCACTCTTGATGGGAAATGCCCTCCAATGATAGCCTCTGCCAAGGTAACAAAAACTCCGATACCATAATCCCCTGTCTGCAGCCTTTTGGTCAGATTATTTGTGAGCCTTGCTTGACCCATGCTTGCCTCCATGAATCATTTGATGAAAAGGTAGATTCATCATGCGTAATTAGGATAATTGGTCTTGTCAAGCCTCCAACCTCACATCCCAGGGGATAAGCTTTCTCCTTGATACTCCCATCATCCTCAAACTCTACCATAAAGGGCCATAAGTCTTCTAATGCATTCACAAACTGCTCCCGATAAGCTACAACATCCTCCCTCTCATGTCCATCAATGTATACACCTTTTCGGACATCAGTATAGTTGTAGCCATTTCAGCTTAACCATCTCCAAATCATTCATGTGGTTACAGTTTTCCTTTTTCTGGTTCCACCAGTCCTCCTCCACTGACTTGCCTCCAGTTCTTCATTCCCATTTCCCCCTCCCCTAATCCTATCTACAATACTAATCAAACATATCAGCTGGTTTAGATTACTAGTTTGGAGATCGCTGTACTCATCTGAGTATGTCTCTTGCATGTATTTGTTGATAATTTGGGCAATTTTACTTGCTGTAATAGCTAAACTCATTTGATATATCATATTAGCTTTATACTTTCATGTACTAGTAGAACCACATTCATAACAGTAAGATTAGTTACCTTCTCCAGCTCGAGCAAGATAGTTTTGCAAGGCCAACTCTACTCCCTAATCTTCTAGTAGAGATTCTACCTTATTCGCATTGCTTTCTACATTACTCAATGTAATGTATCCCTTTTCCAAAAACTCCAACTCCCATTGCACAATTTTGCATGCAGTATATATCCCTTTCCCAACTACTTCGGAAGCCTGTAATGCTAATTGGCGGCAATGAGATTTTGGGTGCTTCTTCTGCAGCTCTAAAAACATTTGTATTAGGCTATAATTACAATCCACTATTGTTCATGTATACTTGCAGTAGGCAACCCTCCTTATCTTCCTTAGTTGTCGATCTGGCTTCCTTTGGATGCTTACCATTCTGTCTTTCATAGTACAAGTCCTTGACTTCTATGACTTTCTTGTTCCTCCTGTTGACGATCTTGAGGTCCTGAACAGATTTATTGTTTGGTAGAAAAGCTTTTTGTATTGAAAAGTATTTAGATGGTTGCGTGAGGAACTAACTACTCTCACCTACAGGCCTCCTTATATAATCATTCCTCCCGTAACCCTAACCCTTGATGACTCATCCCTATGAGTCACCCATACCCGTGACTCAAATGAGTCATCGTGTGAAATCCATCAGCTGACTCCTATGAGTCAACCTTGCTCACTATTAACAACCAATCCAAACTTATAAAACTCATCATGTGCGCAATTCGCGTCACATGTGTGAAACCCGTAACTCATAATCTGAGTCACGTGTGAAAACATAATATCATATGATCGCTATTGCGAGTCATAGAAAATCAAACAACCAATAAAAACCTACTAATGACTCGCAAGCACAAGTCATGTGAAATCCTCGCTCCTTCTGACTCATAAGTATGAGTCAGGTGAAATCTGCCTTGCCATTCTGCCTTGCTTAGTCACAATTCGTGACATTAGCTCCCATCCTCCCTTAGCATCGGTCCCACAATGCTATCTTCCTATCCTCTCAGTCTCCACAATTTTGCTCCGATCTCACAAGCCTCCTGTTTCCACTGCTGTCGACCCTCTTCCAATTTCTGGCATCGTCATTGCAGGGATTCCGTCACATTACCAGCATTTCAAAGTGCCCATTTCCTGTCTTAGATTGTCTTTTGCTGGCTTTCCGCTATTCTCTCCTTGTTGTCTAACAGTCTCCGGAGGTTGTTTATCTGCCAGTGCAGTGTTTCAGCGTCCGGTTCTGTTTTTTCACTCCCCTCACTCCCTAACTGTGTCCTCACAGTTTTCCTCTTTTTTCTCTGCTGCTCGTCTGTCATCGACAATGGCAGCCTTTCTCCTGTTATCCTGGGGTAGTACCCTGCATCCACCTTTTTCCATCGGTGTTCCTTGCACCGATCATTGTAGCAATGTTCCCAGCCCACTACTTCCTTGTGGGCCCTTCTTTTCCTGAGTTCCCTTGGGAACCAGTTTCCTCCCTCCTTATCTCCTCGGTGTACTGGACAGCTATCATCGTAACAGCCAGTCCAGGACAGTGCATTGTGTGCTAATTTCTCCGTATATTCCCTCTGTTCATCCATCAAGTCTTTTCTTACTGGTCCCAAATATTCGGGACTGGTGGGGGTGGTGTCTCTGGGGACATACCCCGAGTCATCCCATGGTTCAGTCTTGGGTGGGGATGCGGAGTGCGATCGTTTTATTGTGACGCGTACCCATTCTTGGTTTATGGGGGTACTTTGAGTGGAAACGGTAGGTTGCGAGTTTGGCATTTTTGAAGTTATCTGCTGGGTACCAGGTTTTATCGTGTTCTGGTGAGTATCCTGTCCACTTGGCTCGATATTGCAGGTTGCCGTGGTGTAGCCTAGAGTCTATGACTTCCTCTAGTTCGTATTCGTTTTCGCCGTCTATTTCTATAGGTGGTGGAGGTTCTTATTTTTGAGAGGGAAATTGATTGTCTTCGTAGGGTTCGAGTAGTGAGATGTGGAATGTGTTGTGTATTCTCATTGATGGTGGGAGGACCAGTTTATATGCATTCTGGCCTACTTTTACCACTATTTTGAATGGTCCGATTTTCTTGTAATCCAGTTTCTTAGATGGTCTGGTGGTCTTGATGTTTCGTGGTAACAACTATACCATGTCTCCTGATTCAAAGTTGGGATCGGGTTTTCTGTGTTGATTGTAAATCTCTTTTTGTCGTAATTGTGCTGTGATTATTTCCTGACGTAATGACTCGTGCAGGTGACTCATTCCTTCCTTCTGCGTCATTCTTGCCTTCATCAGGTGTCTGATCATTTCGTATTCTGGATGTATTCCATAGTTCGCATAAAATGGAGATGTTCCGATAGTCTCCTGATGCCCATTGTTGTAGGTGAATTCCACCAGTGGTAGGAGTTCACACCAATTATTCTGCTGATAATTGATGTATGCCCGTAGATACTGTTCTAGTATCCCATTGGTCCTTTCTGTTTGGCCATCTGTTTGTGGATGGAATGCCGTACTGAGTCTTCTTTCGATTCCAGTTTTGCTTGTGATTTCCTTCCATAGGTCCGAGGTGAACAGAGATCCCCTGTCAGTGATGATGTCTTTTGGCAATCCATGGAGTCTAGCCACTTCCCTAAGGAAGAGGGCAGCGAATTGTTGCGCGTCTAGATCCTTTTTGCAAGGGATGAAATGACTCATTTTTGTGAGGCGATCAATGACGACCAATATCATGTCATAACCTTCCGACTCAGGTAGGTCCGTGATGAAGTCCATGGCGATCGACTTCTATGGTTGGTCTGGTGCTTCATTCGGTTGTAGTAGTCCATAGGGCGCATGTCATACCACTTTTGTCCATTGACATGTGTCACAGTTTTTTACGTATCACTTGATTGTTTCCCTCATCTTCGGCCAGTAGTATTTTCGTTGGATTAGGTCGGTTGTCTTGGTCGTCCCCCCATGCTCTGCTAGGGGAACATTGTGGTGTCTCTGAATAATTGTTGTCCTTAAGTTTTCGTTCTCTGGGACCCATATCTTTCCTTGATACCATAGGTAATCGTCCTTCTATTGGCATAGGCTCAGGGCTACTCCCTTTAGTTCCTTTTGTCCTATTGCCAATGCGTTTCGGATTTCTTGGATCCGTGAGTCCTGTTGTACCGCTTTTAGTATTCTTTCTTCATTTTGGTCATGGAGCTCCACCAGTTCCATTCCTTCTAGGAAGTATTTTTCCTTTGGTAATAGGGTTCTCTGCTTATACGTGATTCTCAGGTCCCCTTCCTGTGGTAGGTCCCCTTCCCTTCTTGTTAGAGCGTCTGGTTTACCTCCTTCCTTCCCGGGTCGATATTGTATTTTGAAGTCAAACTGACTCATGTATTCTTTCCACTGAATTTGTCGTTCGTTTAGTTCTTTTGTCGTCATAAAGGGTACCAGGTTTTTGTGGTCTGTTAGGACCTTTACTTGGTGTTGGCATCCCTTCATGTATCACCTCCATTCCTTCAGTGCTTGAACTATTACCAATAGTTCCTTTTCGTGAATGTCATAGTTGCATTGTGCCTTATTCATTGTTTTTGAGCGGTAAGCCACTGGGTTCCATCTCCCGTCCGCTCCTTGCTGAGATAGGATACCTGCGCAAACGTATTTGGAAGCATCAATCTCTATCATCGTGGGTTTTGTTGGATCGTAGTGTGCTAGTACTGGAGATGTAGTGAGTTTTTTCTTCAGCTCTTCAAATGCTCTTTGCTCCGTTTCTCCCCACTCCCATTTGTTCTTTTTCTCTGTTAGTTGATAGAGAGGTTTTGCTATACGGCTGAATCCTTCTATGAATCTTCGATAGAAGTTGCAGAATCTTAGGAAACATTGTACTTCTTTGACTTTTTTCAGAGGTTCCCAGTCCCATACAGCGCTGGTTTTAACTGGGTCTGTCTTGATTCCTTCTCGATTAATGATGAATCCTAAATATTCTGTTTCCTTTTTGTGGAACTCATACTTTGATGGTTTGACTTTCATTCTGGAATCTCGTATGTCGGCCAATATGTTGCTAACATCCTTTTTGTGTTGTTCGAGGTTATCTGAATATACTAGTACGTCATCCAGGTATACTATGCAGCATTCATCGATATATCTCCACAAGGTGTTGTTGATCCACCTCTGAAAAGCTGCCGGGGCATTGGTTAGCCCAAAGGGCATGACCAAGTATTCGTAAGTTCCCAATTTGCTAGCAAACGTGGTTTTGCTTTCGTCCCCTTCTTTGATTCGTATGTTGTGATAGGCATCTTTTATGTCTATTTTCGTGAAGTATTTTGCCGTGCTTAGCCTATCCAGGGCTTCTCCTATTAGTGGTAGGGGGTATCTGTCCTTTTTCGTGATCTCATTGAGTCCCCTATAGTCCACACACAATCAGAGACTTCTATCTTTTTTCTTAACGAATAATATTGGTGAGGCTTGGTCAGTCCATACCTGTCGGATCCATCCTCATTTTTTATTTTGTTGGATGTAATTTTTCAATTTGTTTAGTTCATTGGCTCCGAGTCGGTATATATTTTTCTTTGGGACCCGTCTCCCTTCTTCGAGGGTTATCCCCAGGTCTACTCCTTCCCTATGTGGAGGTAGGCATTTCTTTTCTTCTCGTTCGAACACATTCATTAGATAATGGTATTCTTTGGGGATTATTTCCTCTAGTCTTCTTTTGTCTTCCTTCTTCCGGTACCTTATTGCCAATTCTGTGCTGATATTGATGGCCTCCACTTGGATTGTTTCTTCTTCTTTCCTCCATCGGACTATCCCTGTAGATTCTCCCCGTCGGTGGAAACGTCCAAATGCTTTGGCTGATATCTCGTGTATCTCAATCCTCTTGGATTGTTCTTTCTTGCTAGGCTTGTCATTTCGGTTAGTCTGTTGTAAATCGGAGGGGTCTGAACTGCCAAATCTATGCTCCTGCCTCTGGGTGCTTTCCAGCTCCGTTACTTCTAGTAAGTCTTCTGTGTTAATTTTTTCCATGAGGAGTTGCGCGATTTGATCTCCTTTTTTTATCTCGTATTCCTTGTTTCCGAAATTGACCATGACTATTTTCAGCTCTCCAGTGTAGTCTTCATCTATTACTCTAGCGTTCGTTGTAAGCCGATGTTTGACTGCCAGCCTGCTTCGAGGTGCTATGCGTCCATAGGTGTGTGGAGGTAGTCCTATTGCTATTCCTGTCCATACTACTTCCTGCCCATCGGCAGTTATCTTGACGTCTTCGCTTGCATACAGGTCATGTCCTGCAGCCTTTTCTGAGCCTTTAGTAGGCATCCTTGCATCTGGTGTCAGCTTTCTGACCTTGACCCTTTGGTCTTCCTTGATCTGGATCTTTGAGAGCCTTGTGATCAGGTTTTCTTCCCTTGCTTCAGCTTCTGGTACGGAATAAACCACTGGTGAACTGTTGAGACACCATGTCGTACACCATTCGCTACTGAATGTGATTTTCTTTTCGTTCCAGTCGATTGTGGGATTATGTTCCTTCAGCCATGGCATTCCAAGGATGATCTCATGACTTTGTAGGTCTGCCACCTGAAAGGTTCCCCTTTCATGGTGACTTCCTATATTCATTGATACTTCTGCCGTGTGAGTCACTGGTCCCATTTGGCTTGGTTTTCCGTCTGCTAAATAGATTTCTCTCGCCTTCCTGGCTTCCTTTATTGTTATTCTGTGTTTCTTGCAGACCTCCTTATCGATGAAGTCTTCCGTTGCTCCTGAATCAATCATTGCATTGATTGTAACTGTGTTTTTTCCTTCTCGCAGTTGTACTTTGACCATAATGTGGTCGTTTTCTTGTTCTAGTGATTCTGTGTGCTGGAGTGCTGTATAGTAGTTGGATAAGATGATGGGTTTTCGTTCTGGTCTGTCCCTCAGTCCATCACTTACTGGGGACATTCCTCGTTTCCCAACGGTTCTTCTTCTCTCTCTATCTCGATTTTCTTAATCATAGGTCGGCTTCTTCTCATCTTGTAGTCCTGCGGTCTCCATTCCTTTTTTACTGTTGTATAGTCTCTGTTGTCTCTTGGACTCCGGCACTCCCTTGCTAAATG
Source organism: Choiromyces venosus 120613-1 (assembly GCA_003788595.2). Classification (NCBI taxonomy): domain Eukaryota; kingdom Fungi; phylum Ascomycota; class Pezizomycetes; order Pezizales; family Tuberaceae; genus Choiromyces; species Choiromyces venosus. The sequence goes on from ML120438.1 coordinate 28,839, forward strand.
TCCTAGTTTAGCGCATGCCAGGCATAGGTTATTGTTCCTTCTTCACACAAACTCATTTTTGGATAAGTTGAGGTTAGGCCTTCTTTGCGTTGTGTCCAAGTCCATGGGATCCCCTCTTGGGGTCTCTTCTCTTCCGTTCTTAAATGTCCCATTCGGGTTCCTATATGTTTCCATCGTCCTTTGTCCTGTTGCTTGGCCTCCTTGCAAGTGCTTGATTATGTTGATCCTATTTTCTTTCTCGATGGCCTACCTGGACATGCCTTCCATGCTATCGGCTGTGAAGTGGTTGGTGGCCCAAGCATCCTGTAGGGTTTTATTGATCCCTTTTAGGAACTGTCTTCTCATGGTTTCTTCGTCTTCATTTGCCTCCATTGCTGTGAGTTGGAACTCATTCCAATAATCCGTTACTGGTTCTTTTCCTTGTCTCAGTTGCTCCAGTTTCGTGCGTGCTGCATTTTCTGCATCGATGTCTCCAAACTGACCTTGGAGCACCTCAGCGAATTCTTCATATGTTGTCCATGGTTCTGGTCTTCTTCCTTCCGTATAGGGGGTTATCGAGCTGGCTGCCCCTTCCCTTAATAGGGACTTGACATATGTGATCATCCTCCTTGCTTCCCTGGTTCCCGTGGCCTCGAAATACACTCTGCATTGGGCCAAAAATGTTCGCAGCTTGCTGCGTGTTCCGCTGAATGTTGGTGGCTTTTCTACCTTTATTCTGTCTCTGTCTTCTCTTCTGCCATTCAGGCGGTCGAGAATTTCAGCAAATTGTTCATTGGTGAATCCTTAGATTTGGGTTACTGGTGGTGGGATTGCGGCTCCTCCTGCCAGGGGTGCTTCTTCTCTTGCCCCTCCTGCCGGGGGTACTGGTCCTCCTCCCGGTGGAGGTATGACTTCTATTGCATCGCTCATTGTTGTTGGGTACTGCTTGTTAGACACAACCAAATGTTACAATCCACTATTGTTCCGGTATACTTGCAGTAGGCAACCCTCCTTATCTTCCTTAGTTGTCGATCTGGCTTCCTTCGGATACTTACCGTTCTGTCTTTCATAGTACAAGTCCTTGACTTCTACGACTTCCTTGTTCCTCCTGTTGACGATCTTGAGGTCCTGAATGGATTTATTGTTTGGTAGAAAAGCTTTTTGTATTGAAAAGTATTTAGATGGTTGCGTGAGGAACTAACTACTCTCACCTACAGGCCTCCTTATATAGTCATTCCTCCCATAACCCTAACCCTTGATGACTCATCCCTATGAGTCACCCATACCCATGACTCAAATGAGTCATTGTGTGAAATCCATCAGCTGACTCCTATGAGTCAACCTCGCTCACTATTAACAACCAATCCAAACTTATAAAACTCATCATGTGCGCAATTCGCGTCACATGTGTGAAACCCATGACTCATAATCTGAGTCATGTGTGAAAACATAATATCATATGATCACTATTGTGAGTCATAGAAAATCAAACAACCAATAAAAACCTACTAATGACTCACTAGCACAAGTCATGTGAAATCCTCGCTCCTTTTGACTCATAAGTATGAGTCAGGTGAAATCTGCCTTGCCATTCTGCCTTGCTTAGTCACAATTCATGACAGCTATACCATTTGTGCAAGTGGCCTGTTATCCCCTCCTTTTCATGAAGGGCTACCTAGTCTTTTTTTCTCTGAAGCAAATGGCAAATCATTTGTAAAGCCCTTTTCCAATCCTCAATTCTTTGTTCCTTCTCTGTTAGTTCAGGAACTATTGCTAACCCTCAAGGCAGGTCAGTAAGGCTGAACTGCTGGGATGGCCTGTCCCAGTTCCCATTGAAATCCTCCTCCTCTACTTTATTTGGTGGGTTTTCTTCTTCTTCTAAAACATTCTTTCCTTTCTCTGCTTCTTTTTTCAGGCTAATTCGTAATTCTTTTTGCCTTTCCCACATGTCCATAATCCAGTATGATTTCTACCCTTCGAGTGCTAGTTGCTTAGCTTTTCCCCTCTGCTTCCACAAGGCTGTCCGGCCAACTGGGCCTCCATGTACTACTTGTGGCAGTGATGATCTAGCCCCCTCCTGCCATTGTAATATCTGGATATCTTTCTCATGTAAGTCCTCCTCCTCCAAAATATTACTCTCCTCCATGTAGCATTCACTCACTAACATATCATGATCCTCTTCCGCTTCACTATCCTCCTCATCATTAAACTCGAAATCAGTTTCCATTTCTGATTCGGACTCCGAATAAACTTGTTTTCTGGCCTGTAGTTGGGAAACGGAGGGGATTTTATACTGCTTCTTATTGGAGAACATCTTCCTTTGACATTTTGTCCTCTCTGCTGTCAATTGTTGTAGTTGCAAATGGTGGACGCACTTTTTTGATAGAGGCATTGTGACTATTCTCATCACAAACTATTTTTCTTCTCTTCCTCATTTAAACTGATCCCACTTTCTGCATTTTTCTTCTCCAGCATTTACATAACATCTTGGCACAAATCATCAGATATCACTCGATCTTCCTATTTAGGCACTTTCTTGGCTGTTCACTTTTTTTTCTGCTCATACAAAATTTTCACTTCTTCTTATCTACTGCCTGCTCTCACCATACTCTTAATTAATAAAATAAATCCATACTTTTATTCTCACACTGTTTCTCTTAATTTCTATGCTCTTATTTTTTTCATAACACCAATCTTGTGTTGCTGTCGTTCATGTCTTGTTCTCTTCTTTTGTTGTTGACTTGAGGGTTGGTTTCACGCGTCCGGAACTGTACTACCCGTTTTCAAAAGTATCCGGATGCCTTGGCGCCAAGACATTTTCGCCGGTATAGCGAATTATCAGAAGGTGCGCGAGATAATTATTGAAACTATTAACTATCCATGAAATTTATTCCCCCTCTTTCTGGCTAATACATTGAGCTAGAATATTAGGTAGTTTAGACACTTCTCTATTGATATCTTCAATTGTGATGTTTTTCCATTCCTGCTTTAAAACTAATTTCATTTCCCGTGCTGAAGTCACCCTTTCAACACCACGCTGGGTTTGAATCCTAGACTTCATTATGTTCCACAAGTGTTCAATTGGGTTCAAATCAGGGGAATTAGGTGGCCAGTCCACCTTATCAATCCCCACCTTTTCTCTCTCGTAGTTGGTGAAGTCTGAATCATGTGCCGGTGCGTTGTCTTCCATTAGGAGAAAGTTCGGGTTGACTAATTTCCGTACTTGCCATGTTGGCCATTGGAGAGGACGCGCCAGGCATGTCACATATCGCCATGAGTCTATTCCTTTTGAATCCCCCCTCTTTAGCTTCTTAATCTTATACTTCTTACCTCTCCATGATTGCGTTGTTTTTGTTTTAACACCAGTAAGAGAGGCAAGGAGTCTGGCTTCACGAGCATTTGACAATTCTCTTTTTCGCAATTCCTGCCATTCCTCAGAAGCCCACCAAGCAGTATTAAGACAAGACTCTTCTTCCTTACAATTTTCATTGTAACTCGTGATATCACTAGTTGCTTTTGCCTTCTCCTCTTCAGTTTCTCTCTCCCAAACCCAAAACGGGCCTTTCCAGCCATAGGATATCATTCCCCAGCACATGATTGAAACTCCTTGCTTCTTCATCGCTCCAATGCAATCATCCTCCCACCGCTCGTCCTTTTCCCTCCAAACAAAGCATGGTCCATAGAGACCACCAATTTCTATTGACATCTCGTCCGTAAATGCGTAGTCCGCCCACTCGTTTGCTGGCTGCCATCTGGCTCGTGGCTCACAGTAATTCTATAAGCTGTTATTATTCTATGTCCGAGTAGATTTTGTATACACTCCTATCCAAAAAGTTCTCGCTGATCTGAAAGTACTCCAGCAGGGCATAGCAGCAACAGAAGTACTAATCCTACTGTATAGTAACTGGTAACCTTAGACAACTACCAAGCAATGGCACCCCCGCACCAGACTTGTAGATAGAATGTGGAGTAGGTCAGAGAAAGTGGTTAAGGTAAAAGGAAGCCATATCAAGCAGTAAAATTGATAGTTCATTCAGGTCTGGTGAACTAATGAATCACAGTACTCAAGTACCAGTGCCTCTGTTGTAGCCAAGCCCCTCATGAGAACGTTTGGATCAACGAGAATTTTTTAGATAGGAGTGTAAAAGTTAATTACATACCAGGCGCTTCTTTTGATTTTCTTTATTCAAAATAAATTTGAATACTTCTTGATAGGCACCAATTCCTTGCTCCTGCAAGGCCCGATAAACACTTGAATCACTCACATGTGACAGGCCAGCTTCACGCCGAATATCACACAAGGTCATTCTCCGAGTAGTAAAGTCTTTTTTAATAAACTTAACAAGCTCATTCTTATCCTCCTCAGTCATGCAAGTAGGACGCCCGCTGCGAGGAGCAGAATCCAGAATGGAGGCGCTAATCAATTCCATTAAGGTGAACTCCTTATCAGACTCAGACTCAGGAAGGCTGGTAGGACTGGGAAGGCTTGCGGGGGCGGGAAGGCTGGTAGTGCTGGAAGCACAGGTGGGTGAAGCAGTACTGGTTACTCGGGGAGCAGTAGCAGTGAGTCGAGCATTTCTTGCATTTTCTAAAGCATGCCGCCAGATATCAGATGCAGTAGAACTAGAAACACCCGTGATTTCATGAATCTTCTTGAATGTCATCGGAACATCTAGACATCTCAAGGTAACGATGGCCGCCCGACGCCGGGGGGTTATTTCCTTTCCTATAATATGATGATTAGCCTAAGCTCTAGTAGCCTAAATGGCAGAATTACCTCTCTTGACAATAACCCGTACCATCCTGGAACCTCTCTCAACGTTGTACTAGTTTATCAAATAGGGGCAATGTTGTGGGACATGAGGAACTTGGACGATGGTTGGGTGCGGGAGCCTTCAGCTAGGCTAGGCCAAATGTCTTGGCGCCAAGGCATCCGGATACTTTTGAAAACGGGTAGTACTTGTACTTGTATTTAATCACAATGTCATACAAACACTAACCAGTTTAAGAACTCCCAACCGCTAGCCACTTTAGACTTAAGAAATAAAACCCGAGGTCATCTTAACGAAAGTTATATATGATTTATGTTGAAATTAATGTAACCGATACATAAGAATTACGGTGAATTGGGTTACAGTTTTCAACGTTCTGACAGGACCCGAGTCGGCTCAATCATAGGAGCTCACTCGAATGCGTCACCAAACAAGGTGTTGTAAATTCGTGAATTGATTGTATTGTGTTCAACAGAGTTCAGGAGAAAGACTTTGAGAAAGTGAAAGATGGAAAGACTGAAGAGCTTGATTGTCTATCGGAGACGGTCAAGGAGACCCACTATTTATACAGAGAAATAGCAACATACTATAGCAGTGGAAGAAGAGCGTATAGTAAACAGAACGGAAGACAAGAGAGAAGATAATGAGAACAATATTACAAACTGCTCAATCGACTAATCGAACGATGAACCGTAAGAAATGGGAGGGAGTTAATTAAACTCTAGGAGCTGTAAACCGAGGCAAAGGAATACAGGCTTGGAGAACTCTGTCGTACTCGAAGACGTAGAAAGTACATATTAGAAGGTACTATTTCAACACAACCATAGTAATTATAGGTGCCCGCATTTCCCGCATGGTTTTGGATTTTCTATCTGTTATCGGTTCGCCGTTTGCTCAAGATCGTTTACTTACTGCAGATTGGGGTGAATCCACTGGTAGAGATGCAGGACTTGTGAACCAATTACGTACTTAGCCACCGCCGCAAACCTCGTAGGAGTGCGGGAAACCACGGTTGTCTTCACACATTTGTTTTCAAGGTTCTGCCCGGCAATCGCTAGAGCGCAAGTCGTTAACGTTTTATATATATGAAAATTTTGCTGCCATCCAAGAAATTCCTTATCATTTTATTTGCACCCAGTAGCCAACCGAGCTCATGGTAGAGAATGCAGTTACAAATATAAAGGAGGGCAATATGATATGTCGGAGTAGCATTATTTTTCCCGTTTGAACAGAGACCAGTTTACCAGTATCATACCTTAGGTAGCTATCCGCCTCGTATGCCCGGCTAAGTACGTTGTTGGGCGAGACATAAGGTTGAAGGGTAACCGACGAGACAGCGCAGCAATGCCGGATAGTTAAGCCTTGAGGGAAGCTGAACGTGATTGAGACGGGGGGTGTTATGTGATCATTCAACACATGTATTCCATTTTTATTTTTATTTTTATTTTTTTATTTTTCATTTTTCATTTTTCATTGACAGGTTATGTTCGCTCGCTCTCAGTCCGTTTTTAGCAAGATTTATTCATTATCCATCGTTTATCACTCGATATAATGATTGAGAGTATCACGGCTGAGGCTCTGCGGCAACATCCACTTTTCTTAGCAGTCTTCGCTTCTTTTACCATAATTCTTTGCCCTCAACCTAAATTTATCATTAGAACCTTAAAAAACCTATCTGACCTAGCTTGTGATATCAGATTTCATATCTTCGTCAGCGCAGGTGCTGTTCTCGGCTTGGCCTTTTGATACGGCACTGTACCCTTACATCCACTATTTTTTGAAACACAAGAGCTTAAGAAAAAGCACAAAGGTACCACAAGTATAGTAGAGTAGGTTTGTATGGTTTAAAATGATTGGATGTTTCTTTTTTGATTTCATTTTTTTATTATTTACAAAGTGAGGCATAGCTCATGTTTCCTAAGCGTCGGGCAGCAGCGGTTTTTTTTTCTTTTCTTTTCTTTTCTTCTGATGTTGAGAGATTTATAGCACAGCGACTGACAACACCCACGAGTGCGGGGATTTCTGATTATGATGCATATTTTTTTATTTTATTTTACCAGAATATGCAGTTTACCTATGCCTGTAAGTCTCATAGAATTCAGTAAAATATTCCTAGTATCATAGTCCGCTGTAAATGTGGCGATGGGATTTGTCCAAAAACATCTGAATTACTGAGCCCCGGGTACTGGTGTGATATGATGGATACAATCTTTTTTTGCTTATGTAATCCAAGATCCCGACCATACCTGTAAGTGTGCGCGGACCACAATCATTCCAAGGAGAAGCACAAGAACGGCAATCCTTCTAGCGTGTGTCTGTCACGACCAAAGGCCAAAGGGTTTTCCCACCAATCCCATCCAACAAGTCAGCAAGCTAGAACCGAATCCTCGTCACCTCCCTTCCCGTTTCCTCTCTCTCTCTCTCTTCCCCATCCAACTCAACAGTAACTTAGCTGCTGCGTCTCTCTTCGTGTCCTCGTCGTCGTTTCTCCCGCCTCCCTAACATTCAACTCAGGTAGCCTCGTCTTCCTCTTCCTCTCTTGCTTCCTTCTCTGTATCTTCTCCCTCTCACTTCCACTCCTTTCTTCCTTTCTTCCCTTCTTCCCTCCTTTCTTCCCTTCTTCCCTCCTTTGTTTCTTCCTTTCTCTTTTCTTCACCATCCGCTTCACATCCTTCACCCAACCTCTAACCACCCTTGATAGATCTTTTTCTACTCTAATCCTCTCGGCCCATCTTGTTTAAAATAAGACTCGACGGATTTCCATTCGGACTTGTTCTACTTTCTCCTCGCAGTTTATTCTCTGTTCTGTTCAAATTGAAAGAGATTCTTTCCTTTGTCTGCTGGTGAATCAACGCACCTGACCTGTCCTGTACCTCCCTCGTCTGTGAGGAAGAAAATATCGTTTTTTTTTGCTGGAAACTTTAAGGGTCTCGGGTGGGAAACTTTTATTTCTTGGTGTAAAAAGAAGAAACAAGCGAGCAAAGTTGTCCTGTGCTGCAAGAGGGAAAAGAGAAGCTTAGTATTCACACTTCCCACAGTGTACGTATCACCACCCTTTTTGTTCTGTATCGAGTCTTGCGTGTGAGCACATACGCTGGCTAAGATAACCGGTCGAGGTGTTAATTTTTCTATTTTCTTGCTTTCTGGGATTTTCTCATGCTCTATTTTCTTCCTTTTCTTTCCTTTCATTCTCATCTTATCCCTCTTTCTCACCCTGCCTCACTCAGACTTAATTTCTAGCTCCTAATGCGTCGCTTTCTCCTGTTTGTTACATTTTTATCATTTTCTTGGAAGCTGATCCACGATATGCCTTGTACAGACCTTGTATCTTGTTGCCTTACAGGTGAAGATAATTGTTAGTGAGAAGCCAAACAAGTCACCTTAAGAAAAAGAAGCAGTTGCATCAATCTCGTGAAAATCTCGAATACAGAATGGCCGACGATTTCGATATCGATATCTACGGCGATCTTAACCCTGACGAACCAGCGACTACTTTCAAAAAAGAGGACGAAGATTTGCTTCTGGACCAAAATCAGGGAGACACTAATGGCGATAAGCAAACTACTGCTGCAGGTGAAGACACCAATATGGGCTCTGCTGCGGGTGATGGTGATAACTCTGGAAACTCCGCAATCGTAAAAGAAGAGGCAACAGTCCAGCCGAAACAGAAGAGGAAGCTTGATGATAGACTTATTGACCCAGCCGCCACCACAGCTCTCTATGTCGCTGATTTGCACTGGTGGACTACTGATGATGATATCCGTGGGTGGGTAAACGAATGCGGCTGTGAAGAGGAACTGAAAGATATTACCTTCAGTGAACATAAGGTCAATGGTAAATCCAAAGGGTATGTCTTTTTCCTTGCTAATCACACGTTTGGAAGCTTGGCTAAATATCCTCTTTGATATAGGGTTGCCTTTGTTGAGTTTACTTCTCCCCAGGCCGCAACGGCTGTTAAAAATAAAATTGAGGTTGGAGGAACTCAGCCAGCTTACATGGGTAAACGGCATACGGTCTCTTTTACCAATCCTAGCGTCAATCCGTTCCGCACCCTTCCCAAAGATGCTCCTCAGCGTGATAGGCCCCGCGACGGATTTCAAGGGGGAAGAGGTGGCAACGGCGCGAGTAGTGGGGAGCGTGGTGGTCACTCCGGACCACCAACTGTTCAGCCTTCCGCAATGGGTATGACAGGAAGTATGAACACTGGTGGGAGTTTTAGAGGTAATCGCAGTGGATTCGGCGGTCCGAGCCGTGGTAGCATGGGAGGCGGGTTTGTCGGTAATCGCGGTGGCTTCGGAGGCCCTCAATCTCCCCAGCCTGGTTTCCAAGCTCCGATGAACAGCTTCGGTGGACAAGGTATGCCAATGCCACAATTTGGTGGAGGAAACTTCCAAGGGGGTAACTTTCCCGCTGGTAGAGGTGGTATGAATCCTATGAGGGGCGGGCCAGCAGGTATGAGAGGTAGAGGCGGCATGGGACATACCGGTATGATGGGCGGTGGCATGGGCGGTATGGGCGGCAACATGGGCGGTGGCATGGGAATGGGCGGTAATATGGGCGGCATGGGCGGCAATATGAGTGCAAGCATGGGCGCCGGTAATATGGACGGTGGCTTTAATCCTATCGGAATGGGAGGCTTCAACCCCATGGGTATGGGTATGTATGGCCAAGGCCTCCAACCGTCTGCGCGTTCACTTACGGCCTACCCCAATCAAGCAGGCCCTGGGGGATTTCCGGCTCCTCACTTTAATCCGGCATTCTTTCCTGGTGGTCCACAAGGAGGCAACCAAGGCCAATGGGACAACCCACATCCAGCAAAGAGGCCTCGTCCTAATGAGTAGCGATTGGCACAATTCGGAAAAAACTATTACTACGAAAAACCATTGGTGGATCCATGCTATGGGAACTCATTTTGCTAATTTTTTCTACTTGAATTCTTTCTTAGTTTGCGCACAAGTCTCGGGGGGGTGGGTATTAGGGGATTTGCGGTGATGGAAAATCATTACGGACACAATAGCTTCTTTTTCGATCGCTGCCTTTCTTTTTTGTCCTTTTTCCTTTCTCTCTTCCTTTTCTTCCCTTGGCATTCAATTTCTTCTTCTCCATGTAGTTTACCTCAAAAGCTTTCTCTAGTACAGTTTCCAAAACACGATCTCGGAGTTTTTCGTGCAGTCTTTTTTCTCTATTTTCCTACCTTTAGTTTTCCGTATATCTGGTTCATATTCCTTACCCACTTTCAAGGCTTCTTACTCTCTTATATCTTTCTGCAAACCATGGGGAGTATGTGAATGTTTTTGTGAGAGAACCGTGCTTAGGGGATTTGGTGATTGGGAAGAGGGTGCATTGATAATTGGCTTATGTTAACTTGAACCGGTCATTTTTCATTTTTCACATTTTTTTTCTCGACGAATTATGAGGGGAAGCTTCTTTTTTTCATTTTTTTTCAGCGAAAAGATCGGGTTTCTCTCCTCCTTACGGCGCTGAAGGTATGCTGGTAGTATATAAATGGTCTCATAACTCTTTTCATAGCGGCAGCGACTTTAGCTGGTATTGTAATATTATTATTGGGCGGATGGCTATTGTATTGTTTCTCATATACAGCATTGAAAGTTTGAAACCGTTTCTATTAGCGTTGGGTCAGTGTGATGTATGCTAGGCTATTCCTTTGGGAACGATCTCTGGGAGAGTAGCATGAGGTTTTCTCTGTTAGAGTCAAATTCTCTTATTGTTGATACCATCATCATTGAGAGCATGTGTCCACCATTTCTCTTGTCGAAGGAGCTTCTGAATGTGATGTTGTATTTTAGACTCTAACTTAACACTTAGGCTTAGCACCATTCATCCATTTCTGTTTCTGAGACATGCTTATACTTGCCTGTATGTCTGACGGTAAGAGTAGGGGGTGTAATTTATGTATATACAATTCTACTCACGCGTCTTTGCCAAGAATGCCTCCGCCAGCCGATATTTTGCGGAAGTCCTCCGCAAAATATCGGCTGGCGGAGGCATTCTTGGCAGAGACGAGTGAGTACAGTATATTGGTGGGTCCCCCTAACCACGGACAGAACGAGAAAGCGGGGAAAAAAACCGGAAGCTGGGTTTAGGGCACAGGGCAATCACTTGCGGCGCTGTGTGGTTCGTATACAAGTAACTTACAGGTCACTAAGTACTTTCACATGAGTGGGTATTATACAAAATCTTTTGAGCCCCATAAAACATGGCTGTGGGAGTCCGCCAGGATTTTTTTTCACCTTGATAGCTACAGTATTCCCAACCTTGGGGACCTAGGGTCTGCTTACCAGCTTCGCTGAGCAGCCTTGGAGCAAAATCCCGAGCAAATCCCCCCATTTTGTTAGCAGTGTACTAATCAGCTCTTATCTTATCTATACATGCCAAGAGATATCAAGATCAGTGAAAAATCAGATAAGAAATAGTGCTATAAAATAATGGTAAAAGTCTTCAACGCCACAACCTTGGCATGAAAATATCTACAATGCCACAACCCCTGGGACTAGTTTAGCTCTTGATTTCCGCTTGCCTCCACAAATGTTTACATGCACGCACATACATCTAAACACCGGTTGTATATCATACATAAAGTAAGCCATGGTTAAACTAAGGATACACGAAAATGTCAGGAAACATATACTACAAACTTTATGCCTCTTGATATTACCAATTTAGTACCCGGAGACATCTTCCCTCCTATCACTCGCATTTCCCGTGGACGGCCAAAGGGGGAGCATATCCCGCCTGGCGAAGTAAGAAATCGTGCTCGGGTTCACCAACTTACTGGTGGCCTTCCCCTTGTACCCGATCGCACCCCTCATCATTGTTCTACTTGTGGTCAAGAAGGTCATAATGCTCGAGCATGCAAGAAACCTCATAATTAAAAGGAGGAGAAACCTCATTATAGGCTTAAGCTCTGGAGTTCTGAATGATTAAAACACAAATGTACTTTAGTTTAAATGTTCCTTATCTTTTTCTTCATTTTCGTGTACCCTTAGTTTAACCATGGCTTACTTTATGTATGATATACAACCGGCGTTTAGATGTATGTGCATGCGTGTAAACATTTGTGGAGGCAAGCGGAGATCAAGAGCTAAACTAGTCCCAGGGGTTGTGGCATTGTAGATATTTTCATGCCAAGGTTGTGGCATTGAAGACTTTCACCGATAAAATAATTTTTGTTTTATATTGTGTCTTGAAAACCCAAACCTGTAACCTATTGTGCATTTGTAAATATATAAATCAAACTGCAAATACTTTGTGATATCGGCATCGGATTGTCTATTCATAATTTGTTGCTTTATTGGGTTCGTTATTGATTGGTAGGTTGGATTTTAGCTTCCTCAATCATCATCTCTCCGTTTTATCACAAGTAGCTTGTAAACCTTAGGGTTAATTGCTGGGTTGAAAAATGGCCCACAAACAAAAACAAAAATAAAACAGACATGCCATGTCTCAAATTCATATCTGATTTTTCACTGATCATGATATCCCTTGTCATTTATAGATAAGATAAGAGCTGATTGGTATACCGCTAATAAAATGGGGGGATTTGCTCCTAGGTTGCAGTATTCCACGGCAAAGCGAGCTCACGGCATAGCGAAAATGCCCATACAAATAATCCCTGTCCTAAGCAATTTAGTAGGGGCATTCTCACGTCACTGTGTTCTCGCTTTTTTGCCGTGGATTACTGTATCATAAATGTTCTAAAGGTAACTACTGTACAGTCCCGGACGAGGAGGCACGACGAAACCCGGCGGGTTGACGAACAGGGATTCTTTACAAGTAAATTTTCGGTTACCCTACTTTGACGAATTCACCTTTTGCTCATAAAATATGTTATATTATACCTCTGTTCGCCAACCTGCCCGGTTTCGTCGTGCCCCCCCCCCCCGGGTCCGGGACTGTTTCAATCTTTACACTACTGCAACCAACCGTACGGTAATCACTAGCCCTCACTTGAAAAGATCGCTAGCCCTCACTTGAAAAGTGTCGCATTACGCTACCGTCCCTGTAAATGCGGGTGTCGGAGGCGGGTCTAGGGTTAGGGTTGGAAATCCCTGTTCGCAGAGCCGCGCCAAAGTTCTCGCCTGAGCTCCCTTCGCCAACCCAAGCGAAAGCTAATTCTTTGTCACAGGCTCACACTCCAGCAACAGCACCAACACTCACCACAGACCCCAGTTCCACAGCACGCACGATGGAAATCGCAAAGTCCCTCGTAAAGTGTGTTGCTCGTGCATTTTACGATACAAAACATATACTTGTCATCGATGCGCTCATGGTCCATAACGCGTATGTCCCTTGTTTTTTCTCATTGTGGCCTCGGAGAAGGCACTTTTTTTTCTTTTTCAAAAACACCCTAATGTTTTCGCTGCTGACGATGCAGTGTTCGGATGCAGTGTTCGCGACGATGAACTGGGGAAACTGTTGGGCTTTCAATCTAAGGATTTACAGAAATTATGTGGGAAACTAAAGGAGGATCGCATGCTCGCTGTGTGGGTCCCCAAGGTCTTTTGGGGGGATGTGCAGCGTGGGTTTTTGACTGACTGGTGGATGTAGGCATAATCGACCAGAGCAGAGGGAAGGACACCAGCGACCGACAAATCGGACTTACTACTACGTTGACTTCAGAAGCACAATCGACGCTGTCAAGTATCGCATGCATGGCGTTGTCAAAGACGTGGAGAAGAAGATGAACAAGGACGCTGATACAAAAGGATATGTATGCCCATACTGCCAGAAGAGGTTTTCAATCCTGGATGCAATGTCGGTGGCTCGCGATGAGATGGGGTTGTTTGTTTGCGATCGGTGTAATACTACGTTGGTGGATGACGACGATAGCGCAGAAGTCAAAACAAGTCAGGAGCGATTGGGGAGACTAATGGAGCAGATGAAGAAGATTATTGATATGCTGAAAATGATTGATGAGATAGTTGTGCCAGTGTAAGTCCTTTGGTTATTCATGAGTTATGTAGGTGGCTGAAATTGGCAGTAACGATTTCGAGACCGCCATTGCGAATTCTGTTCCTGTGCCTCGGGATAAGAATCACCTCTACTCGATTCCCGTCACTGGGAAAGGCGCTACCAGTGCCCAAAGCTCTGGCGCTCCGGCTTCTATCGAAGTTTCTTTCACTTCCACCTCGGAGAAGACAGCTGCTGAGCTTGCCTCTGAGCAAGCGATGAAACAAGCTCAGGCCGAGAAGAACGCTCTGCCAGTTTGGCATACAAAATCTACCGTCGATCCCGGCGCTACGACCACCGCTGGAGCCAAGGAGGCGGCAGAAAAAGAAGCTCGTGCCCTCGATGGTATTGGGATTGCGCAAAAGTCCAAGGAGGAGGAAGACAAGAAAGCCGCTGCTAGTGACGGAGCAAATGGCATTCAAGCAGATGGTAAGGTGATACGCTGCCCCCTCTAATATGTTTACTAAACCGGTGGTGCACTAGCTATCGCTGAATACTATGCCGCATTGGCCGCCCAGAAGGCCAAAGAAGCCCAAGAGGAGCAAGAGGAAGAAGAAGACGACGAAGAGGAAGAAGATGATGAGGAGGGGTTTCGGGGGGCCAGAGGTGAGGGCCATGTGGAAGATGGGGAAGAAGGAGACGAAGAGGAGGACGAGGAAGAGGAGGAAGACGACGAAGGAAACTTTGAAGACGTTGTTAATAGCAACGCTGTCACTCCTCCTCCTACTGCTACAAATTCGGTCAAGGCTAAGGATGATGACTCGGATGATGATGATTCTACGGCCCCCGCTGCTAAAAAACAGAAGCTTACCGAGACTGTGGGCGAAGAAGAAGACAAAGAAGAGGACTCCGATGAGGAGGCTGTCTTTGTGGATGTTTGAAGTGGTACGATCCCCTGGGTGGCCATGATTGACGGCGAAGTGATGCTATATTTGCGAAGATACCTGAAATTGTAGTTGGGATGATTGACGAGATGTAATTTCTATTGTCTCTCCGTATTGCCCGAGTTTTTTTTTTTAATTTTTTTTTGAAGTTTTTGTTTACCGCTTTCTCTCCATGTTAGTCACTATTAGATTTGGGTATGGCGGCTCTATGTAGAATAATGTATTATAAGTTGCTAACGGGGGTGGTAGCTTTCGATAAATGGCTACAGTATTCTGGTCTTGTACTTTTATTTTGTTTTATTTTGTTTTATTTTATTTTGTTTTATTTTGTTTTATTTTATTTTATTTTATTTTATATTTTTACTCTGTCGTATTGGCCCGTAGGGTGATCAAAAATACGTATAAAATCATAATATACTGTATATTTACCCTTTCTTTTTATACCATACATACCATACATACGAGCCCTAAAATTGTGAAACCTAAATCCCAAACCCTAAATGGTAAATATATTTAGAAGTGACCTGCAAAATTTGTTTCTCCCATAAACTTATATACTAAATTGATAACAGGTAAAGGTTTCCTATAACTAATTATGCAATAACCTCCCCAAAGGATGACCCCCTTCCCTCCAATAACCACTTCCTCGAACAGCCATGCCATTGAATGACCATCCATGGAACAACTACCCCCTGAATGACAACCTCCCCAAACAGCCACCCCCCTGAACAACTACCCCTCAAAATGACTACCTCCTAGAACAACTACAAGTCAAGCAAATGAGCTGTACCAAAGATCCTCAACTACATAATTCATTTGAAACCCTGGCTCTAGACCAAGGGAAAAAGGTAAGATTTCCCTAATATTTTTCCTTTTATTCATTACAAATATACTAAATTTTTACCAGTATGAAGTAGTAAGATGTATTGCTTGTAGCAAAACATTTGCAAAAAGCCCAACATGGCAGTGTGAGCATTTGACTCTCTATGTTAAGTATCAAGATCAGATACACATTCTTGGTAAGCCTGGAATTGGATGTACCATAGAAGTTCAAGGTCATACACAAATTTCAAACTATATCCAGCATCTTACCATAGCCCAAAAGCATGACGCTGATCTCACCTTTGCTATTGGAGTTCACATGAATAATTTACCTTTCCATCTGATGCAATCACTTCATTTTACTGCCACTTACCATAAAATCTCTCCAGTATACAAACCACCAAGTCCTTTCCTTTTAAGTACAACTTTACTTGATGAAATATATAGCCTTGTTAAGAGAGAAGTTGAAGCAGTCCTCCAATCATGTTATTATCTCAACATAATCACAGATGAGAGTGAGAATATTTCAAAAAATCAAATCATCAACCTCTCGATAAATACAGAAAGGGGTACCTTTCATTACTATTCAGAAAATGCTGGTTCTATAGTTTTTTCAGCTGAAAATATTGCTGATTGGCTAATAAGAAAATCAAATATTCTTATTGCTAGTGAATAGGAATGAATCAATAGTTTTATGATAGATACCTACTCTACAATGCATCTTTTATGGAAAGTTCTGGCAGCTGATTCATACCTTTAACTCTTAAAGTAACTCTTTGTTCCCTGCAATTCTCATGGCCTCCAACCCTTAATTAAAGATATTCTTGAAGTTCCCTACTAAAAGTCAATTCAAGCTCAAGTTACTCTAGTTATCAATACCTTTCATTGGTCCTCTCTTCAACTATTGATTCTCTGGGAGAAGCAAAAAGTATGTTATGGGAAAATTAGTATCTTGATTCTCTTAGTTATTACCCAATAGGGAACTCAAGCTCGCTCAATTGAATCAGTCTACATGAATAAAGATCCTCTAAAAGTATATGTACATGATAACCAAACTCAGTTTGAGAATCAAGTCCCACAGCTTTTAGGTAACTGTAAATTTTGGAACAATGTTGAAGAGCTCTGAGATGGTATTCTACCTATTCATAATCTTCAGATGTTATCTGAATCTGAGAAGTCTCATCCTGGTTTGCTTGTTCCCTACTAGTTGAGTATTTCTATATATCTTCACTGCCTTATCAATTTAAATCCACTTCTAGATAGTATCCTTACTCTTTATCAGAAAAGAATGTCTTGTCAAGTCCTGACAGTTCACTGGGCTGCTTACTTTCTTAAACTACAGAATATCAAAGCTGATATGACTGTTGAGCAATAAAATATGATTATTACTTATATTCAGAACACCTACAATGACCCTGAGGTTCAGGAGCGAGTACAGGTACAATATTACATGTATCGAGCGAAAGGTAGACCATTTGGTCCCCAGAATCATGCTTGGACTATTATCTCTCCAATAACCTTTTGGCATACTCAGTATACCTTTACCCCTGAGCTTTCTCTTCTTGCAACTAGGCTTTTCTGGACACCAGCAAACTCAGTTCCAAGTAAGAGATCATTTTCTGTACAAAATCTAATTCATACAAAAGTCCACAATCACTTAGATGCTGCCAAAGTTGACAAATAGACATACATACATCTCAACCATCAAGTTTTGGACTGGAAGAGTGGCAAATGAAGAAAATGTCAGGATTTGTCTTCAAAGGCCAAGATTGAGCTACAGGATGTTGTGGTTGGGTTACTAGTACTTGAGTCTACTGAGTCTGGGACTGAAGGTAATATATTCTCCATTCAGTCCTAATTCAATTCCACTTTTTTATTGGTCTATTAACTGACATACACTTTCCAATCCAGATACAGATAGTAACAGTGGTGGGATTAGAAACGAGGATTAGAATATGACAAAGGAAGGGGGAGGGCTGGGTGGTGACATAGAAATTGGACAATCTTTTTAGATAACTTGAATGGAAGTAGTATGTAACTTCTTGATAGTCAACCATGATAATTAATTTTGTTGCCAAGTATTTATAGTGCCAAATAAAATACGTGCTTTATAATATTATACAGTATTTATACGGTATTATACGGTATTATACAAATATGTATAATACCAATCTCGCACCCTAGTATTGGGGCCAGGTGAGATGGAGAGGGTAGGAGCAGTTCGACGGTTGCATGTGAACCCCTGGCGTCAGCCCCAAGCCCTGAACCCCGTGACCCCAGTTTGAGGCGAGAATTCCCGACGCCGAGCAGAAAACATCATCGCCAACAACCCTCCACAACCCACCATCTATCAAATCAATCCAACAAACCTCCACCTCATCTCCATCAACTCCACTCAATCAAGATGTCCATGCGACTGACCAAGGGTCTCGCGGGTAAGCTCATCCCCTGCTCCCCAATAACCACCAACAACTCACTCCGCAATGCTCCGGTAAAACTAACAGCGGGGTCGTCGGAACATCCACAGGAGCGACCCGCCTCCGCCCAACCACCGGACTCCTACCAAAGCTTGTCCCGGCAATCAACGTCGCTGCCACCCGTTACCAATCAACCGGAGCCCCAGTGCCAGTAGACCCCAAGACAAAGGCCCAATCCATCCTCGATGCTCTCCCGGGCTCCACCCTCATCTCCAAGACGGCGATCCTCTCCTCCATTGCCGGTCTCTCGGTAGCCGCGATCTCCAGCGAGCTCTACGTCCTGAACCAGGAGACATTGGTAGCCGTCAGTCTCATCACAACATTCTACGGTATCGCCCGTATGGGCGGGCCGGCGTACACTGCTTGGGCAACCGCACAGGTTAATAGGATTCGCGATATCCTCAACAGTGCCCGGGAGGACCATACCCGTGCTGTCAAGGACCGTATCGAGAGTGTGCAGCAGATGGGTGGTGTCGTGGAAGTTACCAAGGCGCTCTTTGAGGTTTCAAAAGAGACGGCGAATCTTGAGGCTAAGACTTTCGAGCTCGAGCAGAGGACTGCATTCGCTGCCGAGGCTAAGAGTGTTCTGGATAGTTGGGTCAGATATGAGGCGCAGGTTAAGCAGAGGCAGCAAAAGGAGTTGGCAGAGAGCCTGATTGCAAAGGTTAAGAAGGATCTGGAGAGTCCGAAGGTCCTGAACTCGATTTTGTTGCAGAGCGTTCAAGATGTCGAGAGTATGACATTACCCCTCCACATCCCCTTTTTTCTCGTTCTCTCGGAATTTCTTTTGGAATTTCTTCTGCTGCGAATTGAGAACAAAGGCTAATATTTTACCCCTTCTTCAGGAATCTTTGCTACCAGAAAGTAGATATCGTGATCACTCGTTTTCGTTTTCTCGGGGCTTTAGATTAGGGGTGGTTTAGGCAGGGGTTGACTACTACGGAATACCGGATTTTTTTTTTCTTTTCTACATAAAAAAATTACATTGTTGGTATTGGTATTTTTCAATTGTTTCCTCAGATTTCTTTACCTAAGCAATTGACTGAGAGCCCATTGAAACTAAAGCAAGGTAAAGAAAAAAAAAGAAAAAAAGGGGGAAAGAGAAAAAGAAGGTAAAGGTCTAAACCACCCCGCCACTGTTGTCTACGGGATAAAGTGCAGACTAGACTCAACTGTACTACACTAAAAGCTTATTTCCCCGAAACAATGGACAATGCCGACGTGCTTCAAAGAAAAATTTTGGGTTTTGTTAAAGATGTACCGCTCACGAACCGAATGCCATCTCCTTCTTGATCTATGTCCCCATGGGGGTTAGCGACTGATTTTATATATAGAAATGGCTTTGTGAAAACTTACATTTGCAATGGCCTGGCCAGGATTCAATCCCTTGGGGCAGGTCTTTGCACAGTTCATGATGGTATGACATCTGTAGAGACTCATCTCGTTCTCAAAAGCACTCTTTCTAGCACCCGTAGCTTCGTCTCTAGAGTCTGCCAACCATCTGTACGACTGAAGAAGGACAGCCGGGCCGAGGTAATCGGACGAATTCCACCTAGGAAATGCTAGTCAGCCACTGCTATTCTGTGAACTCCCCGAGCATGAGAGCATAAAGAACTAACCAGTAAGATGGGCAAGAAGTCGAACAACAGGCGCAAAGAATACATTCATACAACCCATCAAGCTTTTTCCTTTCTGCTATGGACTGGCGGTACTCTCTTCCGTCGGGAGAGGGGGTTTTGCGTTGGAGGTATGGCTTGATAGACTTGTACTGTTTGTAGAACTGGGTAAGGTCTGGAACCAAATCCTTCACGACGTAGGTATGCGGAAGCGGGTAAATCTTGACGGGAGCAGAGTTGGAGACATCGATACGACCTATTCACAAACACATCAGCAACCTCCTTTCCTTCCTTCCTTCCTCCATGGAGGAGGTAAGGACAAAAAAAAAAAAAAAAGGCTCATGGGAACATACATAAGCAAGCCAAAGTATTGCTCCCCTGGATATTCATCGCACAGCTCCCACAAATCCCCTCACGACAGGAGCGTCTGAAAGTAAGCGTAGGGTCAATCTCGTTCTTGAGCCTGACTAAAGCGTCCAACACCATGGGCCCGGTCTGGTTCATGTCAAGCTCGTAGGTCTGCATGTAAGGCTTCTTCTCGGGAGTGTCCGGGTTCCATCTGTAGATCTGGAATTGCTTGACGTTCGGCTCCTTGGAGCCGGGCTCGGCAGGGGCGGTCTGGGAGGTTGCGACAGATGCCAATGTGCGAATGCTGGTGGTGGTGGTGGGCTTGAGAGATGTTGAAGTCGCGGCGCGGAGTAGCGAACGGGAGAGGAATGTGGTATTCATGGTGGGGGTTTTGATGATGATGATGATGAGGTGAGTGAAGTGATGTGGAATTGAGAGAAGGAAGGGAAGGAGGAGTGGAGAGAGAGAGAGAGCAGCTAGTGAGGCTCTAATACTTGATAAGTGGTAAAGTGCAGTGGTTGAGGTGGAGTGAGGTTGTGGGCAAAAGTGCTCGTGATTGATCCAGGAAGAATCCAGTCGCCCTCCACTGAGCCGAGGGAATCGGGATGCTGACATAACAAAACGGGTAAGTTCTGATTGGCTGAAAACCAATCACCATGGCGTCACTCGCAATTCCTACGTTTTCGGTATGATACCATGTCTCGAGAGCTTTCGGGACCGCGTTCATAGTCCCAAATGTTTTTTCTTTGTTTCTTGGGCGGGAAAAAAAAAGAGTCTATATAATCATTGACTTATGTACTCGAGTGTGGCTATACTAATGAGTGGTATTCACATTAGATAAGGGTACGTACACGAACAAATGCAAATAAAAAAAATAAAAACTGCGTGAAACCCCTATGGATGACTCTAATGGAACCAATTGTGCGCCGGGCTCGATGTAACATATAATACACTGGAATAACCACCGCACAATTCTGGGAAGTCCCTTATAAAGCACTTAGAAAGCACCTCTAAATTGGTCCAAAATTTGCCGCACAAGGGGTCTCGGACCGGCGCCTTGAGTGGCATCAGCCACCCCCTCTCCTTCCCTCAGTCTTCTCCTGAGATTCTCAAATTCCGCACCCTGGCTATCTTTGAATAACCACTTGGGAATTCTCCACTTCGACTTGGGAAGTAGGTCCATCCTCCAGGCATACCCCACAAGCCATCCAACAGCTGCCGACAGTAAAGATCCTGGAGGCTGACACAAGGCGAGCTGCGTCGATAGTAGGTAGACGTAGAATTTATCAGATAGCGTAATGCCCGGCCCATCTTCTCCGTTAGAGTTGGTAGATGTGAGCAATCGGAATTTGTAAACCCCGGGAATCGCGGCATGATATTGTGCCAACGCAGCAAAGAGAATTGGAGTTGGGCCGGGGGGTAGGTAGTTCATTCGACCGAGCGTGAGCGGGCGAAATACAGTCGCTAACAAGAGCGGTGCTGCAACATTAGTGGCGACAAAACAGTAAGCGAGGAAGGAAGCGTATTTTCGGGTTCCGAATAGGCGTTCTATGGTTCTAAGATGATAAATCGCCAAAGCGCCAAAGAGCAGCTCGCCTGCATTTGCGTAACATGTCTGGTGGGAAGTTATGGGTGTTATAATCTAGCTGCATATGGGAAGAGATGTGTACTGGTACTGACCTGCCAGATGAAAATTCGCCAAACTTGTCGGTAAACCCACAGATGAGGAATTATTTGAATGTGGAAGTAGTGTTTGATGTCGAGTATCGAAGCTAGGAGAGATGAGGCGACAATGAAGTAGAGGAGAGCCTGTGAGACCGGAGCAGAACGAAAGCCTGATTGTTGCATTATTCTGAAGTCGGTCGAAGCCCGCGAGGGGTCCACTTGTTGGGGGAACGGCGCAAGAGAAGGTTGTTCGGTACTTGTATTCGTTGTATTGCTTGGCTTTTTCTTCTGGGTATGGTTGGAGGTGTGGTTTGAGATGGGAGGTTAAAGGTTGGGATTGTTATTCAAGAGTGAGGGGGACACGTTCCTTACATATGATAGGATTCAAGAGAGATACGGTAGAAATAATTTGGTAGGCCAGGGTTGTCTACGCCACAACGCAAGTTTAGGACACTCGTGAGTTAGGGATGATGGGGCGGAATCAGCCGCCACACCTAAGCCAGACCTAAACTTTAAGGAGCATCTCATCTTCTCTAGCCACCTCTCTCACCCCGCCCCCACCAAACACTCAAATCTTTGTCTTCATCCACTGAACTTTCCTTTTCTTCAACCGACAAACTACCGTACAGTCTGACCACTTTGTATACCCTCCACGATGGCTGAAAAGGATGCCCAACCCCCCGCACTTCAAGAAGAAGCTCTCCCGACTAAAGAGGTGCCAGTTCCCACGAATCATGAGCAAAATATCAATCCATTCACAGTCGAAGGAGCCATGGTTGACGGTAAAGTTGTCGCTATCGATTATGACAAGCTTATCAGGGACTTCGGTACCAGACGAATTTCCCCTGAGCTTCTCGCCCGCTTTGAGAAGCTTACTGGGCGTAGGCCCCATCAATTTCTAAGAAGAGGAATGTTCTTTTCCCATCGAGATTTTGAGAGAATCCTCGACCTTTATGAGCAAGGCAAACAGTTCTACATCTATACTGGGAGAGGTCCTAGTAGTGAGAGTATGCATCTTGGGCACATGATTCCCTTTATGTTTACCAAGTAACTATGAACCGTTACCCTTTTCCTGATGTTTGCTAATATGAACTAGGTGGTTGCAGGAGACGTTTGATGTGCCCCTATGCATTATGTTGACGGATGATGAGAAATTTCTTTTCAAACAGAACCTCACGATTGAGAACGTCAAAAGCTTTGCCCGTAACAATGCAAAGGATATCATGGCTATGGGTTTTGATGTGAATAAGACATTCATTTTCTCTGATCTTGATTATATGGGAGGAACTTTCTATGAGAATATTTTGAAAGTAGCTCGTTGTATCACTACAAACCAGAGTAAAGCAACCTTTGGTTTCAACGATAGGTAAGTTTCTCGCTTTTTCCTTATGACTAGTATGTTCTTACACGAGAAAAGTGATAATATCGGAAAGCTGCACTTCACTGCCGTACAAGCCAGCACAGCATTTTCAACCACCTTCCCACATATCTTTGGTGACGATCCGATCAAAGTGAGACAGATCCCGTCGTTGATCCCGTGTGCCATCGATCAAGACCCGTATTTCCGTCTTACCAGAGACGTTGCCGCAAGATTGAAGTACCAAAAGCCAGCCCTCATTCATGCGAAATTCTTTCCAGCCCTTGGAGGCCCTGGTAGCAAGATGAGCGCCAGTATTGATACCAGCGCGATCTTCATGAATGATACTCCAAATGCAATGTTTGTTTGACCTATTTGAATGAGTCACGTAACCGAGTGCTAATCTGTGATCATAGCAAAAAGAAGATCAACAAGTATGCCTTCTCCGGGGGCCAGACTACTACTGAGGAGCAACGTTTGTACGGGGGTAACCCAGATGTCGATGTTTCGTTTCAATACTTGACTTTCTTCCTTGAGGACGACGAGGAGCTAGAAAGCATTCGTCAATCTTACATCAAGGGTACTCTCCTTACTGGTGAACTTAAGGCTAGATGTATCAAGGAGCTACAGGACTTCATTGCAGGCTTCCAGGAGAGAAAGAAAGACGTTACAGATGAGATCTGCGCGGAATTCATGAGGCCAAGACCACTTACGTGGGGCCACGGCCAGCCTAAAGATGGGGCTGTTGAGAGTGTTGTTGAGAAGGTCGGGTCAGCTACTCTTGGTTAGATTAATGTGATTTCTATTTTCGGTATTTGCCGATATGTAGATGAGATCATAACAAAATACCCACTTTTTCACACTTGAATCGAGTCCTTGAAAAGAAAGAAATGTGGAAAATGGGAAAAAATCAACGCCGCCATTGGAAAAAAAACAAGGGAAAAGAAAAGATACAAGAAAAAACCCAAAAAAAACAAAAGGGGTATTGCCAAAGTGCTCCAAACAAGAGTGGAGACAAAGCGCAACAATTCGCGAGAATGTCGTAAGTGGTTGTGGGGGAAAGGGGTTACTGGAGGATGTGGTCATCCTCAGAGTCATACTCATCCCAAATTTCTGAGTCCGTGTTGTAGTCGTATTCAAAGTTAGACGCGAGACTGGGATCCCTATTGTTCATAATCAAGTCTTCGCGCCTCTCAATAGCATTTCTGACAGCCTCCTCCTCCTCTTCTCGTTGCGGGTGTGGTTCATATGGAGGTAACTGCTCCTCCTCAAACTCCATCTCCTCTTCAAACTCCATCTCCTCCATCTCCTCCTCAGAGTTTTGCGTGAGATTTGACTCCGTATCATCTTCTATATTATCTACTTATTAATGCTTGATAATTTAATGATAGATGGGCGGGCTACCTGAAACAGGCGAATTGGTATCAAAAATGTCAACCTGCGTGACATCTGGCATCGGATCCGAAGGGAGAGGCTATGAAAGTGTGTTAGTATCCCATCAATCATGGCAGTGGGTGATTTGGGCACTCACTTTCATGTACACGGTAAAGTTACCGTACGACCACCTTGGCATTGCACTAGCTGTTTAGTAGTCGAGGGGAGTTTTTCGTTAGCGAGGTGATCCTAAGGATGGGGTTCAGAAGCCGATGAATGAAGTGGGGTATGATAGTATTTACTAAAGTACTCAGGGCCGTTTGGATCCGGGTTTTTGCCCTGGCTCATCCAGGTTGGAGCACCCTCTGTGGGGGGTGGAGTATCCCACTTGAACTCTGGTAAATCGGGCTCGCCGCGCATAAGCACGCCCAAGCACTCCCTTGCAAGAGATTTCGGCCCATTCGTGCCCCCGCTTAGACTCAGTCTGTGCTCGTCCCTTGCGATCAAAGATATCAATGATAGTATCCATCGTGCAGGGGTACTCCATCTGCAGACGCCAATCAGGTTAGCAAGGCAAAACAAAAACAAACCGGCTGAAGGCGCTAAAGTGGGAAATAATGTACCCTTCAACACTCGAAAGCATTTCTTCTTCCTCCTCCGCTGGTAGTGCCTCCCAATCGGGCATTGTGGTGTTCCAAGCGATTTCGTAGTGAAACCAATGCCACCAACTATATGCCCTGACATTGAGGAAATCGTCTGCCCAGTAGTGGCATATGACCTTTGGTCTGGTCATGGTGTGGTGCTTTGCCAACATCTTCTCACGGACAAAGTCCAGGGCATTGAAAAAGGTGTTTGTAGCAGCAGACCAGCCATTGGTGGGGAGTTCGGGCTGGGCGCTAGAATTGGTGTTCAATAGTTTCCTGCCAGCGATGGATGATGTGATTTGAGTAGAGACGTTGGTGATGCGTGGGGGGTTGAATTGGGAAGACATTGCTTAGAACGAATATGTGGATGGTGAGTCTATGAAGTAGAAGATGGTAGAATGTAAGTTTTTCAAAGCGTGAGGGCGCTAGAAAGATTGTATATTCTTGTATGTTGTGAAAGATGTTTGAACCGGACGTTGGAATGGTGAGAAGAGGGGGGAGGAAGGAGAAGGAGAAGAACAGGGAAGAATTACTTTTTATTCAGGAGTGAAGGAAGAGAGGGGCAAAACATATTGTAGCCAATAGCAACAATCACGCTCCAATGATGATCTTCACCCACTTCAGTGCTATTCACGATCTCTCACTCGCTTTGTTGAACCGGCCACTAAACTCGTGTTTACTGTCGATTGGGGCAATGCACTGCTCTCGAGGACCAGAACAAGAAGGAGACGTGAAGCCTATTGGAAACCTTGATCATATTCCTCCATTGTGTATGCATCCGATTAGAGTGCTAGTACTGCACAAAGCACCACACCCCGCACCGACATCCCCTCCGTCTTCGCCCTAGAGCGGGACGGGAAATTCTGTATGGGGACGGAAAGTGAGACTACTCGAGTATTGATCTGAGTACAAAAGTTAGCCCTGCGATTGGTCCTCGGTAAAGCTTATTGCTCCCACGATTCCTTGCATTATCTTCCACCCGAAGGCGGCTGCAGATCTATGTCCCAAATCATAAGACCGGTTGTTTGTCTCGTTATCCTTCCGTGCTTCTTCAACTGGGCGTCCCCATTTTATGTGACCGATCATCGCGGGGGAACTAGAGAGAAAGAGGTAGTCTAGATCGCGACGACGATCCAATTGATTTGCAGAATTTTGTCATAGCAAACCCGGCTGCTGGTTCATTAGAAAGAAAGGTTCTGTAATATGGTTACTAATTCACGAGTGGGGGGGAGGAGAGAGAAGGGTTCACTGGAGCTTCAGGCTCTCAGTTTGCTATCCATTCCTGCCAAGCTATTCAATGATTCACCTGTCGAGATGGAAACGATAGAGCTGGTATTATAATGTGCATAACGCACTATTTGTTTTTTTTTTCCGAAGCAAACTTTGCAAAAGAAAAACTATAAAATGTGCTTTTTTGGTAGTTGACCAATAAATGATTAGATATAACATCCCTCAGCGTCTTGGGAACAGAGATAGACCAACTAACCCGCCTTCTCTACATAGAAAACTCCATTCTATCATCCCCTCGAGTGCGCGAGACCGGACCGCCCTCACCTTAATACGAACTGCGGGGGTTAGATTAAGCAGGAGCCGCTCCCGATTACTTGTTCATTCCCAACACCCTGATTGTTGTATGACGGCCTAACATCATCGTAATTGAAGTGTGCAAACGATGCTCCAAGTAATTCGGTGGCAGGCGGGCAAGTAAGTACTTTGAGGGCAAAAATCTGACTTCATATTTTTAACCATGGGGTAGTTAGTTTGCTGGAACCGAATCATTGTTTGTGAAGGAACTCGATTTAGCTAGAAATTGGGGGATTATGCAGCCTATGTATGTATGTAGACTGGGGACGTGTCATGGTTTGTTTGCTTGCTAGTTTGTTTGCTTAGTTGTTAGCTTACGCGGCCTATGAGGACAGGCCTATATAAGGAGGCGATTCCCCACACCTCCCTTCTGGGAGAAGAAGAGGAACCCACCACGGACGTTGGAGCTGAGGAAAAACTGCAGAAGAAATTATCGGAAAGATCATAGGAAGACAACAGGAGAGTTGTATTTAGAGGGATTCAGCATAGATAGTTGGACAACTGGGATCAGTTGGACTTTCTTTTGTTTGGATTGATTTTTCTTTCTGGGGTTTTCATTGTGGTTTTCGGACTTGTTGTTGGGA
The DNA here is from genome assembly GCA_003788595.2 of Choiromyces venosus 120613-1. Lineage (NCBI taxonomy): Eukaryota > Fungi > Ascomycota > Pezizomycetes > Pezizales > Tuberaceae > Choiromyces > Choiromyces venosus. Next base: position 55,915 of record ML120438.1, read on the forward strand.
GATTGTTTTCTACAGAATTGATTGAGGCTTGGGTGTTTTCTTTTACATTGAAGGAGCCTGTCTACCGTGTGCCTTGGTTGCTTGTTTGTTTGTGACTTCAGAAAGCAAACCTGATCTGTCGAGATTTGTTTTCTCAGTACGGTATTATAGGTAGGTAGGCGGTAGGCGAGATCACTGACTCAAAATCACCCTTTTTTTTTCTTTCCTTTTTCAGTCTATTTGTTCAAGGGATTATTATCATACCGGTATGTGTCCGGTGGAGGGAAAAAAATTCCGCACACCCCTTTTCCATTCCCTACCAGTGATTGTCAGCACACCTTCGAAGGGACGACGCTCAGGCTGAGTCGGCACAGATATCGTACCATATCTCAGGTACGGTAGGCTGGGTTTTCAATTTTTTGTGCTTGGGTACAGAACCGTAGAGTGGCCCCTCACTACAAGTATCATACCAGGGGGTATGTTTTCGTACAAGACAGGGATTATTTTGCAGTTAATAAGCCCTGCCTTGTACGAAAACATATCCCCCAGTACTTGCACTGTATAGTTCCGGACTTGTAAAAAAAACCTACCCTCCTGTTCACTTTTTGGTGAATTTGAACAGGGGTTTTTCTGCAATACAAAGTATATTCCTTGGCGTAAATCTTGACCTCCGTCATGGGATATCACTCGTCTTGCCTATCTGGGCATGCTCTCGGCTGTTCACTTTTTTTTTTTTTTTCCTTTCATACAAAGTCTTCAGTACTTTGGAGCTACCACCCGCCCTCCCCTTGCACTCGATTAATAAAATAAATGTGTAGCTCTATTCCCACAACCTTCCTCATCATTTCTCTACTCTTATTTTCTTTATTACATTAGTCTGGCGTTGTTGTTGTTCATGTCTCTTTCTCCTGTTTGGTCGTTACCTTGAGGGTAAGTTTCACGTGCCCGGCACCATACTTTTGCCAGGCTCGTACTCGCACAGCCGAGAAGTCGCTCACTGTTAGGTACACTCCTGTCCGGAAAGTTCTCGCACCCCCCCTTGTAACTGTGGCGGTTCTGTGGCAAGTGACGATGTACCGTGGTTGCCAGCAGTAGGTAACTCAAGGAGCCCAGTGCAAAGAATGATGAACCATGGTATTGTCAGTTATGATAGAAGTGCGATATCACGGTTGTTCTCATATCGTATTTTGGTAGCATTGTGTACGTGATGTGGTGGAGCCATGGTTCTAACACGGAGAAGCTATAGGGGGTCTCAGACCGCCGGTTCAGCGCGGTTCAAACAGGCGGTTCGCGGTTCATGAACTGTGAACTTGAAAAGTGAACCGTGGTACTAGTACCGACTCTGGAGGTGGTACACAGGATGTTTTGGTGATTCAGAGAGAGTTGATACCATGTGGGATCTACAATACAAGAAAAGTGCAATGACTAGTGGTGAAAATCTTGCAAGCTAAAAGCATCCTGTGCTCTGGGTCTTCAACTAACAGCCCCGCCTTTCTCTTTCCGGCATTAGTCTCTTGACTACATATTTTTCCAAACCAGCAACGAATTTATATCACGAACCAAGAAGCCTCACACCGTACTGCCATGAACCGCGGTACGAGTCCCAGATCTGAACCGGCGGTGTGAGACTCCCTTATGGTTGCCATCGTTCTTTGCGATCGGCTCCTTGAGTTACTTACTTACTTCTGGCAACCATGGTACATCGTCACTTGCCACAGAACCGCCACAGTTACAAGGGGGGGTGCGAGAACTTTCCGCACAGGAGTGTACATCGTTGCCACCAAGACACCGTCACAAATGCCTGGGGTGTTACGAGAACTTTGCGGACACGAGTGTACATAGTGAATAAATATTAATTATTTTATCTCAGCGTCATAGCAGGCTGGATGGCGCAACGGTAGCGCGTCTGACTCCAGATCAGAAGGTTGCGTGTTCAAATCACGTTCCGGTCATGAGGCTCTCAAGTCTTTTTTTTTTTCTTCTTTTTTTTTTCTGTAGGTTTGTTTGCTACCGTTTCCGGTCCATCCATCCCGGTACTTCGCACCAGTACAAAATAATTTCTGAACGTCTGCCTAGAGCTTCCTTTCAATCCCAAACCCAAATATCCACCATCAAAGTCTTAGTACAAAGCAATTCTTCCTATCTCTCCTTGCTTCGACGCAGGCCATAAAAGCACCAGTACACAACAGCACAAAACAAGTATCTTCGCAACCTTCCTTCCTACTTTCTAATCCTATCTCCCAACTCTGTACACAACAGCACAAAACAGGGATCTTCTCCATCTTCCGCTTCCTCCTTTTTAATCCTAGTCCCCAACTCTCCCCTTGCTCGCTTCTCTCTTCCCGGCTCATGAAGCAACAGTCGAGATCAGCGCCTCCCCCTCCGTCCACAAAAGCACCACAAAGGAAACGCCCAACAACACCCCAAGCACCCGCCTTGACATCACTAAACGATCTATGTACTCAACAGAGCCCAGCAGAGAAGCCGCCACCTAGACTTGCCAACCAGCTAACAACCACCCTAACCTAAGTGTCAGGGGTTGCATTTCTTTGCACCACCTCTTCGGACCTCGACCTTTCCCCGCTCCACCAACCGGTATGAATACCGGCATTCCGTGAGGCATTGTAGCTGCCTGCCAACCCTCACAGAATGAAAGAAAGAAAAGAAAAGAAGAGAGCCGATAACGAAACGACAATTGCAACACGATTTTGTGACGCAGTCACAAACGAGCTCGCGGTGAGGAAAAGGAAGGAAGAGGAGGAAGACAATTGTGGGCAGAGTGGCAGGGACTTACCAGGGGGAGCAGGATGATAGTAACTTCATTGGTAGACAGTTTTTTTTTTTTTTTTTTTTTTTGTTTATACTGCATACCTGTTACTATCTTGCATCCCTGGTAGCCCATTTCCTGCTCACGCTGTTCTCGAGGAGGGATCTTCGGGACCCAGTGAAGCTGTCTGGGACGGAGAGGGGGGGGGGAGGTTCTTTGTGTGTCCTCTCGGTTTTCACAGCTTTAAAGTACTTGTTCCTCGAAGCCGCCGATAACAGCGCGGTCGTCCAGGTTTTTTCCTTACATCGCCGCCGGTTTGCTTGTTGACAATCTTCGCTTTAGGTTGTCGTCGGGGTACTTAGATCGTTTGGGAGCGTAAGGATTCCGTGGAGGGGATTGGTGATGGTGAGGAGAGAAGGAAAGAAAGAAGTCGGGAGTTTCTGGCGTAGACTGCTATTATATACTTGATCATGAAGGGGGGGATAGGCATACACTGGTACTGCATACATTGGTACTGTTTGGTGGATGCGGAAAGTAATGGGGTAGGCGGAGGTTTGAGTGTATACATTTAGTCATATACAAGTAGAGATACTACTGTAGTGCATGACACTGGATGCAAGGGGATACTGTACGACTACTGTACGAGTAGCTCGTGCTGCGGCTGGGTGGGTCTCTCTCGGCAACTCCCTAATATTTTGTCGATCACTCAACTACTACGGTGATCCTATTGCGGGAATGCCGCAGAATAACGCCCCGACCCACACCTTGCACAACTACCGGTAAGCGGTTGGGGTTCAAATGCACGCTGGTAGGACTCAAATCAGGTTTTACACATTACTGCAGAGACGCAATTGGGAGTTTTGAACGAGAAGCCCAATTGCTAGCAGGCCAGTGGCGTTTTATTGAAACCTAACTTACAGTAACATTTTTTCTTTTGAATGAATATCTAACTGAAAGTGGGGTTATGCCCTCAAACAAATGAAAAATGACGACACAGCAATAGCAATACGAGTGAGTGATATACCCTCCCCGGTCATCATAACAATGTTCCAACTTAAGGTCTCAAACGCACAGGGTCTCTAGGGAATGCACTCGCACGTCTGATATTTCCAAGGCCCAACCACAAGAAAACAACCCTCTCGAGTCCGATCCCACCTCCCGCATGAGGAGGAGCTCCATATCTGAAGGCGTCGACGTAGTCCTCCAGACCGGAAGTCTTGGGGTCGATACCGAGGGAGGACATGCGCTCTGCAAGGAATTGGCTGTTGTGTACCCTCTGTGCGCCAGAGAGGATTTCTTCACCTCGCATGAAGAAGTCGTAGGAGTTGGAATATTGAGGGTCTTCCGGATCAGGCATGGTGTAGAATGGTCTCACCTGTTTGTTTGGCAAGAAAAAAAAAGGAAAAAGAAGTATTGTGTCAGCTGGATCGGTAAAAAGAGAACCGGTAGGGGAAGGGGGACGGGAGTAAACGAACAGCTAGAGGGAATTTGTCCAGGATGTAAAAGTCCTCGCCATACTTCTCTGCAACTAATTTACCGAGAGTGCGTTCCATTTCCGTGCTAAGATCTTCGAGATCTGGAACCTCATGCCCAGCCTCACGAAGCATTGCTATACCTTGCTTGAAGGTCAGGCGGAGAACTTTTCCGTCCTTTGGAACCCTGAACTCCTCGACTGGGTATTGAGCTCGGACGATAGCTATCTCCTTTGCAAAGCGCTCCTGCAAGCCTGCAAAGATATAGACGAATAGGCCCTCGAGAACCTCGACCACCTCATGATAATGCTCCTCGAACGCCATTTCTAGATCCAAACCGGTGAACTAGAAAGAGGAAGAATAGTCAGCTCGTACAAAAATAACTCATGCTTGAAGGAAATACGGGTTGCAAACCTCGGTCATGTGCCTATGAGTTTGTGAGTTTTCAGCCCGGAAGACCGGAGCAATCTCAAACACGCGCTCAAAGTCACCGGCGATAAGCATCTGCTTGTACAGTTGGGGGCTCTGTGCAAGATAGGCATCCCTGTTGAAGTATTGGACTTTGAACACATTGGAGCCACCCTCACTGGCAGCGGCGATCAGTTTGGGTGTGTGAACCTCAACAAAGTTGTGCTTGAGTAGGTACTCTTTGAAGAGCATGCAGACACCTGACGAAATCTTGAAAATTGCTTGATTGCTTAGAATTCTCAGATCGATGACTCTATTGTCCAACCTAGTAGCAAGGGAAACTGTAGCAGCACCCGCTCCAACCTCCTCAAGGCTTCTGCTAGCATCGTCAAATTGGATGGGTAGGACAGCCTCCGCCTCTGCAATGATGAAAAACTTTGCGATTTGGACCTCTACATCGGACAGACTGGCGGAGGTAACTGGTTCAGGAGTTTTTGTGATTTTTCCATGAACTAGAACAATACTCTCAAGATTGACACCAGACGCCCACTTAACCATCTGCTTCGATACAGTACCCTCTGCATTAACAGTAAGAACTCCCTGAATGGAGTTACTCTGCTGACGGAGAACAACGAAACACATCTTCGCACCCTGTGCTCTGGCATTCTGGAGCCTAGCACGGAATACCACTTCCGTCCCGTCGTCTGCCGCAGTTAATTTGGAGAGCTGGATACGTTTTGTGTCCGAGCGTTCGGTCGATTGGTTCATCTTCTTTGATCCATAGTTCTCAGTTGCGTGGTCGACGTTTGTGGCTTCGTGGGCTGCTTTCTGCTGTGCTTCCAAGGCTGCGCGTTTGGCGGCTTTCTCGGCTTTCTCCTTCTCCTTCTGGAGCTTCTTTATGGCGGACTTGGAGAGTGGCTTTCCATCGGGACTAATTTAAGAGTCAACAACTGATCATTGGTATGTTTGCTGGGGAATGAGGAAAGGATATTACCCTAGCGGAACTTCTTCACTTGCCTCGCCTTCAGTGACGGAAAGGGCGGCAGTCCGTTCAGTCGGAGGCTCGGAGGATGACATTTTGAATGTTTATTTGAGAAATTGAGAAGTTGAAAGATGTTTATTGTAGACCTTGTAGATACCCTTCGGTTTGTTTTGTGAGTCAAAAGCGTATGTTTAATTGAAGGTTCCTGGAGGTGGGGCTAATCACGGCTTGGCGCGGGGCTTAGAGCCTCATGACCGAAACAAAACGCCAAAAAATTTAGAAATTTTTTAACCCCCAAACAAATTCTGTGAATATCCCGAGAGAATAATATGAACGAGTGGATTTACTTTGCACATCAAAATTGAGGATCCGGTTAAGCGTGTTGAAGGGCCAAGTCAAGTCATTGCTAATTTTTTTTAAAAAGAACTTACCGGCGAGCCCAAACGGGCACCCCCAAAGCAGAATTCATCATTGGCTCTCCCTGGCTTGGTACTATACTCACTGACAGTTTCCGAAATCCTGCCTCTACATTCAACTGAACGCCGGATAGGAGTAGTGCTGAGCTACTTGGAAAAAATGGCCGGGAATCACGATAATAATAACTCCCAGGGAAACAATCACTGTCCTATGAGAAGTGTTTGCCCATTCCTAAGTAGTTTCGTTCTTGCACTGTGGAATATAGTGCTGCTGTGAACAAAAAGTAGTAGTAACAGGTACCTTTGAATGAGTGAAGATAGGTAATATCACAGTGTCATGTCAAATGTCATTATCAGCAAGAGGCTTAAAGCTACTGTTGGGACAGGCTAGTCTACAAAGCTTCATGGTTATTGAGGAAAAGGTGCCGCCTTGCAAGCATAATAACACATTACTCCTTGTAGCATTTTGGTGTTATTAAATTTCTTCAGAGAGATTCAAAGCTCTGGTTACTATACTGTGTGTCCCAAACTCAGCGGGACATACCGTAGTGTAGAAATTCAATTGCATTTTATTGAATATCTCTTTTATTATCTTTTACTCTTCCTATCTATAATCTATTGACCCCTCCCTCTGTTCCGCAAAAACCTTACAGTACTAGTGTTTGCTTCTACTATAGCACTCTAGTGCTGCAAATTCGGTACCTTCTCCATTCTAACTAATATTGTGACTAATTGACAAAGGTTAGTTTCCACAGGGGGCGGCAAGCAAATGAGCTTTTACCTCTGTACTCAGTATACCCTATCCCTCCTCACCAGAAGATTTACTAAAAGTTTGACCAGAGTTTCTGTCTACAAGGCAACACCCCCCAAGGAGATGCTAGAGGTCCAAAATAGCTTTATTATGGCTGATACAAGTACCAACTTGGCGAACAAAGCCACAACTCGCTGAAAAGGGGGGCCTGGTCTACCGCGCCTCAATCAAATCTCATATTCCTCTCTCCTCCATGATACCTCGAAAAAGTCAAACATCCGTTTTGACTTATTTTGAATCCATATCAAAAAAAAAAAAAAAAGGCCAATTACTTCACCCCCAAAGTACGTACCGCATGCAAAAGCAGTCATGTCCACAAACGTCGATTAATCACGACTACCCGCTGCAGTAGTCAAGTTTGTCGAACCACGTGAACTTTATGATTACAGAACTGAATACCGGTACAGCAAACCCGACCCGCCATCGCTTCTATCATAATATCATATCAGGGGAGAGAGTTATTAACATCCCCCCGTCCACCGGCATTGCATTCTACCGTACCACAAACGACTGCATGACTGACTGACACTCCAAAGAAAAAGAGAGAGAATTTAGAATTTAGTGGCACTCAAACTTCCGACACAGTACTCTAATTCGAGCGACGGGCAGGTCAGTATCATATCACGACTACCATTTTCTCCAATAGATTACGAGGGCACAGTATGATACCCAATCCACAAACCCGATCTCTTCACGCGGGAAAGATTGGTTGGGGGAAGTGAAGAAAAGAAGAAAAAAGTGAAGTTTGGCGTTTTAAGGGAGCAAACAAACTGAACAAACTTTAGTGAAATGATACGGAAACGCCAAGTGCTTCGTACTACCATGATAACAATACCGCCCCGATTGTGGTGAGCGAGCGTGCATTTTACGGGGGACAGGAAAAAAAAAAGAAATTGTCATTTGGGCCCGAGTGATATTATATGACAAGGCATGATCATTGCCCCCCCCTCCCCTTCGACCAACTGCAATGTGATACGATGATGGTGATAATAACGCACCCGGATAAAACTAAAAGAAAAAAAAGAAATTGTTTTGTAATGATACGGAAAGGTAATAGATAACACTAGAAAAGTGCTCTACCGGAGTAGAAGGGTATGTATGTACGATAGCTGTTTGCAAAGTTTGCAGAAGACGTCGAACATTCCCCTCCACTTCCTCCTATCACGAATAGACAAGTGATAATAAGAAAGTGAAGGAAATAATGAAAAAAATGAAAACTATCATAGGAAAAAAATAAAAAATGGGTATCATTTTTTTCGGTCCCTCCCTATCCTATCCCCCCACGCTTCGTCAAAGAGAAGAAAAGAAAAGAAATTTGAATTGGTCTACTGTACATCCAGAAGTCAGAAATGCGCTCAAGTTAATAAGAACCAGCCTATATGGCAAACAATGGACCGGAATTTCCATATCCATACCCCCTTCACTCCCGCAATATCAATTTTTTAGAACCAAACCAAATAGAGTTTAACATTGAAGGGGCGTGTGAGGGATACAGAGAAAGAAAAGAAAAAAAAAATTAACATCCACACCCGCACATGCAATGCGTCTTACATTCGATCTCTTTTCCTGTTGGTGGGCGGGGGGTGGTACCTACTTCAGGAACCCCCTGAACGCCTCGGTCTTTCCAGAGTACTCGCTATCAAAGTTCCAAACACCAGCACCTGTCTCGCCTTTCTCCTCAGCCCGTGTCTCCAGGAGCTCGTTGAGATCTATCATCATGCGCCTTGAGTTCTCTTCCTCCCACCCGAGCCTCTTACTGGCGCGGACCACGCGTAGCTCGCTCAGGCGTTCTTCAGCGACGGCGATGAAAACGTCATCCGGGGTAATCTTCTTCTCAACTCCGGGGTTACCGGAGGATTCTAAACTGAGCCAGCGAAGTGGGTGTCCGGCGGGCGAATTCTCTTCGTCAAACAGGTGCGCCGAAACGTAGTCCACTGATATTGTTAACCGCTCTAAGTGGGGGCAGATGACGAGCACTTTGTCGAAGGCGTTGAACGATAGGCAAGGTATATGATAGTTGATGCTCAAGACGGTGAGTTGGTGTGATGCCTTTTTCAGTAAATGCTTGATTGATGTGTCCCTGATGAATGGACAATGTGCTATCTGGAGCTCGTGGAGGGTGGCTGGGACACAAGTGTTGATTAGGAATGAATCACCGATCCTTCCCGCGAGTGAGAAGCGTTCAAGACGGGGCGGCCAGCTGAAGGCTGACTTTCCACGGTCGAAGATAGAAGACCGAGGAAAAAAGAGGGTTACTAATTGAGGAAGGTCCTGGATGTGTTGGAAGAGCGCCTCGAGCTCGATCAATTGCGAGACGAGGGATAAGTCGAGCAGACGGAGCTGCTTACAGTTCCCTACAGCTACTAATGCGATATATCCAAAGGCAGCCTGCGGGGCAACGAACTCTTCCAGTGATCCTTGAGTGCGGTGCAAAAGCCTCGCAATTGAAGACGGACGACTGTCATGCACAATGCGAGATAAGTCGATACGCTTGACCAATCCACCGAATCTCGAAGGCTTGACAGGGGTGCTGGAGGGAGAGATAGTAGTCACAAATTTGGTATAGTTTACCGAAGTGATTTTCGGATAACGGTATCTGCAGAGAGAGAAACAAACAAGCGTTCAAGTCAGCATACGACCAACTGCCTATCGTCAGAACTATCGCGGTTTCTCGCAAATAGCGGGGCTTACAGGTAAGGAGTTGCAGCAAAGTACCACTGCCGGTTGACCTTGCACGCAGCAGCTAGCGTCTCTTGATCTTGTGGAGACACAAAGTCCAATACTAGACAAATCAACTCACTGGGCAATGAGCGATACGAAGATTTAGTAGAGGTTGGAGGAGTGGTGTCGAGGATCGAAGACTGTTCTTGGGAATTTAGAATTCCCAACTCGGAGATGCGCATCTCAGCGGGGTGACCGGCCTGGTTATTATAGTATTTTTGCAATAAACTTGCCACCTAAGGCATACAAGATTGTGGTTGACTGGGTGGCGGATTAAGCGTAGTCTTGTTGAAGTGAGCAACTGCGGTACCGTACTTGAGTAAGGCCGAGGTGGGGAAGGATGCTCCACAGAAGGGCGAGCAGGAAATTGTGAGGGCAGAGACGATCCACTCAGGAAAGGAAAAAAAAAAGAAAGAAAGGGGGGGAGGGGATATCTGGGATTATCGAGTAAGGTTAACACGTCCTAACTTGACCTACGGTCTTATTTTTAGGGCGAGTGTGGTCAAGGCGGTATAATGTAGCACGATATAAGTATAATCTGTACCACTCAGTACCGTATTTTCCGCCAAGACAGGGCGTTGATGGTGCCTGGTGTTTGAAATCAACTCTCTCCACAACCAAACCACCAAACAGAATTAGCAGCAAACATATCCTCCCAGAATAAAGTTATCGAGAGAAACTTACAGTAGAACCATTTAATATTTACTCTTCTTTGTTTCGATGGACTTTGTTTTTTTTTATTGAGTAAGTATTAAGAAAGGAAAAGGCTTTGGTAGGCACCGGCACTCCTAAGTTAACAAGGTGTCCGACACCATGGGGCTCTGTACTCGAGTATGTCGCACTTGTTTGATCGCCATGCCGATCTCTGTGGATGAGTGACTTCCACACAGTCAGCCACAAAGTACTGGACATCTGGAAGCCGATCTTTTTTACTGAGGTGTATCAGTAGATACAAAAGCCATTTTGCTTTACCCAATACTTACTCAATAAAAAAGCAAAGTCGATGGAAACAAAGAAGAATAAATATTGAATAGTTCTACAGTGAGTTTCTCTCGATAATTTTTATTCTGGGAGGATATGTTTGCTGCTAATTCTGTTTTGTGATTTGGTTGTGAAAAGAGTTGATTTCAAACACCTCGCACCATCCAACCTTAACCGACGCCCTGTCTTGGCGAAAAACCGTCTCCTTTGGGTGGATGACACGGTCAAACTTGTAGCCTGGCCTGTGCACTTTCCTATTTCTTAGTGACAAGAAATTACTTGTGTGAAGTTCTCATCACGAAGTGACTGTATTGCTCGCCATCCTCCAATCAGGTTTCTCAAAAAGCCGTGCATTGACCAGGCTACAAGTTTGACCGTGGCATCCGTCCAAGGGATAACTCGAGAAAATACGGGTAGTCAATTTCTTTTCTGTATCCTCGAGGTTGCAGCGAACCCCCGGTTGAGTATTGTAGTTGCTAGGCTGGGAGGTGGACCACGAGGATGGCCAGTACCGGTATATCTGATTCTTCAGAGCGAAACTTTCAGTACGGCCTCCGGTGAAGGCTAGAGCATGGTATTAAATTATCGAGACAGGTCAAATAAATACGTGTATACTAGCGAGTGCTTACTCGAGACCTCGAGGTTATCAGATTATCAGATCGACCCTTTTCAAAAATCGTTCTATAGTATATAATTGGATAGATTGTGGTTGTCGAAATTTTTTTAAGGTTGTCGTTGCACCTGGTTTAAAATACAAGTATCATACGGTAGTGACGATTCATGATCTTGTTCCCGCAAGCTTAGGGTACCCCCAGTCACCTGCTCTGAGCACCTTGGCGTCCTTTCACAGACTCACTCTCCCTTTACCAAATTTTGTCTCACCTCTGACCCCAGCAACACTCCGAAAACAAGCACAATGGCAAAACGCAAGAAGAGAAGCCAGGACAAAGGCTGGAACCCCTATAATAATAACGGAGCCGGCAGTCGCTACGACGGCAGCAATAACAATCACGACAACGGAGCCAACAAGCGTCACCGTTACAACTCTGGTGGTAACGTCGATGGCGGCGGTTACGAGTTTGATGCTAGTAAAGGCTACATCGACCCTACCACAGGCCAGCGCGGCGCCTTTCCTGGCCTCGAAGGCGAGCCTGATGATTTTTACGGCCCTGCGAACAATGGAATGGATTACTTGCGTATGGTCAGGTGAGCAGCGAAACTTTCATCCTTCGAGAGCGTGTTAATAAGATGGAAGTAATAGATAGCTAATTTGTAAGTATAGATCCGAAGCGAAAGGTGTTCCAACATTGCTTGTGGCAGGCCAGAAGGTCAGAAGACCGCTACCGCTTCCCGTTCTCCAATCCGATACTCTTAACTACGACGATGAGCCGGAAGCTATTGAGCGGCTGGTTGATGAGATGGAGGAAGGGGAGATTATTGAAAGCCAAGAAAAGGACGATGGGCAGGGTTGGTATCACGATGGAGCTTATACCGCTGCTATAGATCCGACAGCTGCTACCCCTCTAACCGAACCGCCTACCGCCCTTTCACTCTGGCATGGTGCTCTCCTTACATCCTTCCGTTCTGTCCGACAGAGTCTACACGCGAACCCGCCTATTCCACTACTACCGCTCGCTGTATCGCCATTGCTTCCTCCCCGCAAGCAACGCTCTTTGTGGCAGCAACATATCTTCAACACCCATCCTACACCTAAGGAGCTCTGGGGAATTGATCAGCAGACGGTACTAAGACTCTTAAAATGGTTGACCCAACGTATGCCTGAGATAGCAAAGCATAAGAATGGGAGATGCTGGTCGCAGTGGCTATGGGGGTTGTTAATGAGACTCGACGATTGCTTGACCGCGGATGAGACCAGCATTGTGAGGGAGCTAGGGAAGCGATGTCTCATCATCAGGGAACGTATGGCGATTGCCTTGCAAGGAGGAACAATTACAGATGATCAGAGAGAGGAGGAGGTCGAAGATGATGATGACGATGAAGAAGGAGAAGAAGGGAATGAGGAAGTTCGGGAGCCCAATATTGCGCAAGATAAAGATACTATAGTCGCGGTGGCTACAGAGCAAATTGAGCAGACTCAATTCTCTCCCACCGCTCCCGAGATCGAAGCAATTGTCAAGTCCGAGGTAGCTCCCCAGACTGAAGCCACCTTAGAGCCCATGCCATTTCTCCAGGTTGAAAAGCTCGCAGATACCGAAGAAGCCGAAACACCTGGGATTACGTCTCGCCTCAGGGCAGCTTTGCAAGCCATTCGAAACCAAAAACTTCAAGCAGGACCTCCACAGTCAGAACAGAAAAACAATTCAAAGCTTAACCCGCCAATAGTACAGTCAGCGGACACCCTTTCACAATCCGATACCCTTGGCGTTCTTGACATGGTTGTCTCTCTAGTCGGTGACTTCTACGGTCAAAAGGACCTTCTAGCCGACAGGAAAACACCTGTTCACTTATCCGCCCCCTAAACAACGGTTTGTCGACTTCCCGAATACCACAATTTGTTAAGGGGTAGGGTCTATTTCATTGGATTGCTGGTTTGTCATCTATGCTGTTATTCCGTGGGTTTTTTTATTAGTTTAGTGGGACTTGTCGCCTACGTGATACTACAAGCGAAAGTCACTTGTTTTCTGTGCTGGGATTTTTCAGGTGAGATGTGGTAATACAATTCTTTCAGGTCAGTTATTATTTACCGCGGTATTCCATAGGTTTAATTAAAATTTCGGCACATAGTAGCAAAGCTCTGCGGGATAGGATTTTGTTGGAAGTGTTACTTCAATGTGATGAAATGTACACCTGCCGTGCTACACGGTACACAGGCAAAGGTCAAGTATCATATCACCGTATATGGATACCCCTTATGGGTATAAGTAGGAAGGTCTCAGACACATGTTTCTAAATAACATAGCCAACTGATATACACTGTCTTCACTTCATTCTATCTTCGTTCCCTCACTTCACTCGTGACCTCCGACAGATTTATAGTTACGGGCCTCGAGTGATTCATTATGAAGAGCTCACCAGGCACTAAAGCTTTAGTGTTGTAGTAACCTTCGTTGATTTTTATTCTACTTTCTTGTAAAGCTAGCTAGGGGACATGCTTGGTACCTATACATAGAGAAAGCAGTCACTGTTCTCCCACAGTGATGTCCATGTCTTCTCATCCTTCACCATAGAGAATACTGGTTACCATGATGATGCCCTTGTCATCTCATCCTCCACTAGTCAAGCTACCTTTACCAGATATGGAAGGAAGTTCCAACACCCCCCTCATTCCATATTCTATATATATATATATATATACCAAAGAAAAATAACAACACTGGGTAGCCTCCTTAAACCCCTGCTCAAAAGACTATAAAACCCTTTAAGAGAAAAGAAAAATGCTTTTGAGTTAGGAGAAGAGTGCTCAATCTGATACATGACCATTCACCTACTAATGTCTATATCTACTAATAGTTGATCTACACATTCTTAAGCCATGAACATGTTACCAGTAAATATCTAACAAAAGAAGTTTGGTAAGAATATTATTAGTCATATCCTTAGTGGAAATATGATCTGTAGTGATAAGTCATTGCTGGTAAACCTGATAGATGTAGTGATATTTCAACTCAATGTGTTTTGTTTGTTTATGAAATTGTGGGTTCTCAATGAGTTTGAGTGCACCCTGGTTATTGACGAGCAATCTGGTGGGCAGTAGTGGAGAGAGTTGACTTCCATTTCTACTTATCTTCACTAAGTCCTCATAGATCGACTGAAGAGAAACTGCCTCTTTGCTTGCTCTACAGCAAGCAACATACTCTGCATTAGTAGTTGATAAGGTAGCTATCTTTTACTTTATTGCCTGCCAAGATACCATACCCCTACTGAAAAGGATGTTACAATCTTCTCTCTTTCAGGTATACTTGCAGTAGGCAACCTTTCTTATCTCACTTAATTGCTGATCAGTTTTCCTTCAGACGCTTACGGTTCCTGCTTTCGTAGTACAAGTCCTTGACTTCTACGACCTCCTGGTTCTCCTGATTGAGGACCTTGGAGTTCTGTACGGATTTATTGTTTGGTAGAAAAGTTTTTGTATTGAAAAGTATTTAGATAGTTGCATGAGGAACTAACTACTCTCACCTACGAGCCCCCTTATATAGTTGTTCCTCCCACAACTCTAACCCTTGATGACTCATCCCTATGAGTCATCCATACACATGACTCAAATGAGTCATCGTGTGAAATCCATCAGCTGACTCCTATGAGTCGTCCTCGCTAACTAATAAAAACCAATCAAAAACTAATAAACTAATCATGTGCGCAAATTGTGTCACCTGTATAAAACCCGTGACTCATAATCTGAGTCACGTGTGAAAACATAACATCATATGATCACTATTGCGACTCATAGAAAATCAAACAACTAATAAAAACCTACTAATGACTCGCTAGCACAAGTCATGTGAAATCCTCGCTCCTTCTGACTCATAAGTATGAGTCAGGTGAAATCTGCCTTGCCATTCTGCCTTGCTTAGTCACAATTCGTGACATTAGCTCCCATCCTCCCTTAGCATCCGTCCCACAATGCTATCTTCCTATCCTCCCAGTCTCCACAATTTTGCTCCAATCTCACAAGCCTCCTGTTTCCACTGCTGTCGACCCTCTTCCAATTTCTGGCATCGTCATTGCAGGGATTCCGTCACATTACCAGCATTTCAAAGTGCCCATTTCCGGTCTTAGATTGTCTTTTGCTGGCTTTCAACTATTCTCTCCTTGTTGTCTAACAGTCTCCGGAGGTCATTTATCTGCCAGTGCAGTGTTTCAGCGTCCGGTTCTGTTTTTTCACTCCCCTCACTCCCCAACCATGTCCTCACAGTTTTCCTATTTTTTCTCTGCTACTCGTCTGTCATCGACAATGGCAGCCTTTCTCCCATTATCCTGGGGTAATACCCCGCATCCACCTTTTTCCATCGGTATTCCCTGCACCGATCATTGTAGCAATGTTCCCAGCCCACTACTTCCTTGTGGGCCCTTCTTTTCCTGAGTTCCCTTGGGAACCAGTTTCCTCCCTCCTTATCTCCTCGGTGTACTGGACAGCTATAATCATAACAGCCAGTCCAGGACAGTCCATTATGCGCTAATTTCTCCATATATTCCCTCTGTTCATCTGTCATGTCTCTTCCTACTGGTCCCGAATATTCGGGACTGGTGGGGGTGATGTCTCTGGGGACATACCCCGAGTCATCCCATGGTTCAGTCTTGGGTGGGGATGCGGAGTGCGATCATTTTATTGTGACACGTACCCATTCTTGGTTTATGAGGGTACTTTGAGTGGAAACGGCAGGTTGCGAGTTCGGCATTTTTGAAGTTATCGGCTGGGTACCAGGTTTTATCGTGTTCTGGTGAGTATCCTGTCCACTTGGCTCGATATTGCAGGTCGCCCCAGTGTAGCCTAGAGTCTATGACTTCCTCTAGTTCGTATTCGTTTTCGCCGTCTATTTCTATAGGCGGTGGAGGTTCTTATTTTTGAGAGGGAAATTGATTGTCTTGGTAGGGTTCGAGTAGTGAGATGTGGAATGTGTTGTGTATTCTCATTGATGGTGGGAGGACCAGCTTATATGCACTCTGGCCTACTTTTACCACTATTTCGAATGGTCCGATTTTCTTATAATCCAGTTTCTTAGATGGTCTGGTGGTCTTGATGTTTCGTAGTAACAACCATACCATGTCTCCTGATTCAAAGTTGGGATCAGGTTTTCTGTGTTGATTGTAAATCTCTTTTTGTCGTAATTGTGCTGTGATTATTTCCTGACGCAATGACTCATGCAGGTGACTCATTCCTTCCTTCTGCGTCATTCTTGCCTTCATCAGGTGTCCAATCATTTCGTATTCTGGATGTATTCCATAGTTCGCATAAAATGGAGATGTTCCGATAGTCTCCTGATGCCCATTGTTGTAGGCGAATTCCACCAGTGGTAGGAGTTCACACCAATTATTCTGCTGATAATTGATGTATGCCCGTAGATACTGTTCTAGTATCCCATTGGTCCTTTCTGTTTGGCCATCTGTCTGTGGATGGAATGCCGTACTAAGTCTTCTTTCGATTCCAAGTTTGCTTGTGATTTCCTTCCATAGATCCGAAGTGAACAGAGATCCCCTGTCAGTGATGATATCTTTTGGCAATCCATGGAGCCTAGCCACTTCCCTAAGGAAGAGGGCAGCGAATTGTCGCACGTCTAGATCCTTTTTGCAAGGGATAAAATGACTCATTTTTGTGAGGCGATCAATGACAACCAATATCATGTCATAACCTTCCGACTCAGGTAGGTCCATGATGAAGTCCATGGCGATCGACTTCCATGGTCGGTCTGGTGCTTCATTCGGTTGCAGTAGTCCATAGGGCGCATGTCATACCACTTTTGTCCACTGACATGTGTCACAGTTTTTTACATATCACTTGATTGTTTCCCTCATCTTCGGCCAGTAGTATTTTCATTGGATTAGGTCGGTTGTCTTGGCCGTCCCCCCATGCCCTGCTAGGGGAACGTCATGGTGTTTCTGAATGATTGTTGTCCTTAAATTTTCATCTTCTGGGACCCATATCTTTCCTTGATACCATAGGTAATCGTCCTTCCATTGGCATAGGCCCAGGGCTACTCCCTTTAGTTCCTTTTGTCCTATTGCCAATGCGTTTCAGATTTCTTGGATCCATGAGTCCTGTTGTACCGCTTGTAGTATTCTTTCTTCATTTTGGTCATGGAGCTCCACCAGTTCCATTCCTTCTAGGAAGTATTCTCCCTTTGGTAATAGGGTTCTCTGCTTATACGTGATTCTCAGGTCCCCTTCCTGTGGTAGGTCCCCTTCCCTTCTTGTTAGAGCGTCTGGTTTACCTCCCTCCTTCCCAGGTCAATATTGTATTTTGAAGTCAAACTGACTCATGTATTCTTTCCACTGAATTTGTCGTTCGTTTAGTTCTTTTGTCGTCATAAAGGGTACCAGGTTTTTGTGGTCTGTTAGGACCTTTACTTGGTGTTGGCATCCCTTCACATATCACCTCCATTCCCTCAGTGCTTGAACTATTGCCAATAGTTCCTTGTCGTGAATGTCATAGTTGCATTGTGCCTTATTCATTGTTTTTGAGCGGTAAGCCACTGGGTTCCATCTCCTGTCCGCTCCTTGCTGAGATAGGATACCTGCGCAAACGTATTTGGAGGCATCGGTTTCTATCATCGTGGGTTTCGTTGGATCGTAGTGTGCTAATACTGGGGATGTGGTGAGTTTTCCCTTCAGTTCCTCAAAGGCTCTTTGCTCCGTTTCTCCCCATTCCCACTTGTTTTTCTTCTCTGTTAGTCGGTAGAGAGGTTTTGGTATGCGGCTGAATCCTTCTATGAATCTTCGATAGAAGTTGCAGAATCCTAGGAAACATTATACTTCTTTGACTTTTTGTGGAGGTTTCCAGTCCCATACGGCACTGGTCTTAATCGGGTCCGTCTGGATCCCTTCTCAATTAATGATGAACCCTAAGTATTCTGTTTCCTTTTTGTGGAACTCGCACTTTGATGGTTTGACTTTCATTCCGGAATCTTGTATGTCGGCCAATATGTTGCTAACATCCTTTTTGTGTTGTTCGAGGTTATCTGAATATACCAGTACATCATCCAGGTATACTATGCAGCATTCGTTGATATATTTCCACAAGGTGTTGTTGATCCATCTTTGAAAAGCTGCTGGGGCATTGGTTAACCCAAAGGGCATGACCAAGTATTTGTAAGTTCCCAATTTGCTAGCAAACGTGGTTTTGCTTTCGTCTCCTTCCTTGATTCGTATGTTGTGATAGGCATCTTTTATGTCTATTTTCGTGAAGTATTTTGCCATGCTTAGCCTATCCAGGGCTTCTCCTATCAACGGTAGGGGGTATCTGTCCTTTTTTGTAATCTCGTTGAGTCCCCTATAGTCCACACACAATCGGAGGCTTCCGTCCTTTTTCTTGATGAATAATATTGGTGAGGCTTGGTCAGTCCACACCTGTCGGATCCATCCTTGTTCTTTATTTTGTTGGACGTAATTTTTCAATTCGTTTAGTTCGTTGGCTCCGAGTTGGTATATTTTTTCTTTGGGACCTTTTTCCCTTCTTCGAGGGTTATCCCCAGGTCTACTTCTTCCCTATGTGGAGGTAGGCCTTTCTTTTCTTCTTGTTCAAACACATCCATTTGATAATGGTATTCTTTGGGGATTATTTCCTCTAGTCTTCTTTTGTCTTCCTTCTTTCGGTGCCTTATCGCCAATTCTGTGCTGATATTGATGGCCTCCACTCAGATTGTTTTTTCTTCTTTTCTTCATTGGACTATCCCTGTGGATTCTCCCCGTCGGTGGAAACATCCAAATGCTTTGGCTGATATTTCATGTATCTCAATCTTCTTGGATTGTTCTTTCCTGCTAGGCTTGTCATTTCAGTCGGTCTGTTGGAGATCGGAAGGGTCTGAACTGCCAAATCCATGCTCCTTCCTCTGGGTGCTTTCCAGCTCCGTTACTTCTAGTAAGTCTTCTGTGTTAATTTTTTCCATGAGGAGTTGCGCGATTTGATCTCCTTTTTTTATCTCGTATTCCTTGTTTCCGAAATTGACCATGACTACCTTCAGCTCTCCAGTGTAGTCTTCATCTATTACTCTAGCGTTCGTTGTAAGCCGATGTTTGACTGCCAGCCTGCTTCGAGGTGCTATGCGTCCATAGGTGTGTGGAGGTAGTCCTATTGCTATTCCTGTCCATACTACTTCCTGCACATTGGCAGTTATTTTGACGTCTTCGCTTGCATACAGGTCATGTCCTGCAGCCTTTTCTGAGCCTTTAGTAGGCATCCTTGCATCTGGTGTCAGCTTTCTGACCTTGACCCTTTGGTCTTCCTTGATCTGGATCTTTGAGAGCCTTGTGATTAGGTTTTCTTCCCTTGCTTCAGCTTCTGGTACGGAATAAACCACTGGTGAACTGTTGAGACACCATGTCGTACACCATTCGCTACTGAATGTGATTTTCTTTTCGTTCCAGTCGATTGTGGGATTATGTTCCTTCAGCCATAGCATTCCAAGGATGATCTCATGACTTTGTAGGTCTGCCACCTGAAAGGTTCCCCTTTCATGGTGACTTCCTATATTCATTGATACTTCTGCCGTGTGGGTTACTGGTCCCATTTGGTTTGTTTTCTGTCTGCTAAATAGATTTCTCTCACCTTCCTGGCTTCCTTTGTTGTTATTCTGTGTTTCTTGCAAACCTCCTTATCGATGAAGTCTTCCATTGCTCCTGAATCGATCATTGCATTGATTGTAACTGTGTTTTTTCCTTCTCGCAGTTGTACTTTGACCATAACGTTGTCGTTTTCTTGTTCTAGTGATTCCGTGTGCTGGAGTGCTGTATAGTAGTTGGATAAAATGATGGGTTTTCGCTCTGGTCTGTCCCTCAGTCCATCACTTACTGGGGACATTCCTTGTTTCCCGCTGGTTCTTCTTTTCTCTCTATCTCAATTTCCTTAATCATGGGTTGGCTTCTTCTCATCTTGTGGTCCTGCGGTCTCTATTCCTTTTTTACGGTTGTATAGTCTCTGTTGTCTCTTGGACTCTGGCACTCCCTTGCCAAATGTCCTGGTTTAGCACATGCCAGGCATAGGTTATTGTTCCTCCTTCGCACAAACTAGTTTTTGGATAAGTTGAGGTTAGACCTTCTTCGCGTTGTGTCTAAGTCCATGGGGTCCCCTCTTGGGGTCTCTTCCCTTCCATTCTTGAATGTCCCGTTCGGGTTCCTGTATGTTTCCATTGTCCTTTGTCCTGTTGCTTGGCCTCCTTGCAAGTGCTTGATCATGTTGATCCTATTTTCTTTCTCAATGGCCCACCTGGACATGCCTTCCACACTATCGGCTGTGAAGTGGTCAGCGGCCCAAGCATCCTGTAGGGTTTTATTGATTCCTTTTAGGAACTGTCTTCTCATAGTTCCTTCGTCTTCATTTGCCTCCGTTGCTGTGAGTTGGAACTCAATCCAATAATCCGTTACTGGTTCTTTTCCTTGTCTCAGTTGCTCCAGTTTCGTGCGTGCTGCATTTTCCACATCGATGTCTCCAAACTGGCCTTGGAGCGCCTTGGCGAACTCTTCGTATGTTGTCCACGGTTCTGGTCTTCTTCCTTCCATATAGGGGGTTATCCAGCTGGCTGCCCCTTCCCTTAATAGGGACTTGACATATGTGATCTTCCTTCTTGTTTCCGTGGTTCCCGTGGCATCGAAATACACTCTGCATTGGGCCAAAAATGTTCGCAGCTTACTGTGTATTCCGCTGAATGTTGGTGGCTTCTCTACCTTCATTCTGTCTCTGTCTTCCCTTCGGCTATTCAGGCGGTCGAGAATTTCAGCAAATTGTTCATTGGTGAATCCTTGGATTTGTATTACTGGTGGTGGGATTGCGGCCCCTCCTGCCGGGGGTACTGCTTCTCCTGCCCCTCCTGCCGGGGGTACTGCTTCTCCTGCTCCTCCCGCTAGAGGTATGACGTCCATTGCATCGCTCATTGTTGTTGGGTACTGCTTGTTAGATGCAACCAAATGTCATAATCCACCTATTGTTCGGGTATACTTGCAGTAGGCAACCTTCCCTATCTTCCTTAGTCGTCGATCTGATTTCCTTCTGATGCTTACCGTTCCGTCTTTCGTAGTACAGGTCCTTGACTTCTATGACTTCCTTGTTCCTCCTGTTGATGATCTTGAGGTCCTGAACGGATTTATTGTTTGGTAGAAAAGCTTTTTGTATTGAAAAGTATTTAGATAGTTGCATGAGGAACTAACTACTCTCACCTACAGGTCTCCTTATATAGTTGTTCCTCCCCCAACCCTAACTCTTGATGACTCATTCCTGTGAGTCATCTGTACGCGTGACTCAAATGAGTCATTGTGTGAAATACATCAGCTGACTCTTCTGAGTCCTCCTCACTAACCAATGAAACCCAATAAAAACATATAAACCAATCATGTTACGTGAATCGCGTCACATGTGTAAAACTCATGACTCATAATCTGGGTCACGTGTGAAAACATAACATCATATGATCACTAGTGCGAGTCATAGAAAATCAAACAACCAATAAAAACCTACTAATGACTTGCTAGCACAAGTCATGTGAAATCCTCGCTCCTTCTGACTCATAAGTATGAGTCAGGTGAAATCTGCCTTGCCATTCCACCTTGCTTAATCACAATCCGTGACAATTGATCTCCTTTGCCTTTGCTTTTATCTCATCGAGGAAGGGTTTACGCTGAGCTTACTGTACTCTTTTTCGAGTATTTTGTGCCTTACGCAACTGTTGCTCTGCTTTTTCAACCTCCACCTCTTCCCTCTGTTTCACCATTTGACGTGCCTCGGAGGCATATATAACTCCTCCTTTTTGGATCTGCTCTCTGCTTTGAGCCCTGTATCGAGCACTCCTGGCTTGGTCTACCACTCTGGTATTATCCATATGTTCCATAGCTAATGCTTCTGATTGTGCTAGGGCTAAGCCCCCTTGTAGAATGAGCTTGAGGCATTGCTGAAAGTCAGGTAGAAGATCTTTAGCATCATCAAGGAGCTCTTCACCCTGGGTTTTAAGATTTGCGATCGTAAGTGGAATGCTGGCAAGTAATGCAGGAACTGATATTTCATGATTGATAGGGGTAGGAGCTGCCTCATGTAGTTTTGAGAGGATGAGCTCAGGATTATATAGTATAAGGCTGGTGGCCAAGAAAGCTGATTGAACAGTAGATACCTTGAATGTTTGTTGGCGGATGGAATGAATCTGATCAAGAAATTACACTTTGTTAAAGTCTTCGCATCCCATTCGTGTCGCAGCTTCAACTGCCTCAGAATGGTAATGCTTGTATGGCTGAAAGACTCCTACATCCAATGGCTGAAGGAGATGGCTTGAATGAGGTGGAAGACAAAATGCAACAATTTTATAAGTATTGCAATAGTCAAGGAACTGCTTGGTGCAATGTGAGCCAAATCCATCAAGGAGTAGAAGCCTGTATGATCCAACTTATTGCAATGCCGAGAATCTTTGAAAATGAGCAAGCCACTTAATGGTCAAATCATCGTTATTGTAACTACTTTCAGAAGTGCTGACCAAGTAGTCATCTAGGATACTGGTTGAGGTGTACCAGGGCTGTTGGTGGATAACACTAGGCATAATAATCATAGGAGGGAAGACTGCACCATCGCCATTAATTGTTTCACAAAAACTGACAAGTTTGCAATTAGTGGAGCTTGGAAGGCATGCTTGACGATTTGGATCTCTCGTAATGATCCATTGGTCTCGTCCTATTCCAATACAGAGGCCAGTTTCATCAAAGTTGTACTGATCAGCCTCTTGAATATCATACTTGGTGCAAACCTCACAATATTGTTCAAACCAGGCTCGAATGGCATCTGGCTGATACACATGTTTTCAATCAGCATCAATCATTTGTTGCTTCAGAATAAAGTACTCTGGATGACGATTCAAAAACTGAGGTGCCCACTGAGCACTGATGGTAGGGGCTGGTCCTGGCCCCGTATGGGGATATTGGAGTATTGCATTTGCACAGCTGGACACTATCAGCTGGCAGGCACTTGTTCCTATCTTGTCAACATGGTCGAGATACTGGCAAACTGCCAGTTCTTGATCATCAGACAGCTTATGATTTGTCCTGGGTCATTCTTGACATGATTGTCAGCTGTGCAAATATGCGTATAGTTGGGTAATTAGTATTTCATAAGTGCGAGCAACTGCGGCGATATTTGGATTCTGGTTTTCAGAAGACTGAATGAAGTTAATAGCTGCCTGGATGTGTATTTTGATTTCTGCATAAGGCTTAACCCTCTGGCTTGGGAGAATAAAGGCTGGTGTTGGTAGCATAATTTGTAGTGGGTGAAATGGTCTACAATATGGTCTTAAGATGTTGCAAAAGCCTTACTTATCTTACTGGGTTTTCTTGGTTTACAAAATAATATTATATTATACTACAAAATTGTATTGAGCCACAAAGTTGTGTTTAGCCAC
Organism: Choiromyces venosus 120613-1; assembly: GCA_003788595.2. Lineage (NCBI taxonomy): Eukaryota > Fungi > Ascomycota > Pezizomycetes > Pezizales > Tuberaceae > Choiromyces > Choiromyces venosus. Next base: position 79,492 of record ML120438.1, read on the forward strand.
AAAGTTACTATGGTAAGCTACAAAGTTGTGTTGAGCTGTAAAGTTGTGTTGAGCTGTCAGGCACTCTGTAGGAGTGCCACAGGTTGTGGCTGGCAGCCACAACCTTGGCACGAGTATAGTACAGCTAGCTAAACAGATTATCCCCTCTTCTCTCATCTTTCCCAACTATCATTCTTACTGAGCAAACATTTAAGTGACCCAGGCACTAGTATCAATACTCCAATGTGGGCTTTATAGACTGAACTACCCTCATTAATACCACATGTTCAATTATAGCTGAATCTCACACCATGACAGGTACAGCCAACAGCCTCCAGAGTTCATCACATAAGTTCAACAGCATGACTAAGCGAGATACTTGATTACCACAGCTGGAGATATAATACTCAGTCTCACTAAACCTAACATCAAAATCCACTGAAAGCTGACTAACAGATACGAGAGAGAAGACAAGTCGAGGAACAAATAAGGCATCAATATCAATATATTGATTTTCAGGCTGAAAGGGAAGTTGAATTCGACTATGAGTGACAGTGGAGACTGTCGTATTATTACCAAGATGAATCTTAATTTCTTTAGGGAGTGACTCAAGGTATGAGAAATCTATGCAGTTGGGTATCATGAGTTGCGAGGAACCTGAGTCAGGAAGCCAAGGAGTACAGAGGTCACTGGGGCCTTCACCTCTGTTAGTAGTAACTAGGGCATGACTTGTCAAAGAAGTGTAGGCTATTTCGCCAGACTGACAGTTCAACCTCCTCCTAGTATCTGAATGTTGAACCTCTTACCCTCACCTACGAGCATTGCAGGTCCAGCAATGATGGCCTTCTCATCTACAATACCAATATGTGATACTCTGAGAAGCTCCCCTTTGATGGCTACTTATAGAATGGTAAGTACCTCGAAGACCTTAAGATCTGCCTCCATAATACCCTTGATGTCCCACTCCTACTATAGGAGCACTTGGCTACCCAGTCCATGGTGGAGCATACATGACAAGAGTTGAACCAGAGGTCATGGTTTCATTCACTGATGAGCTACTCCCTTGTTGTGACAATAGTGTCTTCTCCCATTCAAGGAGATACTTGATCAAGCTATCAATAGTGTGCTGATCCTGCTGCTCCATGAGAATATCAATTTAGTTATCATATCCCTTTGGAAGGGTCGAGAGGAGATGTGCTTTAAACATTTTGTCAGTGATTGTACTCTCAGTTCCAGCAAGCATCTTACAGTATTGTACCAGGCTGGCCATGTAGTTCTCAATGGTCTAGTCTGGCTGGGCACAGGACTGGTTGAAACTGCAATGAACATCTAGCTGACCGGCATGGGAGTTCATAGTATCAAACTTTTCTTTTAATTTCTGCCACATCTCACTGGCACTATTGATGTCTTCTATGTGTTCCTGGGTAACTGATGTGCAAGAGTTATAAATAATTGCTAAAGACTTTGCTTCGTGAGTTGTCTAATCAGTACAGTTTTGGTGGTATTGTGACTGAGGCTGGTTTTCTTCTCTAAGTGCAATGGTAAGAGCATTTTCTGACCGAAGGAAAATCTGGATATTACATGCCCATTGATGATACTCATGCTAAGGTTGTGGCTGCCAGCCACAACCCCTGGATATTTGCACACTCACAATCTGGGACACTCTATGAGCGCCTGACAGCTCAATGTAACATTGCAGCTCAACATAACTTTGTGGCTCAATGTAATATTATGGCTGAATTTTGTAGCTTAAACTTTTAATTTAATACATTTTCTCCATCCAAACTAATCCCATCATTAAATTACCAGTACTGAACACAACTCATCTGACCCTTCCTAACTACTACCCTACAGTTAGTACTGCTCCACAAACACCAAATAAAACCCATATTATAGAACCAAAAATAATCTAGTCTACAATGCCACCAATTATGCCTCCAGGACCATCAGTTCAACTTCTGAGTCAACAAGTTGAGTCTTATAAAGATATTGAGAAATGAATCTAGTCCGCTATTACCGCCCTTTGTGTTGTGGGTCAGGAGAACCCAAACATAGCAGCTACTGCTCATGCATATGAAATTCCGGTATTATGACTTTGATGACATTAGCAAGGAAACCAATCCTGACAGGAATGACCAGGAACAAACAGGAAGCTCTCAGAGGACTAAGAACTTACCATTTATCAGTACCTTGACTATCTTGTTAGGGTGTGTACTTGTGCAAGCCTGCAAATAGTTTTTGGGTGTACTTATGCAATTCTTCAATATGCTCACACTGACCCATCCCCAGCACCTGTTATTATCGAGCACTGGACACCTCAATTTCTCAGTCAGCACCCGAAATACTTTATTCACAGACAACAGACTATTAATGTTGACAGGAAGCATGCATACCAACCAGATAATATTTGGGAATGGTTTGGAAAATATCGGGCTGTGGGCGATAAATTTGAAATTCAGGAATGCAATCAAGACAACTTTGATGAAACTGGGTTCCATATTGGCATTGGGCATAATCAATAGATAATTACAAGAGATTCAAGTAGGAAGACATACTTGGTCAGCTCAACCAATGGTAAACTGTTAATAGTATGTGAAACAATTAGTGGTGATGGTGCAGTGCTACCACCAATGATTATTCTTCCAGGCACTATACACCAAGAGCCATGGTATATGACAATTATTATACTGGATAATTACCTTGTGGGTACCTCTGAGATAGTGTACAACAATGATGAGTTGACAACCAAGTGGCTCAAACACTTCGAACAGTTTTCCTCAGAGCGGCAAGCAGGGTCATATCACCTCTTGCTCCTTGATGGCTTTGGATCTCATTCCACCAAACAGTTTCTTGATTACTGTGATGTGTATAAAATCATTGTTTTCTGCCTCCCCTCATATACTAGTCATCTCCTGCAACCATTAGATGTTGTTTGTCTTTCAACCATATAAGCACTATCATGCAAAGGCAGTTGAAGCTGCAACCTGTACAGGATGTAGTAATTTTGACAAATCAGAATTCTTGGATAAAATCGATTCGATACGTCAGCAAACATTCAAGCAATCTACCATCCAATCTGTATTTCGTGCCTCTGGGCTTATTCCATACAATCTAGAGGTTGTTATTACGAAATTACAAGAGGTAGTTATTGCTCCCAACCGATCAGCTTCACTGCCACCAGAGTCATCTCTCACCATCCTACTTACAATTCCTGGTCTGAAAAGACAAGGGGAAGAGTTACTGCATGATACTGAAGATCTCCCATCTGCCTTGCAGAATAGGCTTAAACTTGTTTTGCAGAGTGGGTTGGCTCAAGCACAGTCAGGAGCATTAGGTATAGAGAACTTGGAGCATACTAAAGCTGCTGAAGTGGTAAGAAATGTGAGATGAAGAGTACAGAGTCAGAGGCAGGTGCAAAAAGGGGGTATACTGTATGTATCTGAGGCACAAGAGATGGTAAAAAGAAGAGAGGATGAAGAGGTGGAGAAAGCAGAGAAACAACTACAGTGAGCTGAGAGTGCAAGGAAAAAGGCACTGGCAGCAGAACACAAGCCTTTTCTTGATGGAATGAGGGTATGTTTTAAACAGATGCTTGCTGTTTGAGCTTATAGAAAAAAAATATCTAAGTTTATCATAGCTAGTATTAAATGGCAAGCAAGGTTGTGGAAAATAAATGTATAGTAGTAGAATATTTTACTAGCATAGTCTAGAGCTGGATCCCAGTGTTAAGTTAAGCGTGAAAATTATATTAAGTCAAAAGTTTGAGCCACAAAGTGAGGTTGAGCCACAAAATTCAGCCATAATATTACATTGAGCCACAAAGTTACATTGAGCCGCAATGTTACATTGAGCTGTCGGGCACTCATAGAGTGCCCCGGGTTGTGGCTGGCAGCCACAACCTTGGCACGAGTAGTTGAAGCTTGTCAATTTAGGTGTATCGCTGTACTTTGTTTGGTAAACTCCCTCTGTTTGGGTGGTGAGGGAGTCCTTAGTGTTTGTGACCTATATTGTCAGGTATGAACAATAAAGACCTTGATGGGAGGAAAACAAAGAAAAAAAGAAGAGAGGAGGAAGAAGAAAAAAAGAAGAAATGTGTACTGTAGCGAGTAACAAAGTGGTTTGTTGCTTAGAGATCAGCAGTGAAAGAAAGAAAGGGAAAAGAGATCTTTCTGCGTGCTGTCTCCGGGCTCATAACCTGTTGTAGCAACCTTCGTTGATTTTTATTCTACGCTAGCTAGGGGACATGCTTGGTACTTATACATAGAGAAAGCAGTCACTGTTCTCCCACAGTGACGTCCATGTCTTCTCATCCTTCATCACAGAGAATACTGGGTACCATGATGATGCCCATGTCATCTCATCCTCCGCTAGCCAAGCTACCTTTACCAGATACGGAAGGAAGTTCCAACATTTAGCAGTTAATAAAGTTGTACTTATAGTAATAGAAGGCTACATGAACTCTGCCGACCATAGTTTGAGATTAGACATCTCCTCTTCAACCGGAACATCCGTAACAAACATGCACCCAGGGACATGGCTAATAACCACCCCTTCAATCTCACTCTCCATAACCGCAACCTGCGGTGTGACCCCACATCCCCAAAAAACCGGAATCTCTCCGGCATCCCCATCAATCTCGACCCATTCCCCAAAGTCCACTATCCCTTTACGAACCTTCTCCTCAATCCCCAGAATCCTAGCCCCCTCCCATCCCCATGCCACAGGCTCCCCATGCTGTCTCCTAAACGCACGCGTGATGCGCCTAACCTCCGCCAGGTCGCGTTCTTTATAAGCCCTCATCGAGACAACCACACACCCAGCCGTAAACTCCCCAGCTGGGGACAAGGGAATTCTCGTCCGAAACATGGGCACGCACTTGACGGGTGTGCACAAGGAATTCTTTGGCGGGAACCCAGCAGCGGACAGGGCCCATTCGAAGGAGAACGAACAACCGATCAGGAACCCTACGTGGTCCTTCGTCCAGTACTCCTCCACTGAGATGATCCCGTGCGGAGTGAGTAACTTCCCGTCTTTGTACACATTGTACCTCGGTAGGTCCGTCGTCAAGTTCGCACCTGGAGCAAGGGGAGTGGTGGGGCTTCCGACACGAGTGGAGTACAGGAGTGGGCAGGAGACCGGGTTCCTCTCGCAGAGTTGTGTGAAGGATGAGGCGTAGCGGGATGGGAGGACTAGGAGATTACATTGCACGGTTGGGGTGGTAAAGGAGGTGGTGGTGTTGTGGGTACCGTTCCGACAGGCAAGGCGGAGGTCATGCGGCGTGAAGAATTGTGGTGATGGTGGTGATGGTGATGCCATTTTTGAAGGTCGTATTTGAAGGTGTGGATGGGTGAGAAGTGCAGAGATTTCTGGTGTCTTAATTCATATATGGGCTGGTTGAGAAGAAGGGGCTCCCGTAGGAATTTAAATAATCTGGGCTTATCGATAAGAGTACCAGCAGGTACAAGTATTGTACCTGCGGGAGCGCTTCATGGATGTTTATACCAACTTTGAAAGCTCCCCCCCGCAACACATGATCCAACCACTTATGGTAGCCTAGTTGACACTCAAAATTTAATAACTCTGTTCCTCCACTTAATTAACCTAGAACAGTGTGTTCATTGAGGAAAATGATCGAGTGAGAACACCTGAAAGTTGAACTACTTTATCATATCCCGTCAAGTAGGGAGGTTCGAAGTTCTTGGTACAGGGAAGGGACCGGGATACGATACAGGTGTATTTTCGGAAAACACAGCTGTACTGCTTTGAACCTCCCCATACTGACAACTTCTCACCTCCCTACTGCCACACAGATATCACTTAATATAGGTATCTATCTTGACTTCAATTCATTCACAAATTCGGGGCAATCCATTTACTTGCTCAGCGCTTCAATTGGCAGACGAAACTAAGTACATACGAAACAGTACTATGAATCTCGGGCGTACTGATCAAATTTTTTTTATACAGCCCCTTTTTTATCATCGCCATCCCCAGATACGAGAGTCCCCAAGCAACGAAGGAAAGAGGGAAGAGAATCAAAGTACGGAATAACAGACAAATCTCCACACCTTTTCCCTCCTGAGGGATTCCAATGTTCGATCGGCCTCAAAAGAGCTTTTGCATACTAGCCAAGGGACATGCAACCAAGAGCTCCGGGGAAACATCGACATCTCTCTTCGGCGCTCCTTCATACCCGTACACCTCAATGAGTGTCTTGAGCGGAATTGGCTCCACCAATTGCCACAAGGACTGGATTTTGTACCAGGGGTAATACTGGACATCACCAAACAAATATTTTTCCAATTCGGAGTCAGGAACGATTGACACCATAAATTGTATCTGGGAGAACGGGGACCCCAAGTAGATGAACATATGAGTGACATTCTGATTTATGGTGTGTACGTTCGGCATGCGCTTTAGAGCCTTTATCTGGGAGATCACAGCTTCGAGGGCTATGCCACTTACGGGAACGATTATCGCATGCTTGATATCCAATGAGGCCTCGACATTTGCAACTTCCGACAACTGATCCGAATGGCCGAAGTTCTGTGGTGCCTCCAAGTTAGCTCCTCCGCTGGGGGGGTGGTGGTGCTGATATGAGTTAAGCAATGATGGAGACTTTTCATGGCGGTTTTTAACATTAGACCTATCCTCAACTTCGTCTTCAGTCGGTTCGGTCTTCATGCGTTTGCGCCCGTACCCAGTACTAGCCGCTTGGATGACCCTTGAGTTTCTCTTCCGTGCTCCGGCAGAGCCTTGAGGATCACTGAGGACGGGTGATCCAGCTGGAACACCATCAGGAGTTCTGACTTTATCCTTGCCGTTATATTTAGCAGGAGTATCTCGCCCACAGAAATAACCAGCAGATCTCGAAGCTCCATGATCGGAAGCACCAGGAGTTTTAACTCTTTCACCGAGATCATATTCGTCCGATCTAGCACAAGCGTCGGTATCCCATGGATCAGAAAGCTCATGATCGGAAGCACCAGGAGTTTTAACTCTTTCACCGAGATCATATTCGTCCGATCTAGCACAAGCGTCGGTATCCCATGGATCAGAAAGCTCACTCGAGGCGCCATTGCCAATAACACTAGGAGTTGTGATTTCGTTTTCAAAATCTAATTCGGCATCTTTTCCGCCAACCCCGGAACCCTTATCATCTTTGTCAATGTTAGGGTCCACAACTTGTTTATCTTCGGTAGTCAAACTTTTTCTTGCCCGCTTCCCAGCCCTGCCGACAGTGACAGCCTTAAGAGCCTTGGGTTTACGAGAAGGACCAGATTTCTTAGCAGAAGTTGTTCTAGGCGGGGTACGAGGCTTGGGTGGTGTCGCATCCCTCATTTCCTGGGGGGTATTTTGGGCATAAGGGCTCTTAGAGCTCCCCGGGAGGCTATCAGTGTTAGATCTAGTGCGAACTGGTGAAAGGGTGCGAACCCAAAGCTTCCGCTCTCTGGCGAGCCTTTGTGCAGGGGTGGCGGAGGCTTCGGAATTGTCAGCGTTGGCGGCAGTAGAAGGGATGCCCTTGTCAGTGTCACCAATCTCCGGTGCGATCTCTCCTGATGGAGAAGCCACGATCGCGCGGGTTGCCTGCATGAGCGAGGAACCAGGGACAGGTGAGACCGGGGGGTTATTAGTAGATGGGCGCATCATCCTTAAAGTATAATATGCGCAAAGCTCTGATAATAATGGTGATTAGGTTAAAGAGGTAGAGGCGGAGAGGACGGCAGTTTTAGTGACGGTGTGTGGTGTGGAGACTGGTCAAGCCAACACTGCTGGTGGCTGGTGGCCAACAAAATTCGCAGTCCCTCTATTGGGACAGAGACTATCCATTGTGAAGTATGGGGTTTCCCTAGGTTTGTAGGTTTACGCGAAACCCTACAATATCAACTCAAATTTCTCCTAACTGGTTAAATCAGTTGCATGTGTCAACCACGTCGACTTTGTGGTTCCCCCGTTTGGTGATCCACAAGGGAAGCATTTTGTGACCCTTCTTCTAAATACAAGATAACCTCCCTTGAGCTGTTGACGAAATGCCAAAGACCTATCTAATGGACTTCCTGAAGACGAGTGATGTCGCATGACTATTGGGTTGGTTCGGTGACAATAAAGTGATCTAGGGACCTGCGAAGAAATGCTGTGGTATAATAAATTCTCCATCTAATATAGTTCATACCAACACAAGAAAAGTATGTACAGGGGCAAACCAGCCACAAGCTTCGCAAGACACCCCACCACCCACATCCACCACCATTCCAACAAAACACGAACTACCAGTTCGCCTTCTTAACACCTGGGAGATCACCGGCCTTGCCTAACAACCTAAATTGATACTGCGCCAGATCCGTCAGCATATAGTCCTTGGGGAAGTCTCTTCCAGCACACTAACCCGACATATCCTGAAATTTCTTAAGATACCCCTCCCGCGCCCAGTTGTCACACATCGGTTCTTAATCTTCATCCTTCGGGTGTTTGAGTCCATGAGGGCAAGTTCAACTTGAGCCTTTGTCCGCTGCAGAAGTGGGAGTTGTGTGTTTTGGGCGATGTATCTGTTGTGCTCAAATTAGCGGGGAGTTCAAAGTGGCGCTCAATGGCGGGGGGCTATGGACTAGGGTACCTCAGTGCTTGACGGGTTTGCTCAGCAGCCGCGAATGCCTCCCGCTTGGCATGGTCGCGGAGCACTCGGACATTGATATGGCCGCCGAGTGTAAGGGCCTTCGACAGACGGAGAGTGGGAAACATGTTTGGTGGGATTGAAGATTATTGTTGGAGATTAGCGATTTGACGTTGCAGTGTGGGTTTTTTTTTGGATGGATGGATTACAGTGCCGGCGGTTTATCCCGCTGCGCAGTTGAGCCTCATTCCAATGCTGCACAAACCACCAAACCAACCAACCAGTCAACCAATTCAAATACGGTAGCCCACCATCAACCAAACAGCTCCCACCACAATGTCCAAGCCTCTAAAACTCGTGAGTACTGCCAAAATTCCCTCCTCCTCCTGCCTTCGGTACAATTCGCCGTGCATCCGGCTCTAACACCCTCAGCTATTCCTCCACGGCTACACCCAATCCGGCCCCCTCTTCTCCGCCAAAACAAAAGCTCTCGAAAAGACCCTCCTTAAATTTCTCCCTCCCCAGTCTGCACTCTACTACCCGACCGCTCCGCACCCACTCTCCCTCTCCGACCTGCCCGGGAACCCGGTCCCCGATGCCCCCACCCCAATTGAAAACTACGCCTGGTGGCGCCGCAACGAGACAACGGGCGAGTACGTCGGCATCGACGAGACATGGGAATTCCTCACAAGCTACCTGGACACCAACGGCCCGTTCGACGGGGTGATAGGATTTTCCCAGGGAGCTGCTCTGGCAGCAATGCTTGTCTCGCTATTGGAACAGAACCCGGAGAGGGAGAAGGATAATAAGCCAGAGAGCTTCACGACGGCTCATCCACCGCTCAAATTCGGCGTGTGCTACTCTGGCTTCAGGGCCACGGAGAATTACGATTACTTTTACGAGCCGAAAATCGAAACGCCCGTATTGCATGTTTTGGGGTCGCTGGATACGGTTGTTGACGAGGAGAGGAGCTTGAAGCTATTGAGGGCTTGTGTGGGCGGAGAGGAGAGGAAGGTGTATCATCCTGGGGGCCATTACTTGCCTGCTGGGAAGCAGTACGCAAATATGCTATTGGGGTATATACTTGAGTATACAAAGGCACCCGGTGATGAGAAGAAGAAGGAGGTTGGTGTAGAGGATATGGATGTGCCTTTCTAGGGCTGGATCCTTTAGGCAATGTGGAACGGCTAGAGATAGAACTATACAGGTGACGATAGATAGCAGTCCCTTAGAAGGTGGCTCGATGGTTTGATACCTATACTTATAGAGATACACCATTCCAAAAACAAAAAGCACAATCTTGCAGGCAAACTAAGACCAAAAAAATGCGCCAAACCCGGATTGAACGGGTGACCTTCAGATTACCCCGAGTTTGATGAACTGAAGCGGAGCTTCAGTCTGACGCTCTCCCAACTGAGCTATTGGCGCCAATGAGGTTCAGCTGAAAACTAAACATCAAGTACTGTAATAAACGCGGTCACAGCACAGATACGGTAGATCCACTTTCAGATTTTTTTTGCCCCATTCGGCAGAAAGCTTTATCGTACCGCATACCCGGGTGCACAAATTGACCAATCTCACGGAGAATGGATTCTTGATGGGGTGTTTATTGATAGAATGGGAGTACGCTGAGCTCTATAGCTCATCTTTTAAAAAAATTTACGATAGAACAAAGACTAAAAAGAAAAAAAAAATCAAAAAATCGAAAAACATGAAAAACCGCTGCAGTGGCCCATGCTGTAATCATAGAATCTCACTCGAATGCAATTTGGTATCAATCGCCCCCGCTGTCAGATGAATGCAGTGCTCACAGATGGCATGTAAAAGAGGAACATACGTGAAAACAGGCAAACCATTGGCCAGAAAAAAAATGCAAATCATCAACAATGTTTCCATCCCTAGCCCCTGAAGAGTCTGAGTATGGGTCCCACCACCAAAAGCCACAGGATGTCCACGAGAAACTTTGTGAAGATCTCCATCTTGCTCCGCATATTCATGGCTATCACGACTCTCTTGCAGAATGCGTCCACATTTTCCATCTCTTGGACCCCAACCTCCATAACACCTCCTGCTTGGCGAGGGGCGATAGCGAGGCATCTTCCTGCAATCCCCTCATCGCAGACCAATCTTGAGACAGCGTCGACCACGTCGTCTAGCACTGCGATCTCTAGCCCTGCCAACATTACTTTACCCCCGATGGGAACTATGGGTGTGTCCACAAAGTATGGGCATATCATATTAATCCGGACTCCGTCACGTTTACTAGGAAACAATCTTATGGACCGGAACAATCCCAAAACTCCGTGTTTGGTAGCAGAGTAAACTGCCATCATTGGTCCGCTAGTGAAGCTCGACATAGATCCGACGAGGATGAGTTCTCTTTGACCGACAGGAGACGACCGTAGATGGTGCAGGGCAAGCTTTGTTGTGTATAAAACGCCTTTAAAGTTTACATCCACGGTTGTCATGTCCGGTTCTGGGGGGTCAACGTCGAGAGGGATTTTTGTCGGAGAAGATTCGATGAAAGAACCTAGTTCGGCGACACCTGCATTGGCGATTACAGTTGTAATTTTTCCCGTCGGGGAAAGTTTCCGGGCGCTACGGAAGAATTCGCACTGTGACGCGTAGGATGTGACATCGAGGGGTAAAAAATGGACACTATTCCGAGAGCAAAAATCACAAAAACAATATATCAGTGAGTTATTATCTTTGTCAAAAGGCCAAGTTTCATATTTCGCACGTGAGTCTGTTTGTGTACAGTCAAACAGGTGTCATGTGCGGAAAGTAAACGTACTTTAGATTGTCTGAGCTCTTGCGGATTTCTGCGATAACCGACTCTCCACGGGTCTCGTTAAGGTCGCCGACTATCACGGTAGCCCTGGTTTGCTATTAGCCTCTATCATAGGAGTAGTTCGGATTTCAGGGAGCTCACCCGAGTTTGGCAAACCTCCTTAACATTCCTTCACCTAAGCCACGAGCTCCTCCGGTAATCAAAATCGTCTTCCGGCCAGCGGTAGTGACATTGTATGGGGCTTTGAGATCAATTGGAGTTGTTGAATAGTAGACATCTGAGGTCGACAAGGTCTGAGAAGTGTTAAACATACTCGAATAGCTTATAAAAGCCTTCTTTTGAGCACTATACAGGGTTTGTTGATGCAAGTGTTGAGAATACGGTATGTTTTCGGTCATATGAACAGGGAATATCTGCGTGATGATAGTGGTGCTTAGATCATATCAAAAGATAACGATAAGATTAGATCCAACGTTGGTGATCATGACCTCACTTTGCCATGATCCTCTCTGGGATGTTAACATCGTTCGACAACCAAAGCTTACATTAATTCCTCAACCCTACTCAGATACCGGCATTTGTGGGTACATTTTGATTTCTCGACAACTGTATCCTGAGCATCCTCAACTGGATGGTTATCTCTCTCTATGGCCTTAAGAAGGATTGCTCGACTAGAGTTACACCCATCCTCATTCGCACCCCACCATCTTTCCCATCTACGATTTCCACCTCCATCCTCCCTCCGCCATCTCAGACATCTCGGAACCCATAACTCACCATCCCTTTTAGCCTTGCGTACACGGCCTACTTCGAAAATTGTCTCCACTGAATCCTGCTTTCACAATGTCTTCCGGCGTCACATCTCGGCTAGTACGAAAGCTTACCTTCATCGTGAAGGTTTGATTCTATTGAGGGTGATTGCCTACGGATACAGCTTTATTGCTGTTGCATTCGCTCTGTCCTTTGTCGGAGCGTTAATCTATATCGAAACCTTCCATCCTACACCCAAGGATTTGCCATTCGTGGCTCGATACAACTTAGATCTATCCAGAGCATTGATAAAATGGACAGAAAACTACGAAGGGGCCATTGAGACGATGAGGGGAGTCGTTTCGGAGTTGGGGGAGGATGGATGGGCAAAGAAGAAAAGGGGCTGGAGGAAGGGCTACATGATGAGCTTGAGCTATCTTGCTGGACTGGAGGAGCATGAACGTATGATAGACGATGCTAAAGCGCACTACCAACAAATCCTACAATTGCCCCGAGAGAACGAATCCGAAGAATCATTATGGCGGGAAGAAAGGGTCAATGCAGCTTTACGGGTTTCCAAGATTTGCGAGTTCAAGAATGATCTGCCTGGTGCCCAAGCAGCATTAATGGATGCCGTTTCCTTTGCAAGTGTCAATCCCTCTAATTCGAATGACGAAAACCGAACCTCGAACGGATTACCCCCACTTCCGGGCCCAGCTTCAAAAGAGAATACACCATTGCTATTAAAGGCTCTCACGGAGCTCTCTATCTTACACGCCCGTAATGACCGCCAACACCTTGCACTAGAGTTGTTAACCACCATATTGCAAGCACGCCGTGCTGCCGCACCAGTGGAGAAGCCGACAGCATCCGAGTCTTCAAAAGAGATATCAGATCCCTGTGCCGAAGCTGTTACCATGGCCTACATCGGAGAGTTGTTGTTCTCAATGGGTGATGAGCAACAAGGCCTTGCATGGACTAAGGAGGCTTACAGAAAGAGCGAGGCACTGGCAGAATTGAGAGGGGCTTGTAAGGAATGCGCTATTGTGGCAGGAAGGAATGTGGCCAATATGTTGGAGCTCATGAAGGATAGGAAGGCTTATACACCGTCAAGCCGGGGTGGGTGGTTTGGGCTTGGAGCAGACAAAACATTAGAACCAGATGGCAGCGTGGAGGAGTGGGAAAGGAGCGTTCTGGATTTGGAAAGAATCCGACACACAAAAGGGAAATAAGGTGGTCATCAGCCGGATGAGCGTGAGTTTAGGTAGCACAAATTAATGAAGGGCATGGGTGCTTGTATATACAATCTCCCCACGACAAAAAGCTGCTGATAGCTGGTTTCGATTATTTCAGGGAGCCGGGCATACTCTCCATGCCATTTTATACGTTCTCATTCAAACAATGCCATTAGCAAACATTCAACAAAACAAACATTCAACAAAAATATGCTCAACCTGTGACTAAGATTTCAACCTACAAAGTTTGTGTACTGTACTATGCAATACATTCACTATCAAGGTATACGATTCTAGTACATGAGAAGGCCCGCTACTGTTGTGAGTTTACGCTCCCCAACTCCTCTTATCCAGATTCCCCAAATCGTGCAACGCCAAATGCAGCATTCCACCATTCAGCAAACACGCACCCTCAGTTCGCCCCACACTTGCTATCCACGGTAGGCCCTTCGTCTGTGCCAAAGGGATCCCGCATCCACCAATACCTTAGGAATAACGACATATACTCTCGTATTCCCCCACAATCAAGACCCCCTTATCACGCGATCGACCACATAAATCACGCCATCGAGTATTGTTTTTTTTGTTTTTTTATTCCTTTCACAAATATTTCTCTATTATCTCCTCCATTGTGAGGCGAAAGGTTCAAACCCAGACGCGTTCAAAACGAGGAAGACCGATTGGTAACTCTAACTCCAAGTGCCAGGTTAATGATAGGCCAGTGATCTATTCCTTTCCCTGAGATGGACATATGGTATCCTGGCTTTGTGACGTGGAAGACTAATCTGGGAGGTTCTGAGAATTGTGTGGTCACTCTGCATCTCTCATAATGTGGGGTTTTCTGTGCGAGGGGTAGGGCAGGAAGTTCAAGTGCAGTCTATCTCCCTTTATCTATGACTGACACTTGATCAACAGTAAAGTGATCTTACTGACTCATAACCCCTGAGGGTAGTTAGGATAGTGTTACCAGAAGGGAATATGTGATGTAGGAATAGCTTGAAGACAAACTCGGTTTTATTTGCAGCCGAGCTGGCTTGGGCTTACCAGACTGGTCTTCACTGAATCACTGATCGCGCTTTCCAGCTTAAAGGGACGGTTACGATTACCTGGGGATGTTAAAGTCACATCAATTGGATATGCATCACGACATTTTGACCGAGAGGGAAGGTCCTACCTCATTACTTTGCACACAGGTTGGTCAAAGGGGAAATAGGTTGTCGTGGTGCTTCATCATGCATCACTCGTCAGGGGTTTCCCCACGAGCAGCTTGTACCTATGCCTGATCCTTCTAATTTCATTTTAGGACTAATATCATTCTCGAAATACGGTTTCTAAGCACTACTGTATCGTCGGCCAGCCAGTTGGGAACTACTTCGGCAGGTTAGCTCCCCCATAACTCATTCAATCATCATAATCCTAGCAAGAGTTACATGCCCCTACTGATTCCTTCCTGACAAATGCTTGTGGCGTGATTAGTCTCATTCCTTGGTGATAAGATTACGGTTAGCTTGTGGGCATTTCAGTCCGGATGGAAAGGACTGACAGCCGGAAGAAATTCGTGGAGGATCGGTGATGAATTAACTCAATCGGTGAGTATCGCTATGTATTCAAGTCGGAACCACAGCTTGACAGGATGAGAAATCTCATTTTGCGGCGAAGAGGGGGCATGTAGGGTTTATTGTTATGATATACCGGTATAATAATACCGTTAGAAAATGCAATCTTGCGGACAGAGGGGCGGGGAGAAGAATCCTGGGGTATTCGGAAAGGATTCCAGGCGGCTGCCCGGGTAACATATTGATACTAGTAAATCCCGCAATCTTATTCGAGGCTACTCTACGGGCAGACATTGGGCTCGCACTGGTGTCGTAGGTCCAAAAGAATCGTGCCATATGTTTGAACTTCTGGGGATTTTATCTCAAAATTGAAACGACGTTTTTTTTTTTTTTTTTTTTTGCTGCGCATATAGTGTCTGATGGGCCTTCGAAGTTTCTCCGATACCATGGATCACACTGGTTAGTATTGCGTCACAGAAGTCTTATCCTTCCTTTGCTACTACTTTGTCAGTGACTGATTTATAAAGTTTACAACATCTACGATAATCTTCCAACATTGTCAATATATATGCCAAGACCTAATCAAGACTAGCGTTACTTTTTTTTACTCCCTGCCTACTTGAGCACGCAATTTTAACTCGGGATTCAACCATCGGCCCTGTCATTTTCAGTGAAAATAGATTCCATAAGGAAAGATGATGAAAGAAGTGGAGAAGAAATGGCATCTGTACTTTTACTCTTCTCTTCCCCCCTTCATGGTTCGATTTTACATTCTGACCTCATCCAAACTTCAGTGCTCTTTCAACTCAGCTTGCACCAGATAAATCTTCATCCCTCAACGGATAAGAAAAAAATATCAGTGCACTTTTTTCGCATAAACATTCAAAGGGCTTTTATTTGAATACCTTTGCTTTTTATTCTTGCTCTGACTTAATTTTAACGAACCGTATCCAGAAACAACCAAAAAAAAGCCCACACAATATCAGACATCATGACCGTAGCACCTGCTGAATATCCTCAACCATCCATCCCTGAGCGATCCATGTCACAGGATGAAGAGTCAGGTTATGATTCCCCGGGCTCAGCTACCTCCGACTTGCCTGAAGTTTATTTCTCAAGGCCTCACCTGAAGTATTTGAACGGTCAATTGCAGACCCTTGAGCCGGAAGGTATGTACTTTTTTCCATTACAAACTTGAGGTCTTTTCTAACATTTATTACAGAGATCCTCAAGTGGTGTATGATTTCTCTCCCAAATCTATACCAAACTACTGCGTTCGGTCTTACTGGTCTCGTAACAATTGATATGTTATCCCGTATCAATGCTGGAGGTCCCCGTCAAATCGACCTTATCTTCCTCGATACTCTTTACCATTTCGATGAAACCCTTGAACTTGTCGACAAGGTTCGTGAACGCTACCCAAACTCGAAGCTACACGTCTACAAGCCGGATGGATGTGCTAATGCACGCGACTTTGAACGGATTCATGGGGATAATTTGTGGGATACCAATGATAATCTTTACGACTATCTTGCCAAGGTCGAGCCTGCACAAAGGGCTTATGCAGAACTCAATGTGAAGGCTGTCCTCACTGGTCGTAGGAGGAGTCAGGGTGGAAAGAGGGGAGATTTGGATATCATCGAGGTGGATGATGCAGGCCTTATCAAGGTCAACCCTCTGGCGAACTGGACTTTCAAGCAGGTTCAAGAATATGTCACCAAGCGTAATGTTCCTTACAACTCCCTTTTGGATATGGGATACAAGAGCATTGGGGACTGGCATAGCACCAGGTTTGTCGTCCCTTCCCCCTTCCTTAGATTTTTGATTACTAACATTTTATTACAGCCCTATCGCAGAAGGCGAAGACGAACGGTCCGGTAGATGGAAAGGTACCACCAAGACCGAATGCGGCATCCACAACCACCGCTCTAAGTACGCCGAATACCTACTCCAACAAGAACAAAAGAAGAAGGAAGAAGCCCTTGCCGATGCCCTCCGCAAAGTCGAGTTGCGACGAAACATCTAGCCGGGGTAAAAAATGAGGATGCGGATGGTTTCTTTCTCATCATTACTGTCTATAATTCTTCTGTCCCCGTTATTTCTGGGTGTTGGCGTGTTTCTTTAACTGTGAAAAGCGAGTCATTTCATTTGTTTCTTTCATGGGCGGAGAACGGCGTTCTATATTTGTTTATTTATTTTCCCACCTGTTTGGAATCAATTATTTTCATGTCGTACCGTTGTTTACATACATATTATTTCGTTTTTTTTTTTCCTTCTTCCGCTTTTTAGTACCAGTAGACGAGAATCGAAATGAGGAATTCCATTGCGAATTCAATTTAGCCTGCGCTTTCTGTAGAGATATGTACTGTACCGTACAGTACCAGCTCAAAAGCTTTGATCTGATTGCGTTTTTACACCAAGTGCAAGCATTTAAAAGGGGGACCAGAATCCCGAAGCCATGCCGAGTACCGTATACAAGTCCCTGGCATGAATGGACCGAACACAGGGGGGATCCT
Organism: Choiromyces venosus 120613-1; assembly: GCA_003788595.2. Taxonomy (NCBI): domain Eukaryota; kingdom Fungi; phylum Ascomycota; class Pezizomycetes; order Pezizales; family Tuberaceae; genus Choiromyces; species Choiromyces venosus. The sequence goes on from ML120438.1 coordinate 96,930, forward strand.
GGGGGCGGAATTCAGTATGGGCGCTCGAATGTGCACAGACAATCCGCCGTACAGAATTCCGCTCCTAGGATCCGCCTTGTGTTCGGTCCATTCATGCCAGATACTTGTAATGCGGCAAAAGTCGGATTGGAGCTAAAGGGAAGTGGGGAGAAAGTGAGGCAACCGAGCCAACAGGAGGGAACGAAGATGGCCGGCTTTAAACATGCAGAGAGAGCGGCAATTGGCTGGCTTCAGGGGGGTCTACATTAGCACCAATCCGACTTTCCCCGGATTTTCTGGTCCTCAGCATGGCTTTGGGGTGCTGGTCCCCCTTCGAGATTGTTTCACTATGCAAAACTTTTGAGCAGGTACTCTAGCTGGAATTCAGTATTACAAAAACTGGAGGACTAATTTTCAATTGGTGGCTCCACCCTATCTAATCGGTCGTTTCAGGCCTCCTAGGGCTCCCACCGTCACAAGTGGGCGACAACGTCAGACATCGTCAAATACAAAACCTTCCGTAACGTAACTCCTTCCACTTAACACTCCACAAATCAACAAACCTTCAGGAGGAGGAAAAAGTCAACAACACATCTAAACACAACCAATCACCGCAAACCACAGAAAATGTTTAGGCGCAAGAACAAGTCTGGTGGGAACCTTGCAGAAATTGAATTTCCCCATGATTTGAAGGAGCTAGGGTGTGTTTGACTTTCCCTCCCTTCCCCCGTTCATATTTGTCACTGCAATCCGCAGGAGAGGAAGAGAGACACTGACTCGCGGCTTGACCCCACTTGGTTAGTTTTTTCATCAACGAGAAGGATCAGCTTCGCCAAATTGAAAAGCCTGCTGAAGGATTCGATTACTTTGCTCATGGAAGGCATCATGCGTACGTGTATAAAGCGAATGGTGGCCATGGTGCGCCAAGGGAGAGGTTGAATGAACGTCGTCGTGAGGCTGTAGATGGTACCACCCCAGAGAAACAAAATAGATATCCCGAAAAAAATGCTCCGGAAAGGGCTAATAAAGGCGAATGAATAGCGTGTCTTCGCAGTATCGTCATCACTCGGCTTGAAGAGTTGGGATTAACTAAATTACTACTCCCGCTCGGAGCAAGTGCAGAAGAACCGCATGTTCCTATCATGGTGTCGCAAAACCTGAAAACTTGCAATAAGGTGCTCGTGCTTGCTTCGGATACTAACTCTGGAGGCCTCGGTATTTGGTGCATGCGTAGTATTGAGGAAGGCGCCTTGAATGTAAGGGCCATCACCCTTCTACCCCCCTTTAATTAATAGTCAGGCTGAGACCATATAGGGCGGGTCCATGATTGATGCGGTTAGACGTGCTCTAGAATTTGGGTACGCAGTGGTTATCATAAACGCTGGCCAACTACTTTGGGAGTACACGTCCAAGACTCCGATGGGATTTAGTACATGGAGAGCAAACAAGCAAAATAAAACTGCAATCGATGCACTCAAGAATACAGTTCCATCGCAAAGGAATCCTGAGGAACATGTGGGCTATGTGTTTAGACATGTATTGGACAAGATTATTCCAAGTCATGCTGAAATTGATATCATAGCATGCGGAATGGTTGCATATTCTATTGTCATGTTTCTGAACGATAACTGTGGGTTCTATTCCGCTGTTGTATTACCATGCTTGAAGTGGTTGTTATATCGAGAACAACGCTGATTACTGGGCTTGCAGGGGACGATTGGAAACACCGTATCTTCGCTTTGGTGATGGCAGAATCTACTCATTGCCTGTCCAACATTACCAACATCGAACTACAGCAGTTTCTTATGCAGGTTAATATCCTTCGCCGCATCAACTACTGGTTTTTAAGTTAACAATTATCCACAGAGAGCCCGTAACTATATCGTCCATAACAAGCCTCGCGAGTCCGTAATCCTCGATCCACGATTTGGCTGTGCCACCTTCTCCTCGTGTAAGTTAATCCCTTCTCCAGTAGCCACGACTTGAGCTTTTATTTCCCATGCTGATTCCTTGATTTATAGCGGCTACATGGCCAAGTGCAATTATCCCCACGTGCTTGGATTTGTTCATGGACTATCTTAACAAAGCGCATGCAGACCCGGAAAATTGCAACCCTGATGTTCCAGTAATTGTTGGGGATGTCCCAGACCATGAAGAATGGCTGAATGCAATGAACAATGTGGATCAAAATACTGCACTCCATGTATTGGATCCTAACGCGTTTTCCGAGAGCACTAAGGAGGAAACGGCTCCGGAAGCTTAATGCATTGTGGCGAACTATGATATCTAGCTCTTAGAAAAAAAGAAAAAAAAAATGAGATAACAATTTTCACTTCGCCTATTTCCTCACAGTACAAGTAATTGCCGTGTTCTTTTGATTTTGATTTTGTCCGGTGTAGCATGGAGCTCTAGCTCCAGACCCAGAAACCCCCAACATCTTGGCTGCTGAGGTCAAGGAGTCTCAATGTACCCGAGCACAAAAGACTGGGTTCCTCCCTCCTTCCTGCCCTTCACTATCTCCTCGATCACTACCACTGCTACTATCGCTGTCCTCTCTCCCCAAATTATCATCCACCACGTCAGCAATCTGGATTACTTTTTTTTTTATTCACTTTCGTCTACAACCTGATCATGACGGCCCTTCAGAGGAGTTACGAGCGTCTGCTCAGGGCCGGGATCATTGTGTACTATACCCCATACCGCTACCGTCCACATCCTGCTAACAATAAAAGCAGGTCCTACACAATTTTTCCACGCCCCGGTGGAGATCGCCCACCGCCGCCGCCGCCAACCCCAGTCACCCCCTTGGAACCTGGGATCTGGTTCTCTGGAATGACCCCCGGAGAGATGGAGGACGCCCTCCAACAACAGTTGAACAAAAACTCAAAGCCGGGCCTCTAGAGGAGGAGGGGGATAGGGATCTGGGGTATTTTGGGAGGAGATCGAAACATGACTGTTTTTATTTTATTATTTATTTTTTATTTCACCCCTTACCGCATAAAATCTCGATAGAATGTACACAAACTATCACTCGCAGCGCTATTCAATCATGCCACGTCCAATCGGTCCACTCCCACGTCCCTGAACAATAGCTCAACTTAACCTTAAAGGAGCACCTCATACCCCGCAATTTTCGGGAAATAATATCAAAGGATTCAAAGCAGTTGGGGAGGGTGGGGCTAGTTAGCATAGGCGAGGAGGAGTTGGGAGGTAAGGGACAACAGGAAATGATTTTCCCGCCCCCAGGAAAAAATAAAAATAAAAATAAAAATATCAAAACGCCCTGTACTTTAGCCAATCAGCTGGATTCCTGATGGGGGAATTTATTCCGCGTAGAAATATGATTGTATCGTAACCTATGCACGCTTCCTCTCCTCTCCTCTTTTTTTCTTCTTTTTTCCTCTCCTCCCTCCCTTGCCCACATACCGCACATACAGTACCGCCACTCTCTACTGCAACTTCCTAGCTTGGCTTCCTCTCTTGTACCTACCTACCTACCTGCCTTAAACCCTCTACAAGTACGACACAGTGCAGCCATGTAGGGCCAATGACTCATCACGATCAGAGTCCAACAGCACGAAAGCCCTCACATGGCAGGGGTGGTGGGCAAAACATAACGAGTTTGGACGAGCCAGTCGGGGTTTAACTTCAGCTTTGATACCTTACGGTACCAAGGCTTGGTTGGACTTACCATACTGCAGCACGGTATGGCTATGGGTATGCTACGGTAGGGCACGGTAGATTCAGTTAATGTCTCTGTTACATAGACTGTCTGAAGGGGGGTCAGCGAGGCGCTAGGCGTTTAAAACAACTTGACTGTGGCTAACAAAGTTATTTACTAAGTTGGACGTGTCTCGCTGAGGGTGTTCCCTCCGACGGTCTATGATACTTTGAGATAAACAGGGCAAAGGATAGATAGACGGGAAAGCCATCGTGCCCCCACCGAACCCTACCTCCCGCTTCCTGCACCTGTCTCACCAATCCCAATCGTGACCCTAGACGCAATTCTTGCTCATTGGCTTCTACAATTCTACCATGCAAGCATCACTCACTCACAGCCATCTGTACTGCAGTCTACCTGCTCGCCCTGACCCTTTTTCTTTTCTCATTTTTTCTTCCCTAACGCAACAATAATTTCACTCATACATTATCCACCGCATAGCATAGCATCGCATCGTGCTCCACCTTCGTTACCGTGCACGCCCGAATCACATTCCCCGGTATCATAACTTTGGGGGAAGGAAAATGGTTTCGTATTGGATCAACCCGAGTATGATACTACCTACTCGAGCACAGCACAGTAACTAACTCAAATAAAACAATATCTCTCCATCGGTACAGCAATCAACTTCGGTCCATGCCGACAATAAAGGCCCAAACCCGGAGACTTTTGTTTTTTTTTAACCACTGCTCTCTTCCCTTACCGTAGGTGCACGAGTCGTAGGTCATTTGATTTTTCCCTACCGCCCTACAGCTTGCAGCCACAGGTGTTGGATACAAACCACACACAATACAAGTTAACGTCCCTCCTTCATCCACTCAGTCAATGAAACCTTCGCCCGGAGGAAGGAAGGAAGGAAGGAAGGAAGGGCAGGACGTCTTAGACTTTTCGAACGAGTGGGTGGGCATTCCTCCAAATTACCGGTAAAGTAAATCATGCGCTCAGTGATTACGAGCCTCGATTTTTTTTTGATTTTTTTTTTGCAGGCCTTCCCGTTTCCCTGTAAAAACTTAAAAAAATTTACACCTTCGTTCACACACACAAGTTTATCATTTGCACGATGGTAAAGTCCGGGGACAACATCCAAAACACACCAAAAATGGCCCTCTCTCTCTCCAAGATGTTATATACCACACAACCACGACATTGTAGTACCGTCATGCTGAAAATTTAGAAAAATTAGCATTAGGCATCTCGAATCTAACATACTGAGCCTGCAGCTCCCCCCAAATGTGTATGCAGCAAAGTGGACACTCTCCCCAAAATGGTTATACTATGATATTGCCTTGTCTTGACGCTTTTTTTTTTTTGACCTCAGCACAGAATGCGTATGATAATTCCCCTTAATTAGAGAAATTATGGGGATTTTTTTTTTTATAGCAGCTGCCCCAGATACAATCTGTAGTGTCTGGGCAAAATCTCAAATTTTATCCATGTGGATTTGGTTGGGTTCTCGGGGGGTGAAGGGCGCCATTTTTGATGTGTTTTGGACGTTGTCCCCGGACTTTTCTAAGGCTACTAGAGTACTGTACTGTACGATTACAGGTATGTCTGGCTTTTTTTTTTTTTTTCTCCAAAAAAAAATAATAATTTACAATTAATCTACTCATCGGCTCTTATATCACAATCTTAGCAATGGAACATGAGGTCGACCATTTCTGGGGAAAAGGCAGAAGCAGAAGCAGCGACGAAATCTTACATGCCGACCAAACAGGAATACGATATATACCAGTATTGAACGATGATGATGAAGAAAAAGCACGCAAAGTTGGCCATGGGCAATTTCATGAGAAAAGTAAAAGAATTAAAAAAAACAAAATGAACACCCCCCAACCCCTCCCTTAGATGTCGCAGACCAAAACACCCTGTTTTTTTTCTTTCCTCCAACTATTTCAGTTCATATGCAGAGAAGCAAGACTACATTATTTATTCATTCCCTGGACACTGCGCCATCCTGATCTACCAACACTGCCGCGGCATCCCTTACGCTCCTCCCCCCCAGAATCACCATTGCCAAAAGAAAGAAAGGAAAGGAAAGGAAAGGCAGAAAATAGGTCTACTGTGTCTCGTGCAGTCCGTCGCTAGCGGGGCTGGCCTCCGCTCGCCCCCTCTCTGCATCTGCGTCACTCTCAGTCTCTGCATCTACTCGCGGGGGCAATCCACCCTCTACTGGCCCCACTTTTGGTGTCTCTGGGTTTGCACCGTCTACCAATGGCCCCGCAACCCTGCTACTCTCAGCTGGGACTTCACGACCAGCTTCATCAAGTAATCTAGTTCTAGTCTCATATCGGGTGTGAAACTCAACCTTTCCCTCAAGAGCCTTCACCTGCTCTTCGTCAAGGATGTTGCCATCTTGATCTCTGTATTCAATCCGCTCCTCCTGTGCAACCACCCTCTGACGTTCAGGCACACCAGCACCAGGAATTTGGTGAGCATCTCTCAACTCTTCGGCCAAGGGCGTAGTATTTGGTGCCCCCGGCTCACCTTCACTTCCTTGGGAATTCTGGGTAACAACGGGGGCTGGCGTTGAGGCCAAAACCCCTGATGGCGCAGCAACAACATTGTCGTATTCAGACAACTGAAATCAGAGTTAGTAGGGCAGGACAACATTTCTTGGGTGCAAAGATCATACCGAATTGTGGAAAGTATTACAATCCCAATCCCAGTCTTCGAAGAGCTTAACCCTGTTGCACTGAGCTTTGGTCCAGGGATTCCCGTAGGCAAGAGGGGCATAAAGCGTAAAAGCGGCGATGCTAAGCCCAAGGAATATAGTTGCAATCGTCCAACCGATGGCAGGCCGGCGGTTCAAACCAAGAGCTCCGATCCTTGCTGTGGTAAAATCAAAGACTTGACAAAGTGCGATTATGGCGAAATAAAGGGCTGGGAAGTAATGATGAAGGAAAAGTTGTCTCTCCATCAGATAAAATGGAAAGTAGTGGAAGCCCCAACCCAATACAGCAACGCCAACTTCGAAATCAAACCTGCGGAAGTTTGTGAAAGAGTAGTCGGCATACCCACGTTGCCATCTAAGAACCGCAAATGCTTTGAAGGCAAGATATATCGCGACAGCTGCCGTTGATGACCACCAGATAATAGGATTACCGATGAGGTAGATTTGGCGGTGGTCCTTGCCCCAGAAATTGATACCCCTACGAAGAACTGGCCATGATGGAGGACGGGAGTCCCATGCATGAGATTCAACCAAGCCAGCATTCGTACGCCACATTACTTTCTGAAGCTCCCAGAATTTACCAAAGAAACCAGGGTTCTTATAATTAACAAGCTCAGCGCCCTCCTTGACTATAAACGTGGATCAGCATAGAACTACAAACGTTGGTATCGGTGTTCAGAAAATCTTACGCTGTGGATGTTCATTGTTTTCAATATACCAAACACTGTTCGGAAGAGTAGCACCCTTGGCACAAGTGACTTCTTGTTGTTCAAAACCCCAATCCGGAAGCTTGACCTTATGCGAAAACAATACGCAACCAGTCATTACATGGACAAGCTTGAATTTGGTCTGAATTGTTCTAAGACGTTTCTTGGCCTCGGGTCCATCAGAAAGATGCTTCACAATTTCAACGCGGTAAAGATCATTGGCATCCCCTTCGAACCCTTTGTATCCATAAGCGCTGCAGAAATTGTCAGCAAGTAATATCTGTATTGTCGATTTATGACTTACGAAACCTCATTCTGCCATTCCTCCTCTGTAACAGGTGGCCGAACATCATGCGAATGCAATCTCCTGTCAGTGCTTATATGGTAAAGTTTGACAGTAGCGCCGTCGAAAACTAGGTTGGGTGGTGTGATGGTATCGTATCCTTCAATGCCAGTGTCCGGGTTGGTTTCGTTCTCCAAAAGCCACTGGTTGTTCTCATCCTTGTGTGGATAAAGCGTGATCTGTTGCTGCTTCGATCCGGTTGGATACATATGATTGTGAGAATGAAGGTACCCTCCTTGTGTGTTATGGTGCCTCATAGAGATGCGAGAACCAAATGCGACATCAGCGGGAACACTACGCATTCCCTTGGAGTTGAGGGTAGCTTGGAATTCTGAAGACATAAAGCCGTCACCATCGCCGGGGTTTACCAGACATAGGAAATGAATAGCAAACATGAGCATGTAAAACCCAAGCGGTATGACGATAAGGCAGAAAACACGAGCAAGAAAATGTTTGAACCACAAACGCTAATATTGTTATTAGAAGGCAAACTCGGAAGTGAAAAATATTCGATTGCGAGACTTACGGGAGTAACATTTTTAGTATCTCCGAGCAAGAGCCACAATTGCAGGACGGTCAAACTCCCAACCCAAGCGATGGTGAATAAACCAACCCATTTGACACTGACCGTGGCACCAAGGCCGAGCCCAGTCATTGCTAGCCAGAACCACCAATTGGCTCCAAACGCTTTTGAAGGACCTTGTTCATGGATATTGAGGAAGGAAGTCCAGGCCAAGGCTGTGAGGGCAGTGAAGGTGACGAGAGGAGAATCCAAAAGAATCAACCGAGACTGAGTAATAAGGCCGTTTTCTACAGCACATTTGTTTCTATTAGCTTGATTCGGAAATTCATGTGCGACGAGAAGCACTGACCAAAGATGACAAGCCCAGCGCCGAGGGAGGCTGTTGCCGTTGAGTTACCAGCGGCTTTAAGAGTCAAGAAGATGATCGGGACAACCAAGATCCCCAACACCGCTGGCAACATTCTCATGGCGACATAAGGCACACCAGGTGCAAGGTAATCCTTTCCAATTTCCTTGAAATCGAAGCTCCCATCGAATCCAGCTAACCATCCGGCAAGGGTAATGAGGAGTTTTGCGAGAGGTGGATGAACGTCCATGAAGAACTTTCCTTTAATATATTTGGTAGCGAATCCTCCGAAGCTTCATCATATGTTAGCCCCTGTCATGTCGATAACATCCATTCCCCTTTCACTACAAGCTCGCCATACCGCCGTAATGGCGCCTTCATTGCCATTTTCGCAGGAGTATATCTCACACGTCGCGCTGACGTTTGGAGAGGTGAACTTACTGCACTTCGTCGAATACTACACTTGAGGGTTGATAGATCTTGAACAGCCGAACACAGAGAGCTATTACCGTCAAGACACCAAGTATCTGATAGTCAGATGACGGCAGCAAGAAGATATCATTATCTTTGGATTTTTCCTTCAGAGTTTGTTCCCCGGAATCGGAATGGCCCTTGCTGAGAGTACCATCCTCCTGCCTCTTCGACTTGTGTGCCTTTTTCCGACGGGATGGTGAAGGACTCCTCGATCGAGCACGGCCGTATCCTTTCTCGTCCACGGCTAATCGGGTGGGCGGTTTAGTCGACATGATTGTTTTGTCCTAAATAGTTGTGCGAAACGAATGTGAATCAATGCGGTGAAGTTTAAAAAGGCTCAGGCGAGCCTAGTAGGTAAAAAAATTGCCAAGTCGAGAAGAATTTGGGCTTAACAATAGGGGTCTCATGAAATATGTCCCAATCGATGAAACGGAGAATTATATGGTGTTGTGCGATGAGAAGGAGAAGAGATTCACAAAGAGAGGGAAAATAAAAATAAAAATAAAAAGGGATGAGGAACAGGCCAGATGTCAGGTCTCGTAGCCTCTCGCGTTTAGGGAAGTTTTCAGCTTGCTGCTTTGGCAACCCCAATCGCGTAACACAGAACGACGGGGCAGTGGGCATGTGCCCGATTTTCCTATGTACTCAGTACTGTACAGATAATATTTGCCAAGAAAGTGATTTCCCCTTTTACTACATCTCATTTCTATGATATTTCTTATGATATTGTTGGTGCGACGGTAGCAGTGCTGGTTCGGTATCGCTACATGTATTGTGTTTATGGTATCTACTTCAAGTCCTTGGGACACCGGTATCTCAAGTACAGTCAGTACATTGGTTGTTCCTGCCAGGTACGAACAGTACAATGTACTGTGCCGCCGTACAAGCATGATGGAGCATGATAGCTTGTGTGATGGTCCCCATTCAAGGTTTGAAATCTGTACCGTACTACAGCATACCGTAATGCACAGCACATCACAGCACTAAAACACTCTTGATCCCGTTCGTACTGGCACCGATAGGGTAGGGCCACGGTACTGGCAGACTATATTCCTATTCTTCTACGAGCAGTATGACCCATCTGCAGGTTGGCATGGCACATTCAACCACTCTTGTATGATATCTCTTAAAAAACATTCCCTTCCAAACTTTCTCCAAGACAAAATCGGGTGTCCTAGTAATCTTCTTGAAAAGTCTATCGGACTTTTATCTTTTTCTTTCCTTTCTTCCGTTTATTTTTTGAATTTTTTTCCCGATTTTATAGAGTCAAAGCGCCTCGCTGAGAGTACAAAGTTTTGCTTATTAACGCTTGTGTTCCCTACAACCCCATCCGCCTCATCTTCCCCCTTTGCCATCCTCCTTGATTCTCCCCATCTCTTTCTCTTTTAACCCGTTCACATTGTCGGTCCTTTCGTCATGGCCTCCCCGAGAGGCTCCCCTTTGTCTGCCGTATTTCTCAATTCTCCAACACACGCCGGTCTTCCCCTCTCCTTACACGAAATCAACGAGGACCAGCCCGATGGAGGAGCGTACAGTGTAATATCCTCTCGGATGACCGATGTTAGCGACAATGGGTCCGACATAATGGGTCTCGCCGAAGCGCAATTATCGCAGAATGCTTCTTCTCCTCGCTCTTCACTTCAACCTGGTCTAGGACGTGCCAACACCCGCGTCTCCCTAACCGATCCACAGCCCGACGCCTTCTCAACACGACCCAGCACGGCCATGTCAACATCTACGGCGGCGAGAGGATGGTCAAATCCTCCACCTTCCCGCAGAGGGTTATCGTCAGTTGGGGGGAGTCAAAGGGGTAGACCATCGTCATCCGCGTCGCGAACTCATGCTCCATCGTTAACAAGTCATGCATTTTACCGACCAATGAGCTCTACAAAGCTACAAGCGCAACGGGGGAAAGTCACGGAGGAAGACGAAGCGGAACAAAATCGGATACGGGGTTTTGCCCAGGCTGCACGGGGGGGGGTTTCTGACAGGCCTCCGGTATTGGGCTTATCAATGCGTGAACCAATCATACACCAACACCGAGTTAGCGATGATCGGACTCAATACGTCCAGTCAGACTCCGAATCTCCAATTGGTCACACCATGCACACGGCCCAGTCAATAACATCCGTTTCACCTCTCAACACTTCCGCCGAGTCCTCCATCGATAATCGACAATCGGTCGTCAATGGGCATAGGGTTGTTATGAATGGTTCAAATGGTAACCAACTACCAAAGCTGGATAATTCAAGTCGGGGCTCAAGTGTGGCCAAGCCGAAACAACAGCCTCAGCCTTACAGGGGAAAGAACTGGCAATACTTTCCCGGCAATACTGCTTTCTGTCTTGGGGGAAGGTTCCAAACAGCTCGAGACGTACCGATGAACCTTCTGACTGCAATATTAGTAACATTGCCGGCATGTCTGTTTTGTGGCTACTCGTACGCATCTCCACCTAAATTCGAGTGAGGTTATGTGAAACTAATACAAGGGCTTAGTGCGAAATGGTTATGGCAACACGTCTCTCCAGCACTGCCGGTGACATTTGGTTATCTGTATCTCCTATGTATGATGTCATTTCTCAAGGCATCTGTATCAGATCCCGGTGTTGGTTCCACCTATCATCCAATCTGATTGACATTTACTAATACCTAACAGATATACCCTCGAAACGTTCATCCTCTCGAAACAGACGAAACAGATGATGCGCTAGCTGTACCTCCACCAAATGGTTGGGCATTGATTAAACCGTTAAAGCCAAGCCAAGTACATCTAGAAGTCCCTATCAAATACTGCCGGACCTGCCGAATTTGGCGACCGCCCCGCTGTCATCATTGCCGTGTATGCGATAATTGCATAGAAACTCAGGATCACCACTGTGTCTGGCTTAACAACTGTGTCGGACGTCGCAACTACCGATACTTTTTCACATTTGTCTCAACCGCTACATTGTTAGCATTTTATCTTTTAGCCTTGTCGCTCATACACCTCAACGAGTGGAAAAAGCAAACCAATCATTCATTCTCCGATGCAATGAGAGAGTGGCAAGTTCCCTTTGGAATGGTCATATACGGCGCTCTCGCGGCGCCCTATCCTTTAGCATTGCTTGGATACCATGTATTCCTGATGGCAAGGGGAGAAACAACGAGGGAATATCTCCACGGCCACAAGTTTGTTAGAAGTGAGCGACATAGACCATTCGCCCAAATAAACGCATTTCACAATTTTGTCGTGGTATTATGCAGGCCTCGGCCTCCGACGTATGTCATCCATCCACCTCCCTCCCTCCCCTCCGAAGGTAAGAGATAAAGAAGTAGCTAACGAGAAATAGATACATCGAGCTTAAGAATAACTACCAACTTGGCGACCAACGTTTTGAGCGCCAACAGCCCCAACAACAGTCAAGCGTGAACGAAGGCGAGACAGAAGACAGAGCAGATGAGTTGGCCCCAGTTATAGAAAGGCGAATACTGGCTTCTTAAAAAAAATTTAATACTTCACACTCACTTACTTTATCAAAGTTTTTTTTTTTTTTTTTCTCTTCCTTTTCTTTTTCTTTTCTCTCATGCCTCGATTCAAACATCGCATCGTAATGGGCTCCTGTTTTCCTTCCCTTGACATTATCATATACCTATATTATAACATTTGTAGCTTACGCTTTTTTTTCTCTACTTTTCTTTCCTTTTCTTCTACTTTTATATTGTTTGTCGCCGGCTGGCTGGATGGTCTTTTTCTTTTCTTTTATCATTTTATTATTATTATTATTATTATTATTATTATTATTGGGGTTCTCTGGTTTGACGGACGGATGGGATGGGATGGGATGGGACGGGACGGAAGGAGGGAGGTGAAAGATGCTGTATTGTATTTGTATCTATATTCGTAGTCTTGGAGTGTATTCTAGCTGGCTACATTTTGCAATTTGTAGCGGTGTAGCTTAAAGTATTTTGAATTACTCGTCAAACTATCTCCATGCAGGGTTCTAATCTCCGTTTCAAGGCAAATAATCCTTATAGAGCCTAGTATTTAGCAAAAAGGCTGCTTGACAAGAGTTGACACGATCTCTCTAGCCCCTTTTTAAATACTAGGCTCCATAGGGATTATTTGTCTTGAAATGGAGTTTAGAACCCTGCATGGAGATAGTCAATTTGACGAGATAATACGGGGACCGTACGGTAACTCGCGGTATCATGCTTGGCATGCATACCACTGATTTTTTTGGATTTTTTTTTAGTCAGTTATCCCGTAAACGGCTGAGACTTTCCAGCCCAGCTGAGCACTACGGCCATCCCAAATCCCGGAGTTTTTTCTATCCCGATTACTCGAATAGACTAGTATTCCAGATTTCAAACTGGGCTGGAAAGTCTCAGCGGTTTAAGGGATAGCATGGGTAGTCGAGTGAGCCCTTGTGATAAAATACCATACTGGGGAGGAGTTTTAATCAAGATTTCGAAGATTCACCGAAATTTCGTCACTGTGGAGGAGAAACAACAATGGAATACCTTTCACGGGCACAAGTGAGCGACATAGACCATTCACCCAAATAAACGCATTTCGCAATTTTGTCGTGGTATTACGCAGGCCTCGGCCTCCGACGTATGTCATCCATCCACCTCCCCCCCTCCCCTCCGAAGATAAGAGATAAAAAAAAAAAGTGGCTAAGGAGAAAAAGGAAATAAACCATTTTCGACAAAAAGGAAAAACAGCACCGTATCAAACCCGCTCACATCATGTTCAGAAAACCAAACAACTCCCTCAAACGGAGGTTCCAAGGTGCTCGGCGATCTGTACCCTACGCTGGCCAGCGAGAGCGTTGTGGGGCAGGGCAGGGAGTCCAAGCGCCTCTGCAGCAACCTGGAGTTGAGGTCCTGACAATCATGAAGGATTAGCAACATCCACATTCACCGGTTTCTAGCGCAACACTTACCCGTAAAAGTTTTGAGCTCATTGCGAGTTGCTGGTAGGTTATTAATGGGAACTCCTGCTGGATAACGGAGTGGTGCGTGATTGCTCGCAGAGGTGTTGTATAGCATCATGGGCAAACGTTGTTGTCTAGTTAAACTGTAAGTCCTACTGCGGCACCAAACAAGGATAGGGAAAACCCACTGGTTTTGAAGCTCTCCGACCTGGTCTCGAAGTTCCTCTTGCCCGTTCGCCAACTGTTGAATCATTCGAATAATCTGAGCCTTCCGATCGGATTCTGGCATGCTCTGTATCCGAGTTACTTCAGTTACCAGGTCTTGGTAAACATCCGCTATGTTTTGAATGGCTCCGGACACATTTTGGGCGTTTGGCTGCTGTAGGTTTGCCATTAGTTGCTGCTCAGTAAATTGGTGGTGCTCAGTAAGTGGTGGGGTTGAGGGGAACTTCGTTGCTTCTCCCAGAGTGCCTGGGAAACCCCTCCCTCTTATACAAATTAAGGTAACGTACCTGAGGGCATACCGAAAAATATGGCACAACGAAAAATGAAGAGTTTGGTGGGGATCTGCGAAAAATGATAGGCGGTGGCAGGGTGAAAGCCTTGCTCTTCACCAAATTTTTCGTTGTGCCGTATTTTTCGGTATGCCCTCAGGTACGTTACCCTATTATTTGCTATTATCTGGTTTTGCGCCAAGACAGGGCCCTGTGGGTGCCTGATGTCTGAAATCGGACCTTCCAACCACTAAAGTTATATGAGAAATATCAAAAATAAACACGGCCTAGAAACACCAGATAATCAAGAGGAAGCTTTCATATAACTACTAAACAATTACTCTTACTTATTTCTATCATCTTTCTTTTCAGATTAAGGGAGTATCAAATGTGAAAAAGGCTTCATTAGGGATCGGAGACTCTTGAGTTAACATACCGTAGAAACTCCAATAATCGGACATGTAGTCAAAAATTCCCTTCTCTGGAAAGGGGGCGAAAACCACTGCAAAAACACAGCCCCTTTTCCCCCTTCCGAGACAGAGTAAAAAACAAAAAATTCCTGACCTTACCGAGAGAGGAAAGCCCAACGACTTGGCACATTGTCCGATTATTGGAGTTTCTACGGTAGTAACTAAGAGGGCTGGTTTTGGGTGTCAGGTGTCTAGTAAGATGCGGCTTAGTGCGTCACTCATGTTTGGTTTCCACTCCCGCCGAAAAAGTTCCCCAACACCCCTACTGTGGCGACCGTAGTCTACTAGTATCATACCTTCTGGATTGCCAATGAGCTGCCATACAGTCTCCACCATTACCCACGACGAAAACTTGACCCGTGACGAACGGGGATCAATAAGAAGTAATTTTTTGTTATCCCGCTCCGACGATTTCTTTTTTTACCCACCAAATATCCCTGTTCGTCACCGGTCCAGTTTCATCGTGGCAGTCGAGTGAAGAAAGTTTCGGGAAATTACATGTACTTGGGAGAGTCAATAACATGAAAAGAAAAACTTTAAAAATTTCAATCTCTCCATAGATAGTTTTATTTGCCTCTAGTAATTACTACTATGGTTCCCGTCGCTATGCCCTGAAGCTTACTTCAGGGTCTGTCAGACGAGTTTGCTTGCCTAAGCAGGTGGGGTGTGGTGCGGGGGGGCTCTTGTCAGTGAGTTTCAAACCGTTTTTGGTTGTTGAGCTATCACGTGCTCCAGCCGAGCACTGGCGGCAGCTCGCATTAACTCTCACGCCGGTTTTTTTTTTACGTTTGTTCAATCATTTCAATTATCTTTTTACAGTTTGAGATGCGCACTGCCGTGTGCCCTGAGCCCAGTAAAGTAGTTCCAGTCTGAAAGAGTGCCGGAGAGACAACAAGCATGATAATGCTACAAACACAGATTGCGTCTTGTGAATTACTCCATGAAAGATCTTCAAGCACTTTGCTTCCCTGCCTTTCCCTAGCTGACAACGAACCAGGTTACAGGGATCTTTTTTTTCTTTTTTCTTTTCACCCCTGGCTTTGCGACTAACCCAGAAGGTAAACGTCCTGGGAATAGAGTGCAGGTTTACGGCATGTTGCCTCAAGTGTTTCCTTTAACTTGCGCTTCATCTAATACATGAGTAGAAACAGTTGCATAGCCATTCCTTGTGTCAAGCGAAATGCGAGCAAAGAGGAGCCGAAGGCACCACTATGAGGGGAAGCTGTCTCCATGTCATGACTTGGATTTGTTTCCACAGAATTCAATGAGCTGCGAGGTTCAGAAGTGTCAATACTAACATAATTAGTACTTAATGTATCGTACCGGGAAGTGGATCAGACGGGAAAGTGAATCAGTTAAAATGCACCAAATAAATCCGATATCTGGGAACCTCAATGGGCATCCAACGCTGGAGAGGGAAATTTTGAATTGTAGTTGATATTCATTATGGAAAAATATGTTAAATTGGTTTTTGTTTGATCAAAATTCGGACATTTGATTCTTTCGAAAAATTCCCAGTGAGAATTTGGACAAAACTCACAGACAAAGTGATTCACTTCTGCGTCTAATCTACTTCCCGGTCAAATATGTTATACTCATTCAAACCCTCTCCGCCTTCAGGGCCAAGTTGAGCACAGCGAAGCTCATGTAAACCTGTACTCGTACATGCGGCCATTGTTGAGCTTGATCACTAAGCAGGACCTTGGCATTTTTACCCATTTTTTACCAATTTTATGGGCATTCTGGGGTTTTTTTTTTCGAGATTTTCTCCTCCTGCAGGAATTTAGAAACTCAAAAAAATCCATCTGGAATGACAAAAATCCACAAACCGTACCCAAAAAGCAAAAAGCAATTTCGCCAAATTGGGACTAGTGCAGTGTCTCACCTCCGAAAATCTGTGAAACCTAACGATCGAGAAAATCTATACAATAGTCTACCAGCCAATCCCGGGCCCTCCCTGCAGAATACCAGCAATGTTTTTTTATATATACCAGCAAAATGCAACGTTTCACCCACCGCCAAGAAAACAATATCTCAACTTCTAAGCAAGAAAACACAATCACAAAAAATCATAAAAAAATCAATTTTTTTTTTTAAAAATAAACCAGATCTGGTTGTATTTATTAGTAATTTTCCTTTTTCCCTTCGAAAGTCTTAGGGACATATTAGGCAGAGAAAATGACGTTTGTGTGAAAAAAAAAAGCGATTTCTTGTGGTGCTAAACAAGGTAATAAGCATGGTTTCAACACAGCTTAGCAAGATTCCTACCCATGTATTTTCCTAAAAAGGAGATTTATTGACAAATTTTAAGCGACACAAGCTATCTACGAGTATATAATCATTTTTTAACTTTAAAGAAAATTCTAAAATTTAGTAGTGTTTCCAGTTTACTCTCTTGAATTTTCTGTCTTTTTTTTTTCTTCTTTTTTTTCTTCTTTTTTTTTGTTTTGTTGAATTTACAGGAGTAATTCTGAAAGTAAATGTCGGTTATAGATTTATTACTGTATTGGTATAAGGTAAACGTTTGGCTGGTATTCCTAAACGTTGGCTGGTATTCTATAGGGAACGTCCGTTGACACGCTGGTATTGAAAAGGTTTTCCCTTTTTTTTTTAGTGTTCACTAGCCCGAAAACCTCAGCCAGCGTTCAGGGTTTTGGCTACTGAGTTTTGTATGGAGGTGGGCAAGTTGATAGAAGATTTCTGAAGATTTCAAAGTTGGGGAGTCGCCAAACCCCCGAACACCTGCCGCTGATTTCAAGCTAGTAAACGCTATAAAAAGGGTTTTCAAAATTTTTTTCAAAAGCGACAACGGTTTCTGGAATCACAACAATAATAAGGCTAAGATGCTAATGCATGAGACGAATTTTCACCATGTCTCATCAAACAAAGGGATAGAGGTTTGCCGCAAAACTCTATTTTCCTTTTGAGTGGCATGTCTGGTTGACACCAAAACTCAACAATCAAGATGCGATAATGATGTCAAAATGAAGGTTTCTGAAATACTGACCTGACCAGTATTTCACAAACTGTCATTTCGGAACAGTGTGCATAGGCTACAATAACCCACTACAACTATCAATTTTTGGAATAAAAAAATAAAAAAATAAGAATTGAAATACAGGTGCCAATGTGTTTCACATAATAATTATTCAGGGTTTTTTGAGTGACCTTTTTTGAATTGATTTTCCTGACCGCCACACTTCTTGGAGCTTGAAAATGCCCAATTATGACAACTTGCGATTATTTCGGTTGCCAGCTGCAACTCACGTTTTGTGATTATCAAGGTTTGTTTGTGATTATCAAGGTTTGAAAAGCCCGGGACGACCAGACGCGCCCTTGATTTGTATAAGAGGGAGGGGTTCCCCAGGCACTCTGGGAGAAGCAACAAAGTCCCTTCAATTCCACCATTTACTGAACAGCAACAAAGAGCAATCAACGAAAAGTTTCGTTTCCTCGACAGCCCGAAAGCAGCAGATCGAATCAAAACAAGAACAACCTAAGCAAAAGCATAACACAGTAAGAATGCTACCCACGGTGGTGGTTGGGAAATAGAGTCACTTATCTCGAGAATTCTTTACATTTAGGAAATGGCAAACCCACAACAGCCGAACGTCCAAAATATGACCCAAGCCATTCGAAACATAACGAATGGTTACCAAGACCTGAGGACTGAAACAGATCGGATCCCGAACATGCCAGTACCGCTATTCGATCAAGGGGCCCAGACCATTGAAATGATTCAACAGGTGTTGAATGGGCAACGGGGACTTCAAGACCAGATCGGAGAGATTCGGATCGGGCAACAGGGACTTCAGGCCCAGGTCGGAGAACTTCAGATCGGGCAACAGGGACTTCAGGCCCAGGTCGGAGAACTTCAGATCGGGCAACAGGGACTTCAGGCCCAGGTCGGAGAACTTCAGATCGGGCAACAGGGACTTCAGGCCCAGGTCGGAGAACTTCAGATCGGGCAACAGGGACTTCAGGCCCAGGTCGGAGAACTTCAGATCGGGCAACAGGGACTTCAGGCCCAGGTCGGAGAACTTCAGATAGGGCAACAGGGACTTCAGGCCCAGGTCGGAGAACTTCAGATCGGGCAACAGGGACTTCAGGCCCAGGTCGGAGAGCTGCAAACCCAGTGGGTTTTCCCTATCCTTGTTTGGTACCGTAGTAGCACTCACAGTTTAACTAGACAACAACGTTTGCCCATGATGCTATACAACGCCTCTGCGAGCAATCGCGCACCACTGTGTTATCCAGCAGGAATTCCCGTTAATAACCTACCAGCAACTCGCGATGATCTCAAAGATTTTACGGGTAAGTGTTCCGCTAGAAACCGGTGAATGTGGATGTTGCTAATCCTTCATGATTGTCAGGACCTCAACTCCAGGTTGCTGCAGACGTGCTTGGACTCCCTGCCCTGTCCTACAACGCTCTCGTTGGCCAACGTAGGGTACAGATCGCCGAGTACATTGGAGCCTCCGTTTGAGGGAGTTGTTTGGTTTTCTGAAAATGGTGTGAGCAGGTTTGATACAGTGCTGATTTTACTTTTTTTTGAAAATGGGTTATTTCCTTTGTATGGGCATTCTCGTTATACAGTGGACTCGCTTTGCCGTGGAATACTGTATACACTCCTGTCCGGAAAGTCTTCGCTGATACAAAGTACTGTGGAGGTGGAAATGCGGTTGTTAAATTTCTATGTTCCGTAGATAGTTTTATTTTTAGCTTGAGCTAGTTTTACGCGATTGGGGTTTGGGGGGGTCACTAGTTGGCTTGGCAGACAAGGGTTTGTGCTTAGGTTGAGAGGTGGCAGCCATCCTTTTTTCTTTCTTTTGTCGGTTTGTAGCAAGGCTGGAAGACGGACGAAAGGTTACACTACACGGTGACACGATAATTACGAATATAAGTTTTTTCTCCTTTCACGAATTTCTATTTGTTTCTTTTCGATTGTGATTCCAGTGACGGAATTATTTTCTCTCTGGAGATCATCCGACTACTAGCTGTGCGTGCGGTGATTGCCCACACCCGGTAGTGCTTGTTCTCCCTTTCCGACGTACGACCCCGATTTTATATACGCTTTTCGTATGAGAAGTAAACCGCCTCGATCTACCTACCGTGCCATTTTCTGTTTCTCATCTGGTGCTCTGAAACGGATCGACCCTTTTTTTGTTTCTCAGTACTGTGGCGCTTGACAACAGAGGTACCGGTACTTGAGTATGTTTTTCCTTTAGTTCACATTCCACTCAACAACTAATAGTAGATTTTACCATTTGATATGACTTCCGTTTGCCTGAATGACCTCCTTCAGATCTGATAATATAGCAATTTCACGATTCCGTTCGTGTTTCTTCGGGGCTTTACGGTCGCGGTGCTGGGCTACCATTGTTTGATGGGTGACTGAGGTTTACTGGTATCACCCTATTGATCACCACAAAAAAGGGTTAATATTTCCGTTGCCGCCAAGCCCTGTAGCAGTACTTTTTCATCAGTGAGGCAGGAGTGTATACAGAATTATTTTGTAAGCCTCAAAACCTATGATACTAGTAATTATATAATGCCTACCGGACTGTCACACGTGTTGTGGGACACATAGTTACTTACGAAGAACTTTGTAAGTAATGTTGTGTTGTTTCGCGTCACTGATTTGTAGTATTGTTGTTATCGTTCTGGTACTTAGAGGGCTCTGTGACCCTATGGGAGGGAGAGAGAAGAAGAACAGAGATCTATCGAGCAGGAGACAGGAAGAATACAGAGATTGAGCAGTTGTGAATACTCCTGACAGAGCTTTGGTATCGTTCATGAAGTTTATCGGTTCTCTTCTTTACATTTCGTTTGCCTTTCATCTTTGACTTTTTCATACTATTGGGAAACAAACTCGTTGACCCAAAATATCACAATACCGGATGGAAGTTGTTGTCATCGGGGCAAGTGAGAATACCCCTGACTTTTAAGCAATAACATCATCCGTTACAAGCAGCACAACCAATAGCAACCTGGACCTCTATTGACCTACTTTTCCCCGGTGCCAATACCCACCAAAGAACGCCAGACCCCAAACAAAGAGCAACAGTACCGTAAAATTTGGAAAGAGCGCCCCGCTCAGCGTTCGCCCCCAATTAGTTACTCAGAAAGTAAATTTTGACATAATTTTTGTACCAAGCTCACTGGTCCGCCTCGGGGGCTCTCTTTCCGAATTTTACGGTATCTCTATTATGTACTGTACACTTATTAAAAAGTGCGATCTGATCGTCTGATAGGCCATCTAATCAGATCAGCTTCTTTGCTCCACCTTGAGCCCTTATGTCTTCTGGTAGTATGAGTAATTGGGTGGGAGGGGTGGCTGACGTTCAACTTAGGAAAGGGACAAAAGGTTCAAATTGCTAGCAAGCACCTCACGGCCTCTAGGCGCCAGGGCCTCGCTAACATACCATACCTGATGAAGTTCACCCACCCGCCCAAATACCAAAAAACTTCCTGGTATGGTATTTTATCACAAGGGCTCACTCGACTCGACTACCCGTACTATAGGCTTTACAAAATACTCATAACTTTCCCTCACCCCCCTGTACAGTAAGTGAAAAAACCCTATTCAGGAAATCTCCCTCGCAATATTTTTTCTTTTTTTTTTAAAATAGATACAAGAACTATTTCTTATCGTATCGAATCGCCAAGAATGGTAATTCTCTAAATTCTCATAGAATTTCTCCCGTTGAATCGGATAAGGCGGGGAGGTTCAGATTCATATGATATTCCTGTAAATTCTCCCCTCTCACTCCGATACTCGTACTATACTATGCCATAGACAAATCTAAGCAAAAAAAACCCACACCACATACAAAAACCCAGACACACGGTACCAGATGCCGTCACTGACGATAATGTAGGCCGCGGTGGGCCGAAACGCACGTGCTGAGTTTTGTATGGAAGTGGGCAAGTTGATAGAAGGTTTCTGAAGATTTCAAAGTTGGGGAGTCGCCAAACCCCCGAACACCTGCCGCTGATTTCAAGCTAGTAAACGCTATAAAAATGTTTTCAAAATTTTTTCAAAAGCGACAACGGTTTCTGGAATCACAACAATAATAAGGCTAAGATGCTAATGCATGAGATGAATTTTCACCATGTCTCATCAAACAATGGGATAGAGGTTTGCCGCAAAACTCTATTTTCCTTTTGAGTGGCATGTCTGGTTGACACCAAAACTCAACAATCAAGATGCGATAATGATGTCAAAACAAAGGTGTCTGAAATACTGATCTGACCAGTATTTCACAAACTGTCATTTCGGAACAGTGTGCATAGGCTACAATAACCCACTACAACTATCAATTTTTGGAATAAAAAAAATAAAAAAAATAAGAATTGAAATACAGGTACCAATGTGTTTCACATAATAATTATTCAGGGTTTTTTGATCGACCTTTTTTGAATTTTCCTGACAGCCAGACACACTTCCCGGAGCTTGAAAATGCCCAATTATGACAACTTGCGATTATTTCGGTTGCCAGCTACAACTCACGTTTTGTGATTATCAAGGTTTGTGATTATCAAGGTTTGAAAAGCCCGGGACAACCAGACGTGCGATTAATTTGTATAAGAGGGAGGGGTTTCCCAGGCACTCTGGGAGAAGCAACAAAGTCCCTTCAATCCCACCATCCCACCATTTACTGAACAGCAACAAAGAGCAATCAACGAAAAGTTTCGTTTCCTTGACAGCCCGAAAGCAGCAGATCGAATCAAAACGAGAACAACCTAAGCAAAAGCATAACATGGTAAGAATGCTACCCATGGTGGTGGTTGGGAAATAGAGTCACTTATCTCAAGAATTCTTTACATTTAGGAAATGGCAAACACACAACAACCGACCACCCAAAATATATCCCAAGCCTTTCATAATACAGCGAATGGTTACCAAGACCTGAGAACTGAAGTAGATCGGATCCCGAACATGCCAGTATTCGATCAAGGGACTCAGATCACTCAAATACTTCAACAGTTGTTGAATGGGCAACAGGAACTTCAGAACGGGCAACAGGAACTTTGGGGCCAGATCAGAGAGCTTCAGATTGGGCAACAGGAACTTCAAGACCAGGTCGGACATATTCTAGACCACGTCGGAGAGCTTCAAAACCAGTGGGTTTTCCCTATCCTTGTTTGGTACCGCAGTAGCACTCACAGTTTAACTAGACAACAACGTTTGCCCATGATGCTATACAATGCCTCTGCGAGCAATCGCGCACCACTGTGTTATCCAGCAGGAATTCCCGTTAATAACCTACCAGCAACTCGCGATGATCTCATAGATTTTACAGGTAAGTGTTCCGCTAGAAACCGGTGAATGTGGATGTTGCTAATCCTTCATGATTGTCAGGACCTCAACTCCAGGTTGCTGCAGAGGTGCTTGGACTCCCTGCCCTGCCCTGCAACGCTCTCATTGGCCAACGTAGGGCACAGATCGCCGAGTACATTGGAGTCTCCGTTTGAGGGAGTTGTTTGGTTTTCTGAAAATGGTGTGAGCAGGATTGATACAGTGCTGATTTTACTTTTTTTTGAAAATGGGTTATTTCCTTTGTATGGGCATTCTCGTTATACAGTGGACTCGCTTTGCTGTGGAATACTGTATACACTCCTGTCGGGAAAGTCTTCGCTGATACAAAGTACTGTGGAGGTGGAAATGCGGTTGTTAAATTTTTATGTTTCGTAGATAGTTTTATTTTTAGCTTGAGCTAGTTTTACGCGATTGGGGTTAGGGGGGTCACTAGTTGGCTTGGCAGACAAGGGTTTGTGCTTAGGTTGAGAGGTGGCAGCCATCCTTTCTTCTTTCTTTCTTTTGTCGGTTTGTAGCAAGGCTGGAAGACGGTAGTGCTTGTTCTCCCTTTCCGACGTACGACCCCGATTTTATATACGCTTTTCGTAGGAGAAGTAAACCGCCTCGATCTACCCACCGCGCCATTTTCTGTTTCTCATTTGGTGCTCTGAAACGGATCGACCCTTTTTTTTATTTCTCAGTACTGTGGCGGTGCTTGACAACAGAGGTACCGGTACTTGAGTATGTTTTTCCTTTAGTTCACATTCCGCTCGACAACTAATAATAAATTTTACCATTTGATATGACTTCCGTTTGCCTGAATGACCTCCTCCAGATCTGACAATATAGCAATTTCACGATTCCGTTCATGTTTCTTCAAGGCTTTACAGTCACGGTGCTGGGCTGCCATTGTTTGATGGGTGACTGAGGTTTACTGGTATTACCCTATTGATCACCACAAAAAAGGATTAATATTTCCGTTGCCGCCAAGCCCTGTAGCAGTACTTTTTCATCAGTGAGGCAGGAGTGTATACAGAATTATTTTGTAAGCCTCCAAACCTATGATACTAGTAAATATATAATGCCTACCGTACCGTAAAATTTGGAAAGAGCGCCCCCCCCCTTTGAGCGTTCGCCCCCAATTAGTTACTCAGAAAGTAAATTTTGACATAATTTTTGTACCAAGCTCACTGGTCCGCCCCGGGGGCTCTCTTTCCGAATTTTACGGTATCTCTATTATGTATTGTACACTTATTAAAAAGTGCGATCTGATCATCTGATAGGCCATCTAATCAGATCAGCTTCTTTGCTCCACCTTGAGCCCTTATGTCCTCTGGTAGTATGAGTAATTGGGTGGGAGGGGTGGCTGACGTTCAACTTAGGAAAGGGACAAAAGGTTCAAATTGCTAGCAAGTACCTCACGGCCTCTAGGCGCCAGGGCCTTGCTAACATACCATACCTGATGAAGTTCACCCACCCGCCCAAATACCAAAAAACTTCCTGGTATGGTATTTTATCACAAGGGCTCACTCGACTCGACTACCCGTACTATAACTGACCAAAAAGAAATCTAAAAAAAATCAGTGGTATGTATGCAAAATACAATACAGCGAGTTACAGTAATTCAAGATACTTTACGCTGCACTGCTACAAATTTCAAAATACAACCAACTAGAATGCACTCCAAGACTACGAATATAAATACAAATACAATACAGCATTTTTTACCTCCCCTCCTTCCACCCCATCCCATCCCATCTGCCCGTCAAACCAAAGAACCCCAATAATAATAATAATAATAATAATAGAAGAATGATGAAAGAAAAGAAAAAGACCACCCAGCCAGCAACAAACAATATAAAAGTATAAGAAAAGTAAAGAAAAGAAAAAAATGCGTAAGCTACAAACGTTATAAGATAGATATATGATAATGTCAAGGGAAGAATAACAGTAGCCCATTACAATGTGATGTTTAAATCGAGGCATGAGAGAAAAGAAAAAGAAGAGAAAAAACAGAACTTTGGTAAAGTGAGTGAATGTGAGCTATTAAATTGTTTAAGAAGCCAGTATCCACCTTTCTATGACTGGGCCAACTCATCTGCTCTGCCTTCTGTCTTGCCTTCGTTCACGCTTGACTGTTGTTGGGGCTGTTGGCGCTCAAACCATTGGTCACCAGGTTGGTAGTTATTCTTAAGCTCGACATATCAATTTCTCGTTAGCTACTTCTTTATCTCTTATCTTCGGAGGGGAGGGAGGGAGGTGGATGGATGACATACGTCGGAGGCCGAGGCTTGCGTAATACTACGACCAAATTGTGAAATGCCTTTATTTGGGCAAATGGTCTATATCGCTCACTCCTAACAAACTTGTGTCCGTGAAGATATTCCATTGTTGTTTCTCCCCTTGCCATCAGGAATACATGGCACCTGAGCAATGCTAAAGGGTGGTTCACCTCCGTCAATTGAGAATCCAGGCTCCGGAGCTTGGACTTGATCTCCACAGTGACGAAATTTGGGTGAATCTTTGAAATCTTGATGAAAACTCCCTAGTATGGTATTTTATCACAAGAGCTCACTCGACTCGACTACCTGTACTATAGGCTTTACAAAATACTCATAACTTTCCCTCACCCCCCTGTACAGTAAGTGAAAAAACCCTATTCAGGAAATCTCCCTCGCAATATTTTTTCTTTTTTTTTTAAAATAGATACAAGAACTATTGCTTATCATATCGAATCGCCAAGAATGGTAATTCTCTAAATTCTCATAGAATTTCTCCCGTTGAATCGGATAAGGCGGGGAGGTTCAGATTCATATGATATTCCTGTAAATTCTCCCCTCTCACTCCGATACTCGTACTATACTATGCCATAGACAAATCTAAGCAAAAAAAACCCACACCACATACAAAAACCGAGACACACGGTACCAGATGCCGTCACTGACGATAATGTAGGCCGCGGTGGGCCGAAACGCACGTGCTGAGTTTTGTATGGAAGTGGGCAAGTTGATAGAAGATTTCTGAAGATTTCAAAGTTGGGGAGTCGCCAAACCCCCGAACGCCTGCCACTGATTTCAAGCTAGTAAACGCTATAAAAATTTTTTCAAAATTTTTTCAAAAGCGACAACGGTTTCTGGAATCACAACAATAATAAGGCTAAGATGCTAATGCATGAGACGAATTTTCACCATGTCTCATCAAACAAAGGGATAGAGGTTTGCCGCAAAACTCTATTTTCCTTTTGAGTGGCATGTCTGGTTGACACCAAAACTCAACAATCAAGATGCAATAATGATGTCAAAACAAAGGTGTCTGAAATACTGATCTGACCAGTATTTCACAAACTGTCATTTCGGAACAGTGTGCATAGGCTACAATAACCCACTACAACTATCAATTTTTGGAATAAAAAAAATAAAAAAAATAAGAATTGAAATACAGGTACCAATGTGTTTCACATAATAATTATTCAGGGTTTTTTGATCGACCTTTTTTGAATTTTCCTGACCGCCAGACACACTTCCCGGAGCTTGAAAATGCCCAATTATGACAACTTGCGATTATTTCGGTTGCCAGCTACAACTCACGTTTTGTGATTATCAAGGTTTGTGATTATCAAGGTTTGAAAAGCCCGGGACAACCAGACGTGCGATTAATTTGTATAAGAGGGAGGGGTTTCCCAGGCACTCTGGGAGAAGCAACAAAGTCCCTTCAATCCCACCATCCCACCATTTACTGAACAGCAACAAAGAGCAATCAACGAAAAGTTTCGTTTCCTTGACAGCCCGAAAGCAGCAGATCGAATCAAAACGAGAACAACCTAAGCAAAAGCATAACATGGTAAGAATGCTACCCATGGTGGTGGTTGGGAAATAGAGTCACTTATCTCAAGAATTCTTTACATTTAGGAAATGGCAAACACACAACAACCGACCACCCAAAATATATCCCAAGCCTTTCATAATACAGCGAATGGTTACCAAGATCTGAGAACTGAAGTAGATCGGATCCCGAACATGCCAGTATTCGATCAAGGGACTCAAATCACTCAAATACTTCAACAGGTGTTGAATGGGCAACGGGAACTTCAGGCCCAGGTCGGAGAGATTCAAAACCAGGTTGGAGAGCTTCAAAACCAGTGGGTTTTCCCTATCCTTGTTTGGTACCGCAGTAGGGCTTACAGTTTAACTAGGCAACAACGTTTGCCCATGCTGCTTCACAACTCCTCTAGGGCCGAGCTCGAACCACTCCGTTATCCAGCAGGAATTCCCGTTAATAACCTACCAGCAACTCGCTCTGAGTTTGCGGTCCTTACAGGCAAGTGTTCTGCTAGAAACTGGCGAATGTCGATTTTGCTAATACTTCATGATTGTCAGGACATCAACTCCAGGCTGTTGCGGAGGCGCTTGGACTCCCTGCCCTGCCCCACAACGCTCCCATTGGCCAACGTAGGGAACAGATTGCCGGGTACCTTGGAATCACGGTTTTCCTAAAATGATGTGAGCGGGTTTGATACAGTGCTGATTTCACTTTTTGTCGAAAATGGGGTTATTTTCTTTGTTTGAGCATTCTCGATATACAGTGGACTCGCTTTGCTGTGGAATACTGTATACTAGGCGATTTTCTAAGTATTCGGAATGGCAAAGGGTAGGTGATCTGGTTATGGTATAACCAATGCGTCCGCTGGGGCCTAATTTCGAGTGTCAAGCCGTAACCCACTCCAAGAGTCAGGTAACTCACGTTCCGATTACTTTAAAAATGGCCGAGTACACTCCTGTCCGGAAAGTCTTCGGTGATCCAAAAGCGCTGATCCAAAAGTACTGTGGCGGCGCTTGGCAACAACAGAGGTACCAGCACTTGAGCATGTTTTTCCTTTAGTTCACATTCCACTCAACAACTAATAATAAATTTTACCATTTGATATGACTTCCGTTTGCCTGAATGACCTCCTCCAGATCTGACAATATAGCAATTCCACGATTCCGTTCATGTTTCTTCAAGGCTTTACAGTCACGGTGCGGGGCTGCCGCTGCTTGATGGGTGACTGAGGTTTACTGGTATTACCCTATTGATTACCGCAAAAAAAGTATTAATACTTCCGTTGCCGCCAAGCCCTGTAGCAGTACTTTTTCATCAGCGTAAAAATTTCGTCGCCATGTGACTTTAGTGGAATTATGTATAGAGAAGCCTCCAAACCAAAACCAAACCAAACCGGTGATACTGGTGGTTATGTAGTACCTACCGTACCGTAAGATTTGGAAAGAGCGCCCCGCTCAGCGTTCGCCCCCAATTAGTTACTCAGAAAGTAAATTTTGACATAATTTTTGTACCAAGCTCACTGGTCCGCCCCGGGGGCTCTCTTTCCGAATTTTACGGTATCTCTATTGTCTATGTACTAGGGTGTGCACAAAAGTCTGTCGAACTCGGCTCTGGTTGGTCGAATTTACGTGTGTGCAACATGAAATATCCAGTGAAACACTCCATCTACACTAATTTTTGGTGATGGAAAAAAGTCTGTCGTCCGATCTCCTTTCACAAACGTCATACTAAGCTAGTGCCAAATACCCACGAAAGAACGTCAAGCCACGAGGGGGCAGAACAGTACTCGTAATGTCGAAACGTTTTTAAAAAAGGACTGCTATTGCATACCACCAGTATTCTGAGGCTCTGAGTCGATTTTTGGTGGTATGCAATAGCAGTCCTTTTTAAAAATGCTTCGGGTGTGCCTGCGTGCATCTTGGCGTGTGGCCGGCCAGGTAAATGGGGTTACCTTCTTGTAGCAGTTTTCTTAATTAAGCGCTTAACTAGCAACCATCCAGAAAAACACTTTTATTATACACCTCCAACCAGCAACACAACTGAGTGATTCTTTTCACCACCATCACAAACCAAACTTCTACCATTGCCCCAGGTTCAACAGCATTCGTACGTTTGACACCATGCAGGACCTCTATGATGAATTGTGGGGAAAACAGCTACGTGTCATCGAACCTCGCACATTCTCCATTGCCCAGCCACAACATGACCTCCGTCCAAGATATATGGTCGACCTTAAGGGGATAGGAGATGAGCCCTTTCCAGATCCGGAATTCGCAAAAGGAAAGGAGCAAGTGTTCAAGGTGCTCGAGGTTAGGTCAAGGCTTCCTTGTGGAACGAATCAACTTGTTGTACATCAAGAGTTTGAGACAATCAAACGCGAACTACTGATGATCATGTCGAAAAAACGGACAAACGTCAACTCCAAGACTGGGATGCCAGCAAGGGGCTTGAATCTAGATTACCAAATAGCTGTTCAAACTGGTTCAGGTGCATAGTATTTGCATTAGTCCTTTTCTAGACCTCCCCTCTGACTAATAGAAAGGAAAATCTTTTTTTCTTTCTTACCTCCTGGTTCAGGATTCTGACAGGTCAACCAACTGTTTATCGCCATAATGACAGCCATTGCTATTTGTTTGATAGCAATTCCCATGGCAGCAAGACCAATGCCAATTCCCTATTCGACCTCCCCAATCATCAAAAGGAGGCACTTTGGATCCTGACGGACGAGGCCTTGAAGATGCAGGATAGAATGACAAGGGCCACGGTTGGTTTGTGGTACTAGCGGCCTCGCCAAAGAAGGTACGAAAGTCACGGCAGTGGGAGAAGGATAGGAATATTGGGTCACGCTATATGAGCAACTGGGGATGGGGTGAGATTGTAGCTGCTTTCAGGTACTAGTCCCTTCTTCCTACTAAGCAAGACACCAGCTGACCAAACTGTCTTGTAATAGTCTAGAAATGCCCGAGCCCCCTACTACACGCCAAATGGCAATGCTCTTCATAACCTTCACATGTTTGGGCCCCAATGCCAGGACCTGCTTAGAGTCAATCTCTGTAATGAGTGACGATGACTATAATCGTGGCCTCGGGACCTACCCTGACCACGTCGATCATGAAATAGATACATTCATTCTGCAGGGGGGTTACCTAATGGTAGAGGGTACCGTACATCAGGAGGCTTCACACAGGATAGCTATTATGGATCCTAGTGATGATAGGCTGTTTTTGTAAAGCCTGAATCACTACAAGATAGATTGCCCACAAGGTCTTCGAGAAGGTACACAGGAAGTCACAGCTGAACTGTTTCGAGCTCTACAAACACCTCACATGCCAAGATCTGCTCCGAAGCGCGGCTGGCTGGTTTTTCGAGGGATATGCACATGACTAGTTTGGAAAGGGCAGAACTTTTGAGGCTAGTAAACTGTCACGGATTGTGACTAAGCAAGGCAGAATGGCAAGGCAGATTTCACCCGACTCATACTTATGAGTCAGATGGAGCAAGGATTTCACATGACTCATGCTAGCGAGTCATTAGTAAGTTTTTATTGGTTGTTTAATTTTCTATGACTCGCAATAGCGATCATATGATGTTATGTTTTCACACGTGACTCAGATTATGAGTCACGGGTTTCACACATGTGACGCGAGTTGCGCACATGATTAGTTTTATAAGTTTTGATTGGTTTTATTAGTTAGCAAGGTTGACTCATAGGAGTCAGCTGATGGATTTCACACGATGACTCATTTGAGTCATGCGTATGGATGACTCATAGGGATGAGTCATCGAGGGTTAGGGTTGTGGGAGGAACGACTATATAAGGAGGCTTGTAGGCGAGAGTAGTTAGTTCCTCACGCAACCATCTAAATACTTTTCAATACAAATAACTTTTATACCAAGCCAATAATTCCGTTCAGAACCCCGAGGTCGTCAAAAAAGAACCAAGGACGTCGTAGAAGTCAAGGACTTGAACTACGAACAAAGGAACGGTAAGCATCCGAAGGAAATAAGATCGACAATTAAGGAAGAGAAAGAAGGTTGCCTACTACAAGTATACCCGAACGGTAGTGGATTGTAATATTTGGTTGCGTCTAACAAGCAGTACCCAACAACAATGAGCGACGGAATAGATGTCGTACCTCCGGCGGAAGGAGCAGGAGCAGCAGTACCTCCGACGGAAGGAGCAGGAGCAGCAATACCTCCAGCGGGAGGAGCAGGAGCAGCAATCCCACCACCAGTAACACAAATCCAAGGATTCACCACTGAACAATTTGATGAAATTCTAGACTGCCTGAATGGCAGAAGGGAAGACGGAGACAGAATGAAGGTAGAAAAGCCGCCAACATTCAACGGAACATGCAGTAAACTGCGAACATTTTTGGCTCAATGCAGAGTGTATTTCGAAGCCACGGGAACCACGGAAGCAAGAAGGAAGATCACATACGTCAAGTACCTGTTAAGGGAAGGGGCAGCCAGTTGGATAACTCCCTATACGGAAGGAAGAAGACCAGAACCGTGGACCACGTACGAAGAATTCGCTGAGGCACTCCAAGGCCAGTTTGGAGACATCGATGCGGAAAATGCAGCACGCACGAAACTGGAGCAACTAAGACAAGGGAAAGAACCAGTAACGGATTATTGGAATGAGTTCCAACTCACTGCAACGGAGGCAAATGAAGATGAAGGAACTATGAGAAGACAGTTCCTAAAAGGAATCAATAAAACACTACAGGATGCCTGGGCGGCCAACCACTTCACAGCGGATAGCGTGGAGGGCATGTCCAGGTGGACCATCGAAAAAGAAAATAGGATCAACATGATCAAGCACTTGCAAGGAGGTCAAGCAACAGGACAAAGGACAATGGAAACATTTAGGAACCCGAATGGGACATTTAAGAATGGAAGGGAAGAGACCCCAAGAGGGGACCCCATGGACTTGGACACGACGCGAAGAAGGCCTAACCTCAACTTATCCAAAAACGAGTTTGTGCGAAGAAGAAACAATAACCTATGCCTGGCATGTGCTAAACCAGGACATCTAGCAAGGGAGTGCAGGAGTCCAAGAGACAACAGAGACTATACAACAGTAAAAAAGGAATGGAGACCACAGGACCATAAGATGAGAAGAAGGTGACCCATGATTAAGGAAATCAAGATAGAAAGAGAAGAAGAACCGGCGGGAAACGAGGAATGTCCCCAGTAAATGATGGACTGAGGGACAGACCAGAAAGAAAACCCATCATTCTCTCAAACTACTATACAGCACTCCAGCACACGGAATCCCTAGAACAAGAAAATGACCACGTTATGGTCAAGGTACAACTACAAGAAGGGAAAAACACAGTCATGATCAACGCAATGATCGATTCAGGAGCAACGGAAGACTTCATCGACAAGGAGGTCTGCGAGAAACACTGAATAACAACAAAGGAAGCCAAGAAAGTGAGAGAGATCTATTTAGCAGATGGAAAACCAAGCCAAATGGGACCAGTGACCCACACGGCAGAAGTGTCAATGAAGATAGGAAGTCACCATGAAAGGGGGACATTTCAGGTGGCAGACCTACAAAGTCACGAAATAATCCTTGGAATGCCATGGTTAAAAGAACACAATCCCACAATCGACTGGAATGAAAAGAAAATCACATTCAGTAGCGAACGATGTACGACATGGTGCCTCAACAGTTCGCCAGTGGTCTATTCAGTACCAGAAGCCGAAGCGAGGGAAGAAAACCTGATCACAAGGCTCTCAAAGATCCAGATCAAGGAAGACCAAAGGGTCAAGGTCAGAAAGCTGACACCAGATGCAAGGATGCCCACCAGGGGCTCAGAAAAAGCTGCAGGACATGACCTGTATGCAAGCGAAGACGTCAAGATAACTACCAATGGGCAGGAAGTAGTGCGGACAGGAATAGCGATAGGACTACCTCCGCACACATATGGACGCATAGCACCTCGGAGCGGGCTAGCAGTCAAACATCGGCTTATGACAAACGCCGGAGTAATAGATGAAGACTACATGGGAGAACTGAAGGTAGTAATGGTAAATCTCAGCTACAAAGAATACGAGATAAAAAAAGGAGATCGAATCGCCCAACTCATCGTGGAAAAAATCAACACGGAAGACTTACTAGAAGTAACGGAGCTGGAAAGCACCCAGAGGAAGGAACAGGGGTTTGACAGTTCAGACCCCTCCGATCTCCAGAAGACCGACCAAAATGACAAGCCAAGCAAGAAGGAACAATCCAAGAGGATTGAGATACACGAGATATCAGCCAAAGCATTTGGACGTTTCCACCGACGAGGAGAATCCACAGGGATAGTCCGATGGAGGAAAGAAAAAGAAACAATCCGAGTCGAGGCCATTAATATCAGCACAGAATTAGCAATAAAGAACCGGAAGAAGGAAGACAAAAGAAGGCTAGAGGAAATAATCTCCAAAGAATACCATTATCTAATGGATGTGTTCGAACAAGAAGAGAAGAAAGGCCTACCTCCACATAGGGAAGGAGTAGACCTGGGGATAACCCTTGAAGAAGGAAGATGGGTCCCAAAGAAGAAAATATATCGACTCGGAGCCAACGAACTAAATGAATTAAAAAATTACATCCAACAAAACAAAGAACAAGGATGGATCCGACAGGTGTGGACTGACCAAGCCTCACCAATAGTATTCGTCAAGAAAAAGGACGGAAGCCTGCGATTGTGTGTGGACTATAGGGGACTCAACGAGATTACGAAAAAAGACAGATACCCCCTACCACTAATAGGAGAAGCCCTGGATAGGCTCAGTACGGCCAAATACTTCACTAAAATAGACATAAAAGATGCCTATCACAACATACGAATCAAGGAAGGAGATGAAAGCAAAACCACATTTGCTAGCAAATTAGGAACTTACAAATACTTGGTCATGCCCTTTGGCCTAACCAATGCCCCGGCAGCTTTTCAAAGATAGATCAACAACACCTTGTGGAGATATATCGACGAATGCTGCATAGTATACCTGGACGATGTCCTGGTATATTCAGATAACCTCGAACAACACAAAAGGGATGTTGGCAACATATTGGCCGACATACGAGAATCCGGAATGAAAGTCAAACCATCAAAGTGCGAGTTCCACAAAGCGGAAACCGAATACTTAGGATTCATCATTAACCGAGAAGGAGTCAAGACAGACCCGGTTAAAACCAACACAGTATGGGACTGGGAACCTCCGAAAAAGGTCAAAGAAGTACAATGTTTCCTAGGATTCTGCAACTTCTATAGAAGATTCATAGAAGGATTCAGCCGCATAGCAAAACCCCTATACCGACTAACAGAGAAGAAAAACAAGTGGGAATGGGGAGAGACAGAGCAAAGAGCCTTTGAAGAACTAAAGGGAAAACTCACCACATCCCCAGTATTGGCGCACTACGATCCAACGAAACCCACAATGATAGAAACCGATGCTTCCAAATACATTTGCGCAGGCATACTATCTCAGCAAGGAGAGGACGGGAGATGGAACCCAGTGGCTTACCGCTCAAAGACAATGAATAAGGCACAATGCAACTATGCCATTCCCGACAAGGAACTATTGGCAATAGTTCAAGCACTAAAGGAATGGAGGAGATACGTGAAGGGATGCCAACACCAGGTAAAGGTCCTAATAGATCACAAAAACCTAGTACCCTTCATGACGACAAAAGAACTAAACGAACGACAAATTCGATGGGAAGAATACATGAGTCAGTTCGACTTCAAAATACAATATCGACCCGGCAAGGAAGGAGGTAAACCAGATGCTCTAACAAGAAGGGAAGGGGACCTACCACAGGAAGGGGACCCGAGAATCACATATAAGCAAAGAACCCTATTACCGAAGAAAAAATACTTCCTAGAAGGAATGGAACTGATAGAGCTCCACGACCAAAATGAAGAAGGAATACCACGAGCGGTACAACAAGACCCGCGGATCCAGGAAATCCGAAAAGCATTAGCAAGAGGACAAAAGGAACTGAAAGGAGTAGCCCTGGGCCTATGCCAATGGAAGGACGATTACCTATGGTATCAAGGAAAGATATGGGTCCCAGAGGACGAAAACTTAAGAACAACAATCATTGGGAAACACCATGACGTTCCCCTAGCTGGGCATGGGGGGACGGCCAAAAAAACCGACCTAATACAGCGGAAATACTACTTGCCGAAAATGAGGGAAACAATCAAGCGATATGTAAAAAACTGCGACACATGTCAACGGACAAAAGTGGTACGACATGCGCCCTATGGACTACTACAACCGAACGAAGCACCAGACCGACTGTGGAAGTCGATCACCATGGATTTCATTACAGACCTACCCGAGTCAGAAGGTTATGACATGATACTGGTTGTCATTGATCGTCTCACAAAAATGAGTCATTTCATTCCATGCAGAAAAGATCTAGACGCGCGACAATTCGCCACCCTAT
Organism: Choiromyces venosus 120613-1; assembly: GCA_003788595.2. NCBI lineage: Eukaryota > Fungi > Ascomycota > Pezizomycetes > Pezizales > Tuberaceae > Choiromyces > Choiromyces venosus. Next base: position 132,146 of record ML120438.1, read on the forward strand.
TCCTCAGAGAAGTGGCTAGACTCCATGGACTCCCAAAAGACATCATCACCGACAGGGGATCCCTGTTCACTTCGGACCTATGGAAGGAAATTACAAGGAAATTAGGAATCGAAAGAAGACTCAGTACGGCATTCCATCCACAGACAGGTGGACAAACAGAAAGGACCAATGGGATACTAGAATAGTATCTGCGGGCATACATCAACTATCAGCAGAATAATTGGTGTGAACTCCTACCGCTAGCGGAGTTCGCCTACAACAATGGACACCAGGAAACCATCAGAACATCACCATTTTATGCGAACTATGGAATACACCCAGAATACGAAATGATCAGACACCTGATGAAGGCAAAAATGATGGAGAAGGAAGGAATGAGTCACCTGCACGAGTCATTACGTCAGGAAATAACCACAGCACAATTAAGACAAAAAGAGATTTACGATCAACACAGAAAACCTGATCCCAACTTTGAATCAGGAGACATGGTATGGTTGTTACCACGAAACATTTAGACCACCAGACCATCTAAGAAACTGGATTACAAGAAAATCAGACCATTCGAAATAGTGGCAAAAGTAGGCCAGTGCGCATATAAGCTGGCCCTCCCACCGTCAATGAGAATACACAACACATTCCACATCTCACTACTCGAACCCTACCAAGACAATCAATTTCCCTCTCAAAAACAAGAACCTCCACCGCCTATAGAAATAGACGGCGAAAACGAATACGAACTAGAGGAAGTAATAGACTCTAGGCTACATCGCGGCAAGCTGCAATACCGAGCCAAGTGGACAGGATACTCCCCCGAACACGATAAGACCTGGTATCCTGCCGCAAACTTCGAAAATGGCGAACTCACAACCCGCCGTTTCCACTCCAAGTACCCCCATAAACCAAGAGTGGGTACGAGTAATGATAAAACGATCACACTCCACATCCCCCAGAAAAACTGAATCATGGGACGACTCGGGGTATGTCCCCAGAGACACCACCCCCACCAGTCCAGAGTATTCGGGACCAACGGGAAAAGACATGACGGAGGAACAGAAGAAATACACAGAACAATTGGCACACAACGCACTATCTTGGACTGGCTGTTACGATGACGGCTGTCCAGTACACCTACAAGACAAGGAAGGAGGAAACTGGTTCCCAAGGGAACCCAGGAAAAGAAGAGCCCACAAGGAAGTAGTGGGCTGGGAACATTGCTACAATGATCGGTGCAGGGAACACCGATGGAAAAAGGTGGATGCGGGGTATTACCCCAGGATAATGGGAGAAAGGCTGCCATTGTCGACAACAGACGAGCAGCAAAGAAAAAAGAGGAAAACCGTGAGGACACGGTTGAGGAGAGAGTGGAGCGAAAAAACAGAACCGGACGCCGAAACACTGCACTGGCAGATAAACGACCTCCGGAGACTGTTAGACAACAAGGAGAGAATAGTAGAAAGCCAGCAAAAGACAATCGAAGACCAGAAACGGGCACTTCGAAATGCTGGCAATGTGATGGAATCCCTACAACGACAATGCCAAAAATTGGAAGAGGGTCGACAACAGTGGAAACAAGAGGCTCGGGAGATAGGAGCAAAATTGTGGAGAATGGGAGGATAGGAAGATAGCATCGTGGGACCGATGCTAAGGGAGGAAGGGAGCTAATGTCATGGATTGTGACTAAGCAAGGCAGAATGGCAAGGCAGATTTCACCCGACTCATACTTATGAGTCAGAAGGAGCGAGGATTTCACATGACTCATGCTAGCGAGTCATTAGTAAGTTTTTATTGGTTGTTTAATTTTCTATGACTCACAATAGCGATCATATGATGTTATGTTTTCACACGTGACTCAGATTATGAGTCACGGGTTTCACACATGTGACGCGAGTTGCACACATGATTAGTTTTATAAGTTTTGATTGGTTTTATTAGTTAGCGAGGTTGACTCATAGGAGTCAGCTGATGGATTTCACACGATGACTCATTTGAGTCATGCGTATGGATGACTCATAGGGATGAGTCATCGAGGGTTAGGGTTGTGGGAGGAACGACTATATAAGGAGGCTTGTAGGCGAGAGTAGTTAGTTCCTCACGCAACCATCTAAATACTTTTCAATACAAATAACTTTTATACCAAGCCAATAATTCCGTTCAGAACCCCGAGGTCATCAAAAGAGAACCAAGGATGTCGTAGAAGTCAAGGACTTGTACTACGAACAAAGGAACAGTAAGCATCCGAAGGAAATAAGATCGACAATTAAGGAAGAGAAGGAAGGTTGCCTACTGCAAGTATACCCGAACGATAGTGGATTGTAACATAAACTTCCGATCAAAGACAACAACACCCACCTCAAATTCACGACATATCGGTTCAAATCCCTCAATTATTTCATGGATGCCAAAGGCTTAGTCACATAGGTTCAAGTCAAGGGTGGCCAAGGTATCGAACAAGATGTGATCGGAAAGTATTTCCTCCCTTATAGCACCAACTTCGAATCGGTTGATGCACTTGTGTTTAGTGATTTAGATACATTGATTCTATTGCAAATCACTGTCGCCACGAGTCATGATATCAAACTAGGTGGGGTGAAGAAACTTTGCAAATCATTGCCGGCTACTATCAAAAATATAAATATTGTTTTTGTTATCCCAGAAGACCACATAAGTGAATACCCGAGCGCTCAGAGTGCGCCAGAAGCTAGAGATGTTAAGCCAAACCTGACGATCAACCAGTTCTGATTAGTTCTCACAGAGGAGGTAATTCATTCAATGACTGTTGATGGGCCTTTCAAGGTACAGGATGGGGGCAGGGGTGCGGATGAAAGTGGCGGTAGAGACTATGATGGGGGAGATACGGCAATGGGTGGCACACAATAAGGTAAGATATGGTGTGCAGGGTACTGTAGAGGCTAGTTTGTGTTGTGCATTTTTCGTACAGATGACAATAGGCTTAGTCTTCAGTTAGCAAGGGTGACTTCTGTTTGAGGTTGGTGCGGCATTCGTGTTTTGTGGAAAACGCTTTAGCAATTACCCCTTTCCCTTTTTCACCATGCTTGGCACTGTTTAAAGCACACCTTTTTCCTTTTCTCTTCTTTATCCTTGAGGAGACATAACCACTGCAAGAGAGGATATATTTTCTTGTAAACAGCACAGCATAAAATTCACCTATGTGCATATCGTTTGTTCACAGCAAAATTCAACTTACTATCGTTGCAGTGTCATCTGTTTGTGATGTGATTTTGTGTCTGTCACATCACAAGATTATTTCCTTGTCCTAGGGGTTTTATTTGTTTGACTTTCTTTCTACCTCTTGAACTTTAGTCTTCGTTACATATAAATTTACTAGTAGCTTTCATGCCCACCCTCACGTCCCTTGAACAGCCTGAGATGCAGTCGATTGTACAATACTCCAGTTGGGTATCCTACTGTTGCCAAGAAGCTAGAGCAGTCAGTGGTTTGTATAGTGAAGCTGGAGGCATTACATGGTACAGTATCACTTGCAAGAGCTTACTCGAGACCTCGAGATTTCGTGTCTGCTCCTCAAGGCGTTCTGCTCACTTTTTTTCTCCTTTCTTTCTTTCTTCTCTTGCGCCTAGTTTGCTAGGATGCCTCAGGGTTTCCGGGCGCCGGGGTTCAAGCAGAAAGAAGAAAGAGATCAGATTGGATGGCTTACCCGATGATCAGACCGAGCATAATTGATTGTAGTGAACAGTACAATATAGGATTATTCGGGTACCGGCCTGGGGGGGTATATGAGAGACAAGGTTGATATTAGTGCTCCGAACAGTCCAGTCCGTACTTTAACTTAAACAAGGATGCCCTAGTTCAAATATGGGAAAGACACAACGCCCTATTACGAGTATCGGAGTGAGAGGGGAGAATTTACAGGGATATCACATCAATCTGAACCTCTCCCCACCTTATCCGATTCAATGGGAGAAATTCTTTGAGAATTTAGAGAATTACCATTCTTGGCGATTCGATATGATAAGCAATAGTTCTTGTATGATATCTATTTTAAAAAAAAATATTGCAAGGGAGAGATTTCCTGAATAGGGGGTTTTCACTTACTGTACAGGGGTGAGGGAAAGTTATGAGTATTTTGTAAACCCTATAGTACGCTTAGTCGAGTCGAGCGAGCCCTTGTGATAACATACCATACTAGGGAGTTTTCATCAAGATTTCAAAGATTCACCCAAATTTCGTCACTGGAGATCAAGTCCAAGCTCCGGAGCCTGGATTCTCAATTGGTAGAGGTGAACCACCCTTCAGCATTGCTCGGGTACCATGTATTCCTGATGGCAAGGGGAGAAACAACAATGGAATATCTCCACGGCCACAAGTTTGTTAGAAGTGAGCGACATAGACCATTTGCCCAAATAAAGGCATTTCACAATTTGGTCGTAGTATTATGCAGGCCACGGCTTCCGACATGTGTCATCCATCCACCTCCCTCCCTTCCCTCCGAAGATAAGAGATAAAGAAGTGGCTAACGAGAAATAGATACATCGAGCTTAAGAATAACTACCAACCTGGTGACCAATGGTTTGAGCGCCAACAGCCCCAACAACAGTCAAGCATGAATGAAGGCGAGACAGAAGACAGAGCAGATGAGTTGGCCCAGTCATAGAAAGGTGGATACTGGCTTCTTAAAAAATTTAATACCTCACATTCACTCACTTTACCAAAGTTCTGTTTTTTTCTCTTCTTTTTCTTTTCTCTCATGCCTCGATTTAAACATCGCATTGTAATGGGCTACTGTTATTCTTTCCTTGACATTATCATATATCTATATTATAACGTTTGTAGCTTACGCTTTTTTTTTCTTTACTTTTCTTTTCTTATACTTTTATATTGTTTGTTGCTGGCTGGATGGTCTTTTTCTTTTCTTTCATTATCTATTATTATTGGGGTCCTTTGGTTTGATGGGCAGATGGGATGGGATGGGGCGGAAGGAGGGGAGGTAAAAGATGCTGTATTGTATTTGTATTTATATTCGTAGTCTTGGAGTGCATTCTAGTTGGCTGTATTTTGCAATTTGTAGCAGTGCAGCATAAAGTATCTTGAATTACTGTAACTCGCTGTATTGTATTATGCATGCATACCACTGATTTTTTTTAGATTTTTTTTTGGTCAGTTAAAGTAGGGGTAGTCGAGTCGAGTGAGCCCTTGTGATAAAATACCATACCAGGAAGTTTTTTGGTATTTGGGTGGGTGGGTGAACTTCATCAGGTACGGTACTGTAGTGACATGACCATTTGGGATGGTCAGCTGTCAGCACATGGTGTCCCGTCCCAAAAAAAAAAAACCTTTTTGTCAGCGTCAGCAAGGTCTGTCCCAAGCTGTGGGACCTGTCAGCATTTGAGTGGTTATTTTTTATGCCTATTTTTTTTCATGGGTAGGGTAACTCTCCGAAATTTTCTGGTCTCCATCAAACACAAAATATCACTCTTGGTCCATTTGTTTACTATTAAGCACCATATTATAGTGGAGTAGAGAAACAGAAATACTTTTATAATATAAAATACATACAGTAGTTGGATACTAGATAAACCTATACAAAACTTATAATCGGAATCCACTACAGTAAGTTACAGTTCAATTATATAGAAGTGTCATTGGTATCAAACGAGTTTATTCTGCTTTGTTTATCAAAATTTTGGAAAATTAAATAAAATAAAATTCAATCTGAAAATTTTTGTCCCAATTTTTATCGGTCAGTACTGTACAGGTTGTCCCAAATTCCCGGACCTGTTTTTTTGTGTCGGCAATTTGGGGCGTCCCAAATGGTCGTGTCACTACAGTACCGTAAGAACTCGAATAATTGGACCTCGCGCTAGGACGTTGGAGTTGCCTTTGCAGGTAAGGTCTGGCACTTTTTTTGGTTTTTTTTTTGTCTTAAGCTGGGGCTGAGGGGGTCAATTTTTGCAGTGTTTTTTCCCCCCTATCCAGGAGAGGGAATTCTGGACGTCCCAGCGCGAGGTCCAATTATTCGAGTTCTTACCGTATGTTAGGGAGGCCCTGGCGCCTAGAGACCTTTTGTCCCTCCCACCTATTAATTACTCGTACTACCAGAGGACATAAGGGCTCAGGGTGGAGCAAAAAAGCTGATCTGATTAGATGGCCTATCAGATGATCAGATCGCACTTTTTAATAAGTGTACAATACATAATAGAGATACCGTAAAATTCGGAAAGAGAGCCCCCGGGGCGGACCAGTGAGCTTGGTACAAAAATTATGTCAAAATTTACTTTCTGAGTAACTAATTGGGGGGGCGCTCTTTCCAAATTTTACGGTACGGTAGGCATTATATAATTACTAGTATCATAGGTTTGGAGGCTTACAAAATAATTCTGTATACACTCCTGCCCGGAAAGTCCTCACTGATGAAAAAGTACTGCTACAGGGCTTGGCGGCAACGGAAATATTAATACTTTAGTCACCCATCAAGCAATGGCAGCCCCGGACCGTCACTGTAAAGCCTTGAAGAAACATGAACGGAATCGTGAAATTTCTATATTGTCAAATCTGGAGGAGGTCATTCAGGCAAACGGAAGTCATATCAAATGGTAAAATTTATTATTAGTTGTTGAGTGGAATGTGAACTAAAGGAAAAACATACTCAAGTACCGGTACTGTGGGGAAAGAAAATAGTCTGCAGTGTTTTAGCTAGAAGTTGTATTTTATTTTCATCGGATCGGCTAGTTATCGTGAGGGTCAGGGTTTGGACATCTAGTCGATAAGGGGGATTGTTTTGTTTGCTAGTTACCTTGGGTTGATGTCTTGGCAAGGAAAAATTGTTACTTAGGCTGGGCGAACATCAGGAAACAACAAGAGGGACGAAGAGCGAAACAACGGACGGAGAAAGGAAAACAACGGACGGAGCAGCGAAACAACGGACGGAGAAGAGGAGAGCAGACATCGAGATCGGGAACGCGATTTTATTTTCTCTTTTACGAATTTCTTTTTTGTTTTTCTTTCGATAGCAATTCCAGTGACGGAATTATATTTTACCTTTGGACGAATAAATTTGACCTCTAGTTGTGCGTGCGGTGATTGCCCCTCCTAGTAGTTTGTTCTTCCTTTTATTTACGGTTCCCCTTTTCTACGGTCTGTTTGTTGGAGAAGTGAACTCCTTCCCTTCTGCTTGTCTACCCGGCGGGTGTTTCCCTTCGTTGCTTTTTTCGTTTCTCAGTGGTGCTCTGAAACGGAAGAGACGTTTTTTGTTTTCTCAGTACCTCTGTTGTCAAGCGTCACCACAGTACTTTGGATCAGCGAAGACTTTCCGGACAGGAGTGTATACAGTATTCCACAGCGAAGCGAGTCCACTGTATAACGAGAATGCCCATACAAAGGAAATAACCCATTTTCAAAAAAATGTAAAATCAGCACTGTATCAATCCTGCTCACACCATTTTCAGAAAACCAAACAACTCCCTCAAACGGAGGCTCCAATGTACTCGGCGATCTGTACCCTACGTTGGCCAATGAGAGCGTTGCAGGGCAGGGAGTCCAAGCACCTCTGCAGCAACCTCGAGTTGAGGTCCTGACAATCATGAAGGATTAGCAACATCCACATTCACCGGTTTCTAGCGGAACACTTACCTGTAAAATCTATGAGATCATCGCGAGTTGCTGGTAGGTTATTAACGGGAATTCCTGCTGGATAACGGAGTGGTGTGCGACTGCTCGCAGAGGCATTGTATAGCATCATGGGCAAACGTTGTTGTCTAGTTAAACTGTGAGTGCTACTGCGGTACCAAACAAGGATAGGGAAACCCACTGGTTTTGAAGCTCTCCGACGTGGTCTAGAATATGTCCGACCTGGTCTTGAAGTTCCTGTTGCCCAATCTGAAGCTCTCTGATCTGGCCCCAAAGTTCCTGTTGCCCGTTCTGAAGTTCCTGTTGCCCATTCAACAACTGTTGAAGTATTTGAGTGATCTGAGTCCCTTGATCGAATACTGGCATGTTCGGGATCCGATCTACTTCAGTTCTCAGGTCTTGGTAACCATTCGCTGTATTATGAAAGGCTCGGGATATATTTTGGGCGGTCGGTTGTTGTGTGTTTGCCATTTCCTAAATGTAAAGAATTCTTGAGATAAGTGACTCTATTTCCCAACCACCACCATGGGTAGCATTCTTACCATGTTATGCTTTTGCTTAGGTTGTTCTCGTTTTGATTCGATCTGCTGCTTTCGGGCTGTCAAGGAAACGAAACTTTTCGTTGATTGCTCTTTGTTGCTGTTCAGTAAATGGTGGGATGGTGGGATTGAAGGGACTTTGTTGCTTCTCCCAGAGTGCCTGGGAAACCCCTCCCTCTTATACAAATTAAGGGCGCGTCTGGTTGTCCCGGGCTTTTCAAACCTTGACAATCACAAACCTTGATAATCACAAAACGTGAGTTGTAGCTGGCAACCGAAATAATCGCAAGTTGTCATAATTGGGCATTTTCAAGCTCCGGGAAGTGTGTCTGGTGGTCAGGAAAATCAATTCAAAAAAGGTCACTCAAAAAACCCTGAATAATTATTATGTGAAACACATTGGCACCTGTATTTCAATTCTTATTTTTTTTATTTTTTTATTCCAAAAATTGATAGTTGTAGTGGGTTATTGTAGCCTATGCACACTGTTCCGAAATGACAGTTTGTGAAATACTGGTCAGGTCAGTATTTCAGAAACCTTCATTTTGACATCATTATCCATTATCGCATCTTGATTGTTGAGTTTTGGTGTCAACCAGACATGCCACTCAAAAGGAAAATAGAGTTTTGCGGCAAACCTCTATCCCTTTGTTTGATGAGACATGGTGAAAATTCATCTCATGCATTAGCATCTTAGCCTTATTATTGTTGTGATTCCAGAAACCGTTGTCGCTTTTGAAAAAAAAATTTATAGCGTTTACTAGCTTGAAATCAGCAGCAGGTGTTCGGGGGTTTGGCGACTCCCCAACTTTGAAATCCTCAGAAATCTTCTATCAACTTGCCCGCTTGCATACAAAACTCAGCCCAACCCCAGGTCTTCTGGCGTTGGGGGGTAACCAAAACCCTGAATGCTGGCTGAGGGTTTCGGGCTGTAAACACTAAAAAAAAAATTAAAAATCGAAAGCGACAACAGTTTCCGGAATCACAATATCATAGTTCCTCTCCCACACTCCCCTCACTCTATCTACCATCAACAACGAAGTGAAAACACCTTTCGCATCCAGTCTTCAGCAACCTTCTCCAACCTTTCTTCGGTTGATTATTGTATTGTGTTTGTTATGTATTTTTTTTACCATCATGTTTACTATCACAATATACTTTTCTTAATTTTTTTATCTTAACCTATTTGGATTCTAGTATGTATCTAATCGTGTACTCGAGTATGATACCGTATTATTTGCTATTCTCTGGTTTTGCGCCAAGACAGGGCCTTATGGGTGCCTGATGTCTGAAATCGGACCTTCCAACTACCAAAGTTATATAAGAAATATCAAAAATAAACACGGCCTAGAAACGCCAGATAATCAAGAGGAAGCTTTGATATAACTACTAAACAATTACTCTTACTTATTTCTATCATCTTTCTTTTCTGATTAAGGGAGTATCAAATGGGAAAAAGGCTTCATTAGGGATCGGTGACTCTTGAGTAACATAGTAACTAAGAGGGCTGGTTTTAGGTGTCCATTAAGATGCGGCTGATTGTGTCACACATGTTTGATTTCCACTCCCGCCCAAAAGGTTCCCGAACACCCCTGCTATTATGGTGACCGTACTAGTACCTTCTGGATTGCCAATGAGCCGCCATAGTACCTAGGGATGTTCGAGAACTTTTTGGACAGGAGTGTCCATGCTAAGCACTGCGGATAAGTAACTTCCACACATTCAGCCACATGCCATTGGACTCTTAGAAATAGGCCTTTCATAAATTGGTGCGCCAGTCTATGTGAAAGGCATTTTAGGTTACCCAATACTTACCTAATAAGAAAACAAAAATCATAGGAATAAACAAGAGTAATTATTGGGCGAAGCCCAATCATATAGTTTGCTTCCCTCTTCAGGTTCCTTCTTGTAGCCAGATTTGGTGGGTTAGGGTTACCGTAATAGTAGAAGGTGGCCAAAAAAAAAAAAAAGTGAAATCCACTATCATGAACAATCACTCACATTACGTATGGATTTATTCCACATTTTTCAAAAACCAAAGTTACCCTGTAATTCTATTGTAAAATATTTCTCTGGAGTGCATTTCCTCGCCCATTCATGACGTTCTGCGGCAGTCCTTGTTCAAATGAAATCTTTCTCTTGATCATCTAGTTCCTTTAGGTTGTGTTCCTTTCAATGTCTTCTTGTAACTTTCTGCTTTGGTGGTTGGAAGAGCTGATTTCAGACAACAGGCACGATCCAACCTTAACTTACGCCCTTTCTTGGTGCAAAACCGGATCATAGCAAATAATACGGTAGGGTAGGCTACGATGAGCCGAAACACACAGTGACATGAAACAAGTGGCGGCTCTGCTGGCTTTGACTTACTAAGCAAGCTTCTTGACGGTTGTTTCCTGTCACCGTGGGTTTTGGCCCACCGTGGCCTACATTATCGTCAATGACGGCATCTGGTACCGTGTGTCTGGGTTTTTATATGTGGGTTTTCTTTACTTAGATTTGCCTATGGTATATATAGTACGAGTATCGGAGTGAGGGGAGAATTTACAGGAATATCATGAGTTATGAATCTGAACCCCTCCGCCTTATCCGATTCAACGGGAGAAATTCTATGAGAATTTAGAGAATTACCATTCTTGGCGGTTCACTCCGATAGGAAATAGTGTTTGTATCTATTTTCAAAAAAAATTGCAAGGGGGATTCCCTGAATAGGGGTTTTCACTTATGGTTCCGGTCGCTATAAACCTGTACATGCGGCCATTGTTGAGCTTGATTATTAAGCAGGATCTTGGCATTTTTACCCATTTTTTACCAATTTTATGGGCATTCTGGGGTTTTTTTTTCGGGATTTCTCCTCCTTCACTTATTTTTGCTTAAAATGCCGGGGGGGTCAGCGAACAGGGGGGGACAGCGAACACAGGCGCTAGTCAATGGCGGTTGCAGCGCAGGGAATTGGGTTTGGCTGATACTGAATGATGAAATGTTTAGTCAAAGTTTAGTCAAAAGGATGAAAAGCATAATTTAAATTCAGAAACTGCTGTATCTTTAGTCTGTACTACAGAGCAAACATTTTCACAATAGTGCTTCTCATTATCTTACCATGTCTTCTTTAACTTCAGAGCCTGAATCACGAAATCAGTCACCAATCATGCATGAATTTCCATTACAAGTCCGCGAGCAAATGGGAATTGATCTCTTACAGCGAGGAATAGCTACCACATCACAATCTGCTGCTAGCATGGTTGGTGTAAAGCCTTCAACCTTATGGCACCGACAACTTGGTAGAGGTACAAGAGAGGAGGCAGGTCAAAAACTCCAAAAACTGACACCAGAGGAAGAAAAATTCATCGTGGAGCGATGTGAGCACCTGGGAAAATGTGGATTTCCTGTTACTGTGGAGGATGTGCATGAGCATGCCCAGCATCTCTACCGTCAACGTGTACCAGAGGGAATACTAGGTAAATATTGGGTAAAAGATAGTTTCTACCATCGGCACCCAGAGGTTAAATCAAAATTTAGTAAACAGTTGGACTATAAACGGCGGCTTTGTGGAAACAACAAGGATTTACTAAAGAACTTCTTTGATACAGTATGTATTACAAACCCGGCATGGTTTGTAATGGTTTCACATGACATACAATTGTATGTCATAGTATTTCATTTGTTAAAGGTTTTTCACATGACTCAGTTGAGTCATACGATGATATGTTTTCACACTATGACTCAAGTACGAGTCATAGGGTCTCACATGACTCACAGTTGTGAGTCATAGTTGTTTATGTTTGAATTTGATTGGTATGTTGAGCATTGACTCATAGGTACGCCTATGAGTCATGAGGATTAAGAGGCATGACTTCGTTTATACGAGTCATGAGGTTTCGCACATGACCCCTTTAAGGTCATGGGACTTTCGCGCATGACCAAGTATGGTCATGAGGTTATATGTTACGCGAGTGCATGAGTCACAGTTGTGACTCATTTGATTTGTAAGCGGGTTGCTGGAAGAACTATATAAGGAGGTCAGTAGGACCTGATAGTTAGTTCTTCACGCAACCACCTAAGTTATTTCCTATCTTATAAGTTATCAATAAAATACCTTTACGCTCTTTACAAACAAAGACCAACCAATACGAAGAAGAGACAGAACGAATACTAGTTAACGCTATAAGGACTTAGTATTGGCAACGGTCAATATCTAAGACATAGCGTAAGAGAACTAGTATCAGAATTCTCGAAGGAAAGAGAATACAATAGGAGATAGGTAAGTACTATCCCTATAAGAAAGCTAACACTAGTGTCGTTACCTGTTGCGAGATATAAGAAAGGAGAGATCATATAGTGGATCGTAACAGTATGCTACTATCAAGCTTCTGACGCTATGAAAGTCTATTATTAACATATGAAATGTTAATAGTATAGGGAGATTGTTCAGGATTTTGCTATACAGCCTCATAATACCTACAACATCGACGAGATTGGATTCCTCGTGGGTCTTGGAGCTTCGGAAAAAGTAATTGAAGTTATTCGGCATCCACGTCAGAATGGTTCTCTTATTTACACAAATCAAGGTAATATTAAAATTAAATACATGATAGTAATAAGAAAAAAAACTAAAGCTAAAATAGATGGAACCCGCGAGTTCACTACAGTTATTGAAGGAATATGTGGTGATGGGACCCCACTCGAAGCACCCTGCATCATATTAAAAGCGAAAGAGTTTCAGTCAGAATGGTTTAAAAACTTACATGGAGTCCCCCCACGTACCCTGTTTGGCAAGTCACCAAATGGCTGGACAGATGAAAAGATGGGTGCCCGCTTCCTAAAACGAAACTTTGGACCTGATAGCGAGTCAGCAGTAAAAGCTCAAGAGGAGTACAGGTTACTTATCTTCGATGGGCACAACTCGCATGTAAATTCTCAATTTTTAAGCTATTGCCTAGATAATAAGGTTATTCCACTTTGCCTTCCACCTCATACAACACACTGCTTGCAACCCCTAGATGTTGCAATATTTAGCTCCTATAAACATTTCTATTGGAAAGAGATATGGCAGCGATGGGCTCAGCGGGAATGGGGGGTGGGGAAAGAAAACTTTTTCGAAATAGTTAGCCTTGCACGCCAACGATCATTTACAGCGACGAACATACTATCCGCTTTTCGGAATACAGGCCTCATACCTTTTGATAAAGATATTGTATTATACAATATCCCTAATCCAAATAGCCCACCACATACTCCACACTGTGAGCCCCAGGAAGATTTACCTCCACCAGGTCATCTAGATCGCCTAACAGCAGAAGAGATGACCCAATTCAGTAAACCAACAACTATTCGTCAGCTGCGATACCAAGAACATCTACTGCAAGGTGCGGAATGGGGGTATCACTCAAACTCACTTCAGGGTTGGAAGAGACATACAATATTCAACAACATTGCCCATGCAGCCCACCATAGTATGCTGCAAGTCGAAGATCGTAAGCATGAGATTACAACTATTCTGGCAGCGGAGCGAAGGGAGCGCGAGAAGAGAAAAAGAAAACAACAACGGATACCTGCTGAGGGGAGACCATGGTTAGATCAAAGTGATATTAATGAGTTTTTTGCCAACCAAGAGGAGGAAAGAATAAGGAAGGCAAAAGCAAAGGAGGAGAGAATAGAAAAAGCAATTGGGCATCAACATACCTTATTGAGAGAGGTTGAGAGAAAGAGAGTCCGGGCAGCCGAGCATGAACAGCAAAGCACACTCCCGCAAACCTGGAAAACCTCTTATCAGCATGAGCAAGAGCAAAAAAAGCTTGAAAAAAAGCTAGCGGCTTTGCTTGAAGAGCAAAGAAGCTTACCCCCAGCTGGTCAAAATAGAGTTGATTCCAGTAATAGGTTTAGTGAGGGGGGGGTTGGTGAGACACTCGGAGGGGTCAGAGTAGAGCGGGTTGGTGAGGCAGGAGTTGATGGGGCAGGAGTTGATGGGGCAGGAGTTGATGGGGCAGGAGTTGATAGGGCGGGTGTTGGGAGACAAAGTTGGTTATATCAGGCAGAGCCGAGATGTTTTGAAGGTGATGAAGAAATGGATGAAGACAATAGTAGCGAGGAGTCAGACGCTGCTACTCCGGGTCCTGTAATTTTTTAAATGCCTGTATGAGTTTGCAAATATTGTTTTATATTATTCTCATATCATCCAGACTAATTAAAACTGAACACTTTGTATAGGAACTGCCAAATCCAGTGACTTTTGCTCACCCAGCCACATCAGAAGCCACACTGATCTCCGTGAACCGGATCTGTGTTCGTTGACCCCCCGTGTTCGCTGACCCCCCAAGTGTTTTACATTTTGCAGGCAGCCATTGCTTGGGGTTTTTACACAAAATGCCCCAACTTGAAACCAAAAGATCATGGTCTTCCAGTTCATATTTCCACAAATTGAAATCATAGATCGATGCAGCAGGTGTCTAGCTACATTTCTATGATCTTAAAATCAAAAAAAAACTTTCTTGTTAGTAGTGATCATTCAATTCATACCGCGAGGGAAAGTATTTTGTGGCGGTGCAGTCACATTCAAAAACCAGCAATTAAGCTGGAAACGCACCGCCACAAAATACTCATCACTTTCCCTCACCCCCTGTAATCGGGCGTGTCCATAAAAATTGGAAAACATGGTCCTTGTCTCCATAACGACATAAAAACACAATTCTTCCGGTAAAACCTAGCAAGTAACTTGGGAAATTTAATTTTTCATAACATCCAGGCATGAGTTAGTGGAAGAGTAGGGTTCAGGGTTGGTCTCCTCTGATTGATCGATTTGAGTAATGGGGTGTTGCATCAACTGTAAGTTATACAAGGAAAGGCAGACATCAAAAACTACGACAAAATAAAAAAGAAAGAAAGAAAGAAAGAAAGAGGGCATTTACATTTCGACAAACAGCATATGTGTAGACTGCTCGTGCATTTTTGTCAAACCACACAAGCTCATACCCGCCATCACGCCTTCACAACCTTACCAAAGTCATACACCTCATAAGGGTTTGATTCGAGTGATTTTCCATGCCCGACGCATTCGGGTGATACTCTATACGGAAACAGACACGACTTTTCCAAGTGAGTGAAAAATATCAACTAATATCTGACCTTTGATAGGAAGGTGAGATTTTGGGTGCAATAATGCATATGCATATGTGGCGAACTTCCGGTGGTCTCGAAAATTCTCCCCGTCCCATCCCATCCATCATATATACCTCCTCCTTCAACGATGTGTGATAAGAAAACGTAAGCTACTTGTCACTGGGCATAACAATCGCCCAGTGAGTGGTATAAGAGGGACAGGCTGCAAAAATGTGTATTTACCGTTTCAAACTGGCTGGATTTGGGTTTGGTGTTTGGGTATTGGTGGAATGGGCTGGTGAAGAGTTGTGTGGTGTTTGTTCTAGGCGTATGCTCAGCCTGCATTTCTCGGACATGCGGGGAACTGCTTTGGGCTATCTCTTTGAGTAGGGACTTGGAGTTACTTGGAAAAAACAATGGGTTGTTTTTTTTCTTTCTGATAATGTTGGCATCTGGGAAGACTAGGCGGAGTTTTTTTGTTCTAGGTTTGTTCTTATAGGCGTGCATTGTTACTCAGAGGGCTGGCTTTTCAGGTTATAACCAATGACATCCGGTATAAGTGCTTATAATGGTCGATGGTTTCTCGACATTTGATTCGAATTATCGTTATATCATATCAAGTACGATATTCTAACTAATCATGCCTAAGGGTAGCCTTTGACCAGGCTCCGGCAGCTTCTGGCTGCGTTGAGAAGGGGCTATCGTCAGCCATGCAGGATGACTCCTTACCGAAGACTCCGGAGAATCGACATCAAAGGCGCTGCGGTGATAACTGCGCTATGTGCTGTCTGAATGAAAGAATTCTTATTCTCCTTCATCGTGAATTGTTCAACATCGCAGGTTCTTCCTTGCTGGTAGTTTATTCGGATGTTGACGCCTGTCAGCACTTGGTATCCCCTGTCACTCATCATAATTCCCTCGGGAATGTATGATTGTGTGAAATATCTCGCCAACCCTTTTCTTCTCCTTCTCAAAGCACAAATCTGGGAGGAGAACAAGATATATTCGAGAGTAATATTTAGCAATCATATCTTTCTTTTCGCTATTGGTCATCCATTTCCCGTACTATCCGCTTATCTCATGCATCTGGTGCCCCTGATAGCCTACCGGACACTATTTAAAAACCAACTCTTGTCGTTCCTGCTGAAACATCAACTTCTCTATGGCTCACATACTGATCACGTGCAGCACAATGTCTCAAAGTTCGTGTCTGAATTCTCCACTTTTCTCGTGTGTGATGCTCGACAAGTACAAACAGCACACAAAATCATCAACCGTAACTGCCAGAGCGGGGGGGAAGGAGGGAAGATGAGGGGAGTAAATGTATATATATAATACGGTACCTTATTCTCATGATGATCCCCCTTCAAATCCCCCTTTCTGCTGTTACGCTTATGGGGGATTTTAATATTTCCCGACTTCCTCCTTCCCTGCCCCCGGGCAACTTCCCGGGAAACAAAGCGATTGTAATCTTTTCACGGCGGAAAACACAATTTTTTTGTTCTTTCATTCTGTGAAAAGCTATGGCTCCCGATTCTCAGCAGCTTCTGCTGTTTTCTGTAATCTTTTCGATTGCTTTGTCTTTTAGCTATCGTATCCTGCACGTGGATCGATGTATCATATAGGTCGGGCACTGTTGGAGGGGAAGGGGGGGGTGTACTACCAGAATAGCGGTATATTCCTATGTAGGGAGAGAGGGAAAGAGTGGAGAAAGGGATAATGTGGGATTGTTGAAAGGGCATGCCTTGAAATATGCTTTCTTTTCCAACAAGCTTGATGATTTCTTCCTTTTCTTCAACTTTCACGCTTTCTCTCTGATCCTTATCTATCACCTTTGATGAAAGAAGTATCTGGCTGATAGCTTCTTTTTTTCTTTTCTTTCCTGGTTCAGATACCGGTACAAGCATGGAATGTTACTTTTGAAGTTTTACGAGAGCCCCTTCCTAGAATTCTCATTGTACTTGTACAGTGCCACCCTTGTTGTCTAAGAGGTTTCGGCTCCCTCTCACACACTCGTAATGGGGGGTCGTACTCACTTTGGCAAGCTTTTTTTGGGGGGAAAAAGGGTGGGGATCGAAGAATCCCAGACTACTGTCTTCCGCTCGGTTGATTGATTGATTGGAAGATTTTGCGATCAGGGGGCGGGGGAGGGATAGAAAGTTACCTTTTTATTTTGTTTTGACTGGTATGTATGTTCGATATGACCGGCAAATGGCAGCGGGGAAAGGCAATAATGCCATAAAGCCTCAATCCTTCCCCTTTTAGCACAGCCGGGAAGGGATGGAAAGAGGAGGGTTATGTGTAAAATCGGTTTATAGTGTTATAGACATTGGCTTCCCACTGGTGGGTTGTTTGTGATATTGATCCTCATGGTATAATATTATCAAAGAATTCAGTAATTATTCTTCGTTCCACTTGAATTCAGGCAGGAAAGCATGTTGGAATGCTGGAATAAGTATCTGGAGGGAAATGTGTTATGTTTAACCCTCTCGGGACCAATACCGTGTGAGGAGGAGGAGGTGGAGATGGAGAAAGGTTTATACTGCTTATATGTAGTTTACATGGGAGTCTTGGACGAATGAGGTATGTATCTGATGTACACTTTAGGGTAGGGAAGAGGATGGGTTTAGTTAGGGACAGTACCCGCATTCGTCTTTTGAGGTCTTGAAGCTAAGCGTACTCCAAAATGGAACGAATATTCATGGTCGTTATCATAAAGTACCGGTACCGTCACAAGCACACAGTACTTATCCTCTCTCCTCTTGCTGCCCAGCCTCTCTCTCTTCCTCCCTCCTCTCATCAATCAGTCTCTTTCTTTTCTCCCTGCCTCTCTTTTCTCCCTCCACCTGCACAGCTGGAGCACACTCAAAGGGAGAAGAGGAGATCATTTTCGTGTTTTCTTTTTCCTTTTTCCTTTTCCTTTTTCCTTTTCCTTTTCCATTCTTGTGGTTGTCTTGGTTAGTTTCTCGCCTTCCTTCGTTCTGTTTTCTCGCTCTCTTGCTCTCTCCCTCATCCCTTCCTTCCCTTCGGCCACACAACACCACCGCCTTCCTGTCATCCTCTCGACTTTTATTGCACCCCCGTCCCACCACTTCGCCCAATTGGGTTCCCCACAAACTTCGCCCTGTCTCACTCACTACTCGATATCTATCCCGCCCTTTCACATCTCACCCCCATTCTCCCTAACACCATTCTCGCCTACAGTATTCGCGCTTTAATACCTTTTCAGAAAAAATGTGGGAAAATTTACGTCCCCGTTCTTCCTCACCGGACCGAGCAAGCGACTCGATCCCCCCACAGCCCTCTTCTTCAGCTTCCTCTATTGTCTCTACTTCGGTTACCAATCAGTCAACAGTCGCGACGAGTATGTCGATTACTCCAGACAGAGAAACCGTTGTTTTACCAGACGATGCTATAATTTCCAAACCCATTGATTCTAGTGAAGATCTACTTCCAATCAACGCGGAGCAATCGGATGTCGGAGCAACCAATGAAGCAGAAGCTGGGCTAATAGAGGTCGAAACTGAAGATGCTAACGAAGACGTCAAAGAGGAGCACGGTGACGACAGCGGCGAAGCACAGCAGCAAACGTGCACTACGCGTATTGTAAGCGGGGAGAGCACACCATCGACACCAGCCCCTACTAGGTCTACAAAGGAGTCGAAGCCAGCAGCACCAGATGCAGCTCGCAGGAGAAGCCTTAGATCAGCCGACAAACCGAAAACCCCAAAAACCTCTAATGTTCGCAAAGCCAAA
Source organism: Choiromyces venosus 120613-1 (assembly GCA_003788595.2). NCBI lineage: Eukaryota > Fungi > Ascomycota > Pezizomycetes > Pezizales > Tuberaceae > Choiromyces > Choiromyces venosus. The sequence continues at coordinate 151,135 of ML120438.1, forward strand.
CCAAATGCGACGCGTCGTCACAGTCAACGCATACAGGTTGCAGCCGCAACAGCTGCGAAGCTTGCGGCGACTACGACACCGGCCCCACCGCGCGGAAAGAGGTCTCATGAAGTAATGGCAGCTGGATCCAAGAGCGCAGGTCCTAAATTACAGAACTCTACTTCGACTACTACTCCTGCGGTCTCCTCAAAAGAGTCGGCTGAAGATGGTGCACCAAGATCTAGCAAAAGAGCTAGGAAGGTTTTGTCTTATGATGAGGACAAGCACGACGAGCAATTGGCTTTGTCCTTGACGCATAGTACCTTTGGAGCCCTAGTTACGAATCCAAGGAAGAGGAAGAAGATCTGGTTGAACCAAGGTCTATATTTAGGCCAGGAGCAAGACATAGATGTTACAAGGCGCCCATCCGGGGGGTCGAGGAAACGTGGAAAAACTACGGAGAAAAAGAAGCCGTCCATCTTACCCCTGCCCATGTTTACCGGGTCAAGGATTATGGAAACCGAAAGGGACTTCAAGCTCCCATTCAACGTGTTTGCGCCCAGTCCATGGAAGTGTGGACCCATTCCGGACTGGAGGAAACTCAATCATAGTACACCACTCTCTTCTTTTGAATTTCACATTTCCGTAGATTCATGGATATGATTCCAATGAAGATAATAAGATAGTACAATTGACTAACGACGCCTACGTGTGATTGTGTAATACACAGATGTTTTGATTGGCGACGCCGCCTTCCACTGGAAAAAAGAGAAGGCTTCTACAGCCAAGTGCGTTTGCACTGAAGACGTCGGCTGTGACGAGAATTGCCTTAATATGTGTACCTGGGTAGAATGTGATGAAGGCAACTGCAATGTCGGAGTTGGGCGCTGCACAAACAGAGCTTTCGCGGACCTTAAGGAGAGAGTAAAGTCAGGTACAAAGTTTGCAGAAGGAGTTGAAGTTGTCAAGGTACGCTTTTCTTTCCATTAAGCATATGGTAGAATTTCAGAGTGCTGATTTTACGGCACGATTAGACTCCCAACTGCGGACATGGCCTGAGGGCAACAAGGAGCTTCATGCCGAATCAGATCATCGTGGAGTACACCGGTGAGATAATTACTCAGGAAGAGAGCGAGCGTAGAATGGTTGAGGTCTACAAGGATAATAAGGTATGTTGTCTAACTATTCGCGCGGTGGAGTTGAAGCTGGGTACTTGAGCTGGCGGTTCCAATACAAAAGTGACCAGCTCCAAACCGACCGCGTGAGTATCATAGGTACCTATTTGAGACACTAACTGGATTAGAATTACTATCTTATGTTGTTTCACCAAAACATGATCCTCGACGCAACGAGAGGTTCGGTCGCTCGATTTGTCAATCGTGAGTATGATTCCTGGGGGGTTGACAGGCGTGTTACCTATTTCTATCGGCTTGGCAAGGGACTTGTCTTGAACCAATGTTCAGGTTTGATTCGGAGTTTTCGTCAAACCAAAGCTGTGATAGCTGAACACCCACTAGATCTTGGACAAATTGACTAATATATTCTCATGCATAGATTCGTGTGACCCCAATTGTCGAATGGAGAAATGGTGAGTTGGATCGAAACCCGGTAACTCTTTGCAATGAGCTAATTATCTTATAGGCTGGTCGAAGGTAGACCTAGAATGGCACTGTTTGCCGGAGACGATGGGATCGAGGCTGGAGAGGAGCTCACATACGACTACAATTTCAATTGGTTTACCGGTGTCAGCCAGCAAATTTGCCATTGTGGAGCCGACAACTGCCGTGGGGCTTTGGGGAAGAAAACCGATGGCTTTCAGAGAGCATCTCCGCCTGTCAAAGGCAAAGAAAGGGCCAAAGGAAAAGCCCGGGCTACTCCGAAGGGTAACCAAGCTTCGGCTAAATCTAAAACTAAAGTTACGCCCAAGAGCAAAGCGGTGGTCAAAGGCAAAGCTACTGTTAAAAGCAAAGTAACAACCAAGACTACGAAGGCCACCAAAACCACTAGAACCAAAACCACGATGGCGACCAAAGGAAAGGGTGCTATCAGAGCTACCGTCAAGAAAACAGCCGTCAGAATCCCAAAGTCAGTAAAGGCTAGCTCGAATCGTGTTCGTAAGGTAGCTCGCAAGGCTACTCCCCCACCTCCAGAAGAATCTTTGTCGGAGGAGGAGGAGGAGGAGGAGGAGGAAGAAGATGATGAAAATGAGGAGGAAGATGAGGAGGATGAGGAGGAAGATGAGGAAGATGAGGAAGAGGCAAGCAACGAGGAGGCAGAGAATATTGAAGTGGGCCAAGAGGAAGTCGGCGAGATTGAAGTGGCCAAGGAAGTCGGCGAGACTGAAGTTGCCAAGGAAGCCGGCGAGATTGAAGTGGCCGAGGAAGCCGGCGAGATTGAAGTTGCCAAGGAAGTCGGCGAGACTGAAGTGGTCGAGGAAGCCGGCGAGATTGAAGAGGCCGAGGAAGCCGGCGAGATTGAAGTGGCCGAGGAAGCCGGACACCTAGAGGAGCTCGAGGCGGTCGAAAGTGAGGGCGAGCAGGGTGATATGGAGGGCTTGGAATCTATACGTGTGGCATCTTCTCCTGGCCAAGCAGTTTTATCATACTTTGCACCCCAGAGAATTCGCAATCGCGGTGGAAAGCCCCGTGTTACCAAGACCTATAAGGTTGGAAAGACGATTCGCGCCAAATATCACAAAGGGAAATTGGGCCCCAGGAAGAAGACTATCCAGGATGCCATTACCCCACTTTTAGCATCTGGTGGCTCATCTGAATCTGCTACTGTAACTCTCGCCCCAGCCCCCAAGAGAATGTATAGGGAGATTGCGCCGAAACCGCCTTCTGACGCAGAGGATTCAAGTCCATTGAGTAGTACCAGCGGTACTTTGGTTTCTGGGAGAGTAGGTGTTAGAAGATCAGTCAGGAAGAATACTACTTCTGGTGCAGCACAAAACACGGTCCAAACTTTCGAAGCACTAGCGGCTGGACATCCAGCTACGGCGCCTTTGCTCGGTCAAGCGTTGAAACCAGTTCTTGCTACAGGCAGAGGGGGCCATCGCACCTGGCGTCAGGTTATTGGGTAGTGTCGGGTGTACTGTCTAGGTTTCGTCATCCTTCTATTTTATGTTTACAGGATAAAAAAGTCCTATGCCGGTTTTTTTTTGATGTCTTGTATATTCTTATTTTTTTCATCCTTCGATTCTTCTCATGACCCTTACTACATAGCTCACTTTTAGATCTCTTTCGGGCTTATCTTTTATTTTGTGCCTTTATTCTGAATGCGCTCATATTCGGTCTGACAACCCAGTCGATACTTGATTTGGATGAAAGGGGAACGGAGTGAGGGAGGGGGAGTATTTTTTTTTTTTTTTTTTTACTCTCTTTTCCTGGAAGCCCCGTGTATTTTTTCATCGTTACCTTCATCTCTAAAATGTAGTGCAAAATGGGAGATTGCTATTTTTCTTTTCAGTACAGCAAAGAGAATACTTGGAAGGGAGGAGGAAGTATCTTGTCTACGTTAGCCTACCGCACGATACACGATATTTATAGGATTACTGATTATTTTATTTTATTTTAGGGGGAAAGGGGAGGTTTCTTTTTTTTTTTTTTCCTTTCCTCTCCTTTCTTTTACGATTGTGTACCGCGTACGGATCAAGTCTCGTTATCTATGCAAAATAAATATCAACAAAACCTTGGCGCACATTGAAGCTTTTCGCCTTGCCGCACGATACTCTCGCACGCGACATCACTCGACGTGAATGGCGTACGGTGTGCTGGTATCATTCGTGTGACAAAAGCTCATCGCTATCAACATCCCTCATCACCCTTACACGCCAACGCCAAACTGCGGGAATCCCATCCATCCATCCATCCATCCATGCTTCAGCCCCAACGTGGGAAAACTCGAAATAAAATAACCATCTCCCCGAGGTTCCCTCTTTGTCGGCGAATCGCCGCGAAGGGAGTGAGTGAGTGAGTTGGTTTGGAGTTTGGGAAAAAACCGGTTGCCTCGTCCGCCCGGGCGCCTAACCCGCGGGGAAAGGGGGAAGTGGGGGGGAAATGTGTTTTTTTTTTTTTTTTTTTTTGTGTGGCGGTGGTTGGAAGGACCTATGATACATATCATATTTGGGGCATGTGAGGTTAAAAATGCAGGCTTGTCTTTTTTTGGAATCGGAGGAAAAGGGGGTTGCTTTTTTTCTTTTCTTTTCTTTTTCCTTTTTTTGGAACTGGGATTTGTCGATGGTGGGCAGGGTATGATATGCTGATTGTTGGTTTTTGGAATGGGGAAATGGGATAAGCGTAATAGTAGCATGTGGAGGGTATCATAATTCTTGGGCACGAGCACTCGAGTTTGGTGGGGAGGGATGTTTGGCGGCGGCGGAGGCATGGATCCACGGGTACTTTTTTTTCCTTCTTCTGGACGGGGAAAATGTTTCACGGGAAAGCAACAATGGGAATGGGAAAACGTGAGATGACGGGTATAACGCCTTGGAGGGGGCAAGGGGTTTCTATTGGAATGGATGTGTTGATGGATGCGGTTTGCGTCTTTCTGATTATTGAGATGGTCGGATGTTTGATCGGCGGTAATGGTTCATGGTAATGTTTACCGCAGCTGGTGATGCGTCATTTCGAGATGGGCGGATGCATGATGCGGTGATTTATGAGGATCTTTCTTTCTTCCCTTCTGCAGGTTTCTTATCTGCGGGCTGGAAATGTTTGTGTTTTGCGGGTTCTGTAGGATTGGTGGTGATTGATGGGGTGGTTGGAATTCATTAGAGCACGGTGTGCGTTGATGGTATGTATTGATGGTATGTATTGATGGCAGCCATAACGTACCTGGTACTAATATGTACCACCTTATTTTGGCAATACTTAGTAGGCTTTCTCGTGATGTGGTTCTATTGGGGGAATTGATGTTAATTTCTCCCGCCAGAGACCCATTAGAAATAAATGTGAGTGATTGTCCATGAATGTCTGTGTTGATTTCTACCTGTGCTCTGCCGGATAGCTAGAAGGCACGATGAAAACTATTTAGGAGCAACTGTTTACGAATGTACACCAAATATAGGTCTTAGACAAACAAATGAGCCTCAGCTGCTTCGAAATACCTCCCGCCCAAGATTTTGGTGCTCCCAATAATGTCCTCAAGCTCCCGGTACTCCTCGTCGGCGAGGCCGACCTCTTGACAATTCTCTTCAACCCTCTCCACCATAGTTGCTCCAGGAATCGGCAGCAACTCCGGCATTCCATCCTTCCCACTCTGATACCGCACCCACTCCATCGCCAACTGCGCAGGTGAGCATCCTTTCTTCTTCGCAAGACCCTCAACTTTGTTCACGAGCTCGATATTCACCTTAAAGTTCGCGGGCTTAAACCTGCTGAAGTGTCTCCTGTAATCGTCCTCGGGGAGATCATGTAGCGATTTTATCTGTCCAGTCAAGAAGCCTCTTCCGAGGGGGCTATAGGCGACAATTGGGATATTGAGTTCCTCGCAGACACTCGCAACACTATTCGTGCGGATCTCGGTCGCCCAGAGCGAGTACTCGATTTCCACTGCGGCGATCGGATGCACCGCATGTGCCCGGCGAATAGTCACGGCGCCAGCCTCGCTGAGCCCGATGCCGCCAATTTGGCCTTCCTTCACGAACTCGGCCAGCGCACCGATGCTCTCCTCGATGGGGGTTCTGGGGTCCACTCGTGCGCACTGGAAGATGTCGACTTTCTTGACGCCGTCGAGGATGCGCAGGGTGTTTTCCACGGACTTGCGAACGTCGGCCGCCGATCCTAGGGGTGTGAGGGTTGCGACGTTCACGCAGCCCTTGATGCTTAGGATCACTTTGGAAGCGTCCTCGGGGTATTTTTTGAAATAGCGGTGGAGGAGTTGGAGGCCGAGGGTGGGCTCCGGGGTGCCGTAGAATTCGGCCGAGTTCCAAAAGACGGCGCCCTTCTCGATGGCTTTCTGTGGTTGTGTTAGTGGGATTGATGAAGATTACCGTATAATGCGGCAAAAGTCGGATTGGAGCTAAATGGAACTGGGGAGAAACTAAGGCAACCGAGCCAACAGGAGGGAATAAAGACGGCCGGCTTGCCACAGTTTAAACATAGAGAGAGCGGCGATTGGGCAGCTTCAAGAGAATCTACACTAGCGCTAATCCGACCTTCACTGGATTATAGGGTAGATGAGGAGGTGATAATTAGGGTGACATACCTTCATTGTTGGAAAAGCCTGCTCATCGGGTGTCTGGTGGGGTCTCCAAGTCAATCCCATGAGCCCATATCCGGTTTTGCCGACAGGTGTATCGTTGATGGTAATCATTGTGTATTCAAATTTTTCTCTTGTTGCTGGTATCTTTTCTGAAGTTTTTCTGGTCAAACTGTGTCTTGTTGGGAATCGGCTTTGAATCGTGGGGAACTCGGCTCGTTATAAGATGGGTTAGGGGACAACGAACAATCCACCAAACATCTGGGGAAAATTTTTATCAGGGCTGTTCGTTGACCCCTCCCTCATGTTATCGTCATGCTCTACAACTCTACCTGCTCTATCATTATTACACACGTCTCATTATCGGCATATGGTATTCGCTTCACACTCGGCCCTACGGACTTATCCCCTCTAAACCCGGGGCGAGCACAAGTGATTAAAGTGGTAAAGTGTGATTATTCTGTTCCGGGAATTGGTGCATCAAAGCGTCAATTATTTCCCCTTTACTGACTGGCTACCGAGTCAGGGATAACCTGCGGGAGTGACCGGGTGCCGACCACCAATACCTCAGGATTAGGATAGAATGAGCTCCCAATATTCCCCCGATATCGTCAAGGGTTTGGCGTCCCCTGCTTTGTGGCACCTCGTACCGTCGGCAAGGCGCTGAGAAATGCGGGGTTAGGCTGCGGGAGAGGAATGGAAGAGGTGGAGGTTGCGGAAAATCGGATCCAAGGTGCTTGAGGATATGCGGAGTTAGTGACCTATCGGCCGGTGCTGGGAGGGATATTCTAAGGTTGGAAGTGCGATATATCCGGCTAAATCCTTGGTGAGCTTGACCCCACTCCCGATTTCAGGAAACTGTAAGCATTGAAGAAGCAAGTTTGAGCACTATTCTTATTACATCTCCAACACATGGACTGGAATTACTGTCGCGGCGCCCCCAAATTCATTTCCCCCCCAAATTCGGATTCTGGGCTACGGAGGTCACATACTTGCCGTACCAGTATAAAACAAGTAGTGATTGGTAGTAAACCAGGACCGGAACCTTTCGAAGGGATTGACGCCCCTTTCGCAGCCTTTAGGAAAATTACAATAATAGTAGGTAATGGTAGGCACAGTACCCACAGCCCCTTGCACTTCCGCCCAGCAAGTAGCTTACTTATCCAGTCGCTCATTTCAATTGGTCCAGCAAACTTCTTCACGCAACTGCATGCTCTAGTCTACTTGTGCAAGTGCGAGGATTGCAGCTTGCCCCCATTTGCTAATTTTAGTTAATAAGAATGACCGAATTCGCTAAGAAACCATGCGCAAAATCCTATTTGCCAGCACATGAGAAGCCCTTTGTTGTCAATTCGTCCCAACATTTCCCGCAACGATTGACCCATTCCTGCAGCGGGAGGGGTAGGCTTGAGTACGAGTAGTATTCATGTATATTACTAGAGTGGGAGGCACCTTTCCATTGAAACAGTCATAGCCTTCTCATTCATTATTATCACTCATTTACTTTTTTGTTTGATAAAAATACATCAAGGATTCAGGTCCTCTTTACCCACGGGTCCATTCAAGACTCTGGGCTCATTGGAGAGAATATGCTGGACATTAAGTTTTCCAATGACCTCTCTACTTCGTTGGCGCTGAGCTTCCGCCCGTTTACAGTTAATTACGATACCAGAATAATTGCTGTCCCGACTCCTCCTCCATCACTATCACTACTACCATCACTTGCGGCGCTGGGTATCGAGGTTGAGGTGGAGGAGTCCGAATCTGCAGTATTGCCTCCACCTCCTCCAGCACCCACTACCTCAACAGTAACTCAAACCAGCCTTCTGACATCCACAATCGCGTCAACTCCCCCTCCCGCCTCGCTTCTCCATTCATATAAAGTCCACCAGCTCGACCAGATCTTTACTGCAGATAGATTCTATAGGTACCTCCTATCAGCGCCTTCCACATCTGCATGCGTTACCACCACCGACGAGTTCCTGTCAACATTTCACGGAATCACCGGGGCCGAGGACTGCAGCGTAGATTTAGTGGTTGGGGTATACGATGGGATGAGCGAACTGCAAAGGGGTATGATGGCAGAGGCCATCAAGGTTGCCGAGAGAGGGCTAGAAGGAATGAGAACGGGAGGTTGGATGAGTGGATTAAGATTGGGGTGCCGAAGATTTTAGACGAGTTTATGTGAAGGGTACACCTTGAGTGAACTGGGCGGGATTTTTTTGAGGTTCGGCCTTTAATCAAATGTATCTTCCCTTTGAGGCACTTTGGAGCATCATCCTCTGATAGGTCGAGTGATAATATATGATAGGGTTGAAAGTGGCGTCTTGGATGCCTCTTTGCGGCGTTTTGGGATCCTTTTTTTTTTATTATATACCTGGCATAGCCACGACCTGGCGGATGGCTACCAGATCGTGCATCGTCGGGTGTTAAGGGCACTCTGCCTACAGTACAAGGGTAGATCATGAATTGATGGTACGGAGCAGGGCTGTTGACGATGGTTTTAGACAAGAGTAATGGAACAAGCAACCCATAACCCTTTCAATGCATAACCTACCATAACTCTGTCAGAGTTAAATAAGAGCTAATTTCATGATAGGTATGTTGAGATAGGTATTCTGTGAGCCATTTTTTCTTCTCTTTACATCCATTAATGGTGGACAAAATAGGCATTTCTTCGGACGAACGGTATCTTGGTGTACTATTTGGCGCGGGGTGTTCTTTTATTGCGGCACCATCAATTCATGATCTACCCTTGCACTAACGAGTCACCTGAGGCTTGGCAATGGTCGCGTTTTATTTGCTATCATAGTATCATAGCCAGTTTTTCTTTATCATGTAAACCTCCATGACAACAACCACAACAACAACTCTCAGGAGAGACACCCCCGATCAAACATTCAAATGGGTTCTAAAAAAAATTACGGGACTACCCGCTTTAGCTGGGATAAGGTGATTCTACAAACTCTTAACAATTCACAACACTTTTGCTGAGAAAAGTGGTAAACCTAGGTTTTCTTCGACGATATCCCTTCGTTTGTTCCCGAATTTCACAGCTTTTTAGCATAAAAACCATCGCCGAAGAAGAATCGCGGACCGGCGAGTGTGGGAGAGAAATGAGTATAACACAAGTCACAGGGTACAAAAGGAGTATAGATTTTTGTGACTTCCTCGGAGTCTGGTAAAGAACTTGTCGACATTTCCTTCTCCAGTATAACGCTCTAAATAGTACCAGACAACGAAATCAGACGAAGGGATAGGGAAAAAAAAGCTACTTCAACCCACTATCCGAGAAGCAGCGAGTGGAGTAGAGCATCCAGCAGCAAGCAACACCACGACCTCACTGGAGAGTGCTCAACAGTTTCAGGGAAGAAACAAGCAAGCAAACAGCCATGGCGACAAACATATTCAGAGTCCTCAGCCGCCAAACAGCCAAGGCTGTTCCCAGATTCACAGCTGGTCTCTGTCTCTCCAACACCACCGCACTACGCCATGTCCACAATACGCAAACCCCGTATTCCGGGCCTCCCAGTTATGATACTCTCGTTCGGCGGCTCTCTTCCTCTGAGGTCGATCCGCAGTCCTATTACACCCGCAAGCACCAGCAAGAGGCTAAAGAGCGTGGTGAATACATTGATATCCATGATGTCGGTGGCCTGGATCCAGAAGATTATGATGTTTTAATTTCGGATGTTAATGATGAGAAATTGCGGGGTGAAGTTGCAGAGGTAGTGGGTCCATACCATGCGGAGGCAACGAAGGAAGATGCCAACAAGGTGAAACCGGGGACTGCTATATATCCGGGCGGAAGTTTCGGGCGATATTTCCAGTGGTGGTTGGTAATGGTGCTCGGGCTCATTGGGGGGTTTTTTTTTATCGTGGACATTGGATCTCCATTGACGTACCTTTCCGCTCAGGTAAGCGCTCCTACCCACTCCCACCTGTGAATAGGAGATTTGCTAAATAGTCTAGGCGAGCGACCTCTTTAATATTTCGGAGGAAAGCGGACCAAATCTTATCAAAACTGGTGGACACCAGGTCCCAGTTTATAGGTCACCTATCGACTCACATTTTCTATCAACTCACACCTTCCATCAATCCACATTTTGCCGAACTTAATCTTCTCGGCATGGACTTCCATCATTATTATAACACTCCCCAGATGAGTGAATTTAAGAAGCGCAGAGCTAAATTGTACTTTGGTCAAGGGTGGAAGATGGTGGGGGATGATTCGGTTTGAGCTTAGGAGGACAGACGATTTTCTTTTCTATTAGTTCGGAAATGTAATATATTATTAATTGATTGTTTCTGGAATTTATTATCCACTAGTACACCCCCGTATGTACCATATGAGCTAGAAAGCCAGTGAGGGTTCAAAAGCTGTATCGGTCTCCTCTCGGCGTAGACGCTCTGGAGTGTAAAGAAGGAGGCTATACTAACGTAATGTAAGGATTCAATTTTTTTTTGCTTAGGCTCACCGCATGGACTCGGGTGAGTTTACCAGTAGTCACTCTAAAAATCCTACCTGGCCCGTCCCCAATCTTGAGAGGTGATGGCACCCACCACACCATTACGATGAAACTCCACAGTTTTTGCAGAAGACATTTACTGCTTTTCCCGGCTTTGTGAAAAATTGGTTCGCATTACGCAGGCTTGGTGGAAAAAAGATTATACATCCCGAACAGGTTATGTTCAAATACTCGGCCCGCGAGCAGGACCAACAAAAGGTATGGGAAAGTCTAGTCAGAAGGCAAAAATCTAACTCTAGGAGTCTCCGTGGCCTCAAACCGCGGCTTAGAGGCACCTTGGAGCATCATCATCATCCTCTGCTTAGAACCCTTATCCCCCGGGTCCGCATCATCATCCTCACCTCCTCCTCCTCCTCCTCCTCCTCCCTCGCGCCCTCTCTTGACCACCTTCACCTTCTTGCTCACCCTGCACTTGTGGCGGAGGCACGGCGGGCACTGCTAACGGTTACTCCCTGGAACTAGATGCCGTTAGAGAACTCGCGCTCGAGGAGGCAGCAGCGGCAGCAGCATGATTCTTCTTTATGGAAGCTAGTCTATTGGACGCGGAGTGTGGATTCGTATATCCGGTTTCTCTAGCCACGGCTTCGAAATCGATCTGTAGAAAGTGGAGGAGATGTGGTGGTGGTGGTCAGTGTTATCGTTGCAGATTTGTGGAGGTACAAAGAAGAAGAGAACAAAATAGACTTACCTTCCCGGCGCTCTTCATCAAACAGCTTAGTAGGAATTTGTAGTCGCCGCTGGACGCCATGGCTGGTGCTGAGTTGAATTATTATTATTCCCTAATTTCGATCTTTTCGTCTGTTGGTTGTTTGGATCGTTGAATCGGCGGTGGGTCCTCCGATTCGCTCGATTTGTATAACATGCGCGGCGCAGCTAGATAGATTGGTTAGGATAGAGGCGTTAAGGAAAGGAAAAGAGAGAAGAAAAGAAAAAAAAACAATAAAGCAAAACAGCAAAACAGCAAAACAGCGACCCTCTAAGGTTATTGTACGTACAGTAGTGTATAGGGATTATTGTACTTTGCATGTGAAGATTGGATCGGACAAAGGATTGGATTTAACCTGGACACGGGGGGGGGGCGGTTTTCATGAAGAAGCTCATTCGCCAAAGTGAGTGCAGAGAGTGAAATTCCATGACAATCCTGAGGTGCTGGACATTTTTTTCTTTTTTTTTTTTTTTTTTTTTTTTACAGCTCAACGAGGTATCATACCGGTAGACTATACGGTAGCTTGGGCCAGCCGAGCCTCCTGGATCTCATTAACTGGTACCGTATTGCTAACCTGCTCCGCTAGGTCTACTGTGGCTTAGCACGACGATTTCCTCTTCGATCCCTGATGGTGGATCTACTTACAATTGTACCGTACAATAGCCTCCCGGCTTGGAACTTGTGGAAAGGTCAGAAGGCCTTGCGAGTTGCAACGCATGCACTTCGCCCACCAAGTACCCTAGCTTATCCACTCGCCAGCAAACTTCACACGATTGTGTGTGTGTGGTGGTGGTTGCCACACCATATCATGCTTAATTCGCGCCCGAGTACAAGTACAGTACCCAGTACAGCACGGCATAAACACTTTGGCCACACGGTGCCACACTGCGCCACAAAATATTAATCACTTTCATGCACATGTGTCTTGATATTGAACTAATCTATTTATCGTCGAGCAGTACTTGGCAATATTTGAAACCCTACCACTCTCGCCTATCATTTTTCGAACTCGAATTGAAAAAAAAAAAAAAAACAGCCATCTGCCGAAAGTCTCTAAAACCATGCCCAAAATTCTATCTGCCAGCACATGAGAAGCCCTTTGTTGTCAATTCGTCCCAACGTTTCCCACAACCATTGGCCCGTTCCTGCAGCGGGAGGGGGGTGCGAGTAAAGTTGGGAGGTGTATATTACTCGAGAGGGAGACACCCTTTCATTGAGGCAGTCGTCGCCTTCTCCTTCATCATCATCACTCATTTACTTTTCTGTTTGATAAAAATACATCAGAGATGCAGGTCCTCTTTACTCACAAGTCCGCTCAAGGCTCTGGGGCCATTGGAGAGAATATGCTGGACATCAAGTTTTCCAATGACCCCTCTACTTCATTGACCCTGAGCATCCGCCCATTTACGCTTAATTACGGTATCAAAATCGCTGCCCCGACTCATCCTCCATCCTTGGCTCCGCCGTCATCACCACCACTACCACCATCACTTGCGCCGCCGATTATCGAGATTGAGGTGGAGGAGTCCGAGTCTGCAGTATTGCTTCCACCTCCTCCGCCACCCGCCACCTCGGCAGCAACTCAAACTAGCCTTCCGACACCCACAATCGCGTCAACTCCTCCTCCCGCCTCGCTTCTCCATTCATATAAAGTTCATCAACTCGACCGCATCTTTACCGCAGATAGATTCTACAAATACCTCCTATCAGCCCCTTCCACATCTGCATACCTTACCATCGACAACGAGTTCCTGTCAACATTGCACGGAATCACCGGGGCCGAGGACTGCAGCGCAGATTTAGTGGTTGGGGTATACGACGGGATGAGCGAACTGCAAAGGGGTATGATGGTAGAGGTCATCAAGGTTGTCGAGAGAGGGTTAGAAAGGGATGAGAATGAGAGGTTGGATGAGTGGATTAAGATTGAGGTGCCCAAGATTTTAGACGAATTTATGTAAAAGTGAACTGGGCGGGATTTTTTTGTTTATTTTCTATTGGAGTTTTTTTTTCTTTTTTTTTTTCTTCTTTTTTTTTTTTGGTCAGTGGGCGAGGCGTTATTATTGGCTTTTTTTCTTTCTTTTCCTTCCTTCACCATCGCTATAAATGACTTGAAATATATGAGTTGCTTATCACCTGGTTTGGAGAGTCCTATTGGAATACCGGCACCAGTGCTCAGAGTAGCTATGAGTAGTTATCGGCAATGATGGGCCTCGCATGCCGGTATTCCTATACTTGCTCTACATTTGGAGGGTAATAATTTCTCCCTTCTACCGTGACCTCTATCGTGAGTTCGCGAAGGAGGGGGGTTAGCCTTATACTCATAGCAGCTCACTCGGAACTCGAACTTTGGACACGCAGGTTGATGAGATTACCTAACGTTGCGTGTAGGTACCTGCAGTAAACTGGTACGGTAGAGACTGATGAAAGTGGCTATCCCCGGACTAGGATGTCTTAATTCCGGTCCAGTTGAAACAGTAGAATTGGGCCTCATGAAACGTTTCCCATAGGCCATTCCATATCAACCAGCACCAGTCAATCACAACCCACTGTTTACCCCAAAATCTAGAACAATACGGTAATACAACTGGACCGGGATTAAGACATCCTGGTCCGGGGATAGCCAGTTTCGGCGGTATGCAATAACAAGCGCACTTTTCCTCACCGAGTGACCACCTATGAATTCTCGGTGGATGTGATCTTAGGGAATGATAGATGCATAATCTTACTTTTGCATGTACTTTTCAAGCGGTTTATGGTTGTAAGGTTTACGGTTGTAAGGTTTTGCGGGTCTAGGGTTTTGTGGGGAAGACATCAATTCGCCGAGCCACCTGTTTGCTACCCTCCTTCCTTCCTTCCTTCAAATCATTTCTTCTTCCCCTCCTTCCCAGCTTCTTTCTCCCTCCCAACCAATCATCCACTTTAATCCCATCCGACACCTCCACCACCAACAAACATTGAGACATGATGCACCCAAATCTACTCATCCCCCAAAACATGCATCCAAAATCCACCACCGCCAGGAGCCAAGGCGCGGAAGAAACACTCCCGGAGATCCACAAAAAGGTGGCAGAAGCTTTAAAAGAGCTGGCCGACCTCCTCTGCCCAGGACACCCTCACACAGTGTCCGTAAGAGACCTCCCCCCACGCGTTGAGCTTCCCTATTACACACTCGAAATCCCCTGCTGCGGGAATGACATCGCCTGGGAGATTGACATGTTTCCCAACCGATACTTGAAAGAGATTAGACGGTGCAAGATAATCGATGCGCCGAATCGTAAGTTTTCTTGCAAAAATCTTTTCATGTTTTGCACATAATGCTGATTGTGGGAAAAAATACATAGCTCCCCCGGATGTCAAGCTTCTCCAACCGCGCCTCGTTTGGGGAAAGTGGTGCTGCAACGAGATTGTGGAGATGATTAGGGATTCCAAGAAGGATGGCATTGAAGGGAGCTGGTGGCTGAACGAGGATATGCTCAAGGATAATCAACCCGTCGATGCTGTGTATGTTGCTTCATCTCACAATCCCTCTTCCCGCCAAAGTCATCAACTAATATTCAAGGGAGAGGTAAAGTCCTGGCCACAAGCAGGGAGCAGCTAAAGGCGATGCAGGAGTGGAAAAAAAAGCATCCGAGATCGGAAAGCCCGAATGCCCGACTGCAAATCTTGCAGCCTGCTCCGCCAAGGTACCAGAAGACTCTCGCCAATTACCAACTACCAAGTCCAGTGTGTCTGAGCGCTAGCTGGAGTGTGAAACAGTGATGGATGGGGGATGCCACGGAGGTGATAATTCCAGCGATTTCATTTGCCATTCACTTGGCCCCGCCGGCTTGGATGGCTAGGCGGGAGACCTGAAAGATTAACCGGTAGCCAAACTCTTCACCCTCTCCACCCTCTTCTTCACAGCTGGCTGACATGTCACTTTTTAGAGTGTCCTGCATCTTCCGTTCCTCTACAGTGTTTCTCTCTCTGTCTGAATGCAGCGTCCTGCTTTTGAGTTCTTATAAGCATTAAATTTATTTTATCTTCCTTTTCCGATGAAGTTAACGGCCTTGCAAAGTGAACTGAATCTTAGACTCCAATGTTGAAGTGCCCTACCAACTCTTGTGCCATATCTATCCTATCCTACTCCACGCTGTTGAGACAAGTTGACACGGGATTCCGTGTAAGCTAGCAAACACCTTGAGGTCTCCAGGTGTCGGAACCTCCAGTAATATTACGAATCAATATGAGTGCTCATGAATACGGAGCACCCTGGTAGCTATCTAAGTACAAAGGAAAAAAAATAGTTTTGATAAAACAAGAATTAAAGGAACAAATCGGAGATGAAGTGAAAAAATCACAATTAGACATCAGGAATGAAAAATTAGACAATCGATAGAAATGCTAACTAAGGACAGAACAGAGATATATATATATATATGTACATCTCCAAAATAGCAAAACATCTCTCCAGCCAAACTCCACAAACATCCCGCACTCAGCTATCCAGAATACCACCGAATAATCCACCATGATCTAAAGCAATCCCCTAGCAACGCATCAATGATCCAGAAACCAACATCCTATGCCACCCGGCACAGAGCCAAACAAAACCTCAACTAACAAAACAACAAGCCCAAGTACCTGATGCCGAAAGGCGTAAGGTATAATGGCAAAACCAAACAACAAAACACAAAACCAACAATACCGTATGCCGACCAGCATAGAGTGTGAAGGAAACACGACAATCAAACCCAATACCCGATGCCTGACAACATCCAGTATGAAAAACACAATCCCCTAATCATAACTGCATGTCCTATAGGCAATCCAACAGGAATCACAAGCAGAATCCCCAATCATCACCACAACACTCCAGATCCCTTAACTGTATTATGGAATTCCTAGGTAATTCACAATCTGAATCCTACGTTCATCAACATAAGCATTATTAGGTAAGGTGGGAAGACCGAGAGCTGCCGAAGCAGCTTGTAGTTGGTCACCTGAGAATTATATAGTATTAGTAACTTTCACATCTACCAGATGCTAGAGGAACACTTGCGAGTAAATGATATAAGATCATGACGTGCCCGTGGTAAATGATTACGAGGAACTCCAACTGGTAACGAAGTTGTGCAGTATCACTGGCTGAGGCATTATAAAGCCTCATTGGTAACAGTTGTTGTCTGGTTAGACTGTTAGCTATACTGTAGTACTTGGTCAAATAAAGAGAGAGATACTCGTTTTGCACATCTCTCAACATGCCAATCAGCTGCTGATGGTTCTGGTCGGTCTGTTGTTGAAAAGCATTCAACTGCTGCAGAAGAGCACTGATACCATCTACTGCGGGTAGATTTGGAATCAACGCGACCTCGTCCTGGATACCCCGGAGATGGTTTACAATCCCTTCGTTCGTTTTCGAGCCCACACACACCCCAAGTTATTCACTCGGTAGTGAGGTTCAATACCAGTAGTGAGTGGCGAGCGTGGGTCGTCGATATTCTCTGGTAATTTATTGGCCCGGTCATGGCGGACTTGACCTTTCTTTGCCTATTCTCGCAAGACCAAGATCTTATCTACACACCATTTGAGGTGAGCCTGGGCCTGAAAAATGGGAACGGACGAAGGGATATTGTCCTGCATGCCTTTCATGAAGGTGGTTAACAATAGTACCATATAAACTCGAGTTATCCGCTATCTCCGTCACCCCCTATAATCTCAGGATTCAGAGACAAAAGCTCCTGAGAAGGGCTCACTCTTTCCAGAAGCGGTATAAGATCAGCCCTCAGGCCGTGTTGGATCTCATTAACTGGTATTTGCAATTCTGTTAACCTGTCAATCTCAACCAATCGTGGGGTGGCGTTGATGGTGGATAGTTCGAGTTCATATGGTAGGGATATTTGGCTAGTCTCCAGTCAACTGTTTGGCTATAACACTCACCGGGAGAGTCCTGATTCGGATTTTTTTGGGTCTGTCTTTGGATGGTAGGGTGGAAGGAACTTCGTTGCTTCTCCTAAAAAGCAGGGGAAACCTTTCCTTCTTA
Source organism: Choiromyces venosus 120613-1 (assembly GCA_003788595.2). NCBI lineage: Eukaryota > Fungi > Ascomycota > Pezizomycetes > Pezizales > Tuberaceae > Choiromyces > Choiromyces venosus. Next base: position 168,572 of record ML120438.1, read on the forward strand.
TACAAATTAACGCAGGACACAGTGAGCAAACACCTAGTGAGCAAACACCTACAGTAGTGATACGAAACAAGTGACGACTTTACTAGCTTTGACTTACTAAGCAAGCAGTCTCCTCAATGGTTGTTACATGTCACCGCGCGTTTTGGCTCACCGTGGCTTACGTTATCATCAGTGACGGGATCTGATACTGTGGAGCCTCGCAATGGACCCGTAGTCTATTGATGCAATCTTCGTCAATAGAGTATGTTATCATTGCAATGCTCCACAATACCGTATGTCTGGGTTTTTGTATGTGGTATGGGATTTTTTATTTTATTTAGATTTGTCTATGGCATAGTATCCCTTAAACGGATGAGACTCTCAAATTTGAGTCTGATCCGTCCATGGGATAATCCTGAATTAATTAAATAAAAATACAAATCAATATGAGTGCTTGTGAATATACCAAGCACCCTGGTACCCAAGTAAAAAGGAAAAAAAAAATTGATGTAATAAGAATAGCCTCAGGTCAAAAGAGCCAAACAGAATCCCCCGTTATCACCACCATACTCCGGATTCCTCAAATATACAATGGAACTCCAAGGTAGTTTGCAATTTGCATCCTGCGTTCATCAACATAGGCATTATTCGGTAAGGCGGGAAGGCCGAGAACTGCTGAAGCTGCCTGCAGTTGTTCACCTAAGAATTATACAGTATTAGTAACTTTCATATCTACCAGATGGTGGAAGAACACTTGCGAGTAAACAACATAAGATCACGACGCATCCTTGGTAATTGATCCTGGGGAACTCCAGCTGGATAGCAAAGCAGTGCCATCTCACTGGTTGAGGCATTATAAAGCCTCATTGGTAGCAGGTGCTGTCTGGCTGGGGTGTTAGTCATATTGTAGGACTTGGTCGAATAAAGAGAGAGATACTCATTTTGCATGTCTCTCAACATACCAACCAACTGCTGGTGGTTCTGGTTAGCCTGTTGACGGTCCTGATTGGCTTGTTGCTGAAAAGCGTTGAAATTCTGCTGAAAAGTGTCGAACTGCTGCTGAAGAGCAACGACACTACCTGCTGCAGGTAGGTTTGAAACAGTGATCCCAAGCGGCCAGTCCGACCCATGGTCCGGCCTGCAGGTCGGCAGTCCGGCCAGTCCGGCCATGACTCTGAAGAGCCTGGGTCAGTCCGGCTTAAATTATTTCCGGCCGCCAAAGCCTGGCGGCGCCCAGGCGACCGCCAGGCCGAGAGGTTCGGCAACCCAAGCCGAAGCTGCCAGATGCCCAGGTTAAACCGCCAGATGCCCAGGTAAAACCTGCAGATGCCCAGGCTAAGCTTTTCGCATACCACTTATTTTTAATTCGACTGCATAACCCACAGATACCCAGGCCATCCATGGATATCGAGCGTATGTGGAATCACAATGTATCAGCCACATACAAAGCCTGCAGGCGACCCAGGCCGGGCCCGGCTTTAGTTTTGAAAAGCCGCTTTCCCACAGTCCGGCCCGGCCATCCCGGAAAAAGCCTGGGTCAGTCCGGCCGTACCCAAAGCCGGACGGACTGGCCGCTTGGGATCACTGGTTTGAAATCAACGCAACCTCATCCTGGATACCCTGAGGATGGTTCGCAATAGTAGGGATGTTCGGTTGAGCCATGGTGACTTCTCTAATCGTCAGTCAGTCTCCGGTCAACTGTTCGGCTAGAGCACTCACCGGGATAGTGCTGATTCGGATTTGTTTCGGTCTCTGTCTTTGGATGGTAGGGTGGAAGAAACTTTGTTGCTTCTCCTAAAAAGAAGGGAAAACCTTTCCTTCTCATACAAATTAACGCAGGACACAGTGAGCTAAGCTATAACACTCACCTGTAGAGTCCTGATCCGGATTTGTTTCGGTCTCTGTCTTTGGACGGTAGGGTGGAAGAAACTTCGTTGTCTTTGGATGGTAGGGTCTCCTAAAAAGCAAGGGAAACCTCCCATAGTATTATAAGACACTGTTGGAATGCAGAAAGGTCAGGCCAAGCACCAAAGGATCGGTAAACTGCCGGACAATACTGGCCTGTGCTGCGATATTGTTAGGCACATGGATAGCGGGGATCCACCGGTATCAACACCCCCTGCGGCACCCTTATACGTGCCACGTGTCATCACCTTCTACACTTTGGCGAAGAAATTTAACGCGACTGTCATAACACCATACGTCGCCGAAGAGCTCACACAAGCACACACAGCACACACCCCCGCCATCTGTTACTACTGTTCCATTCCATACTCTCACCTCTTTACTAGAGGGGGCGGACAACAAGAGTGAGAGAATCCCTTATTTATTTTTATTTTTTATATTTTCTACCTATCCATTCTGTCTATCATTTTTAATTTTCTATCTTCTCAGAAACAAAATTCTTTAAAGGGAAAAGACAAAGGAAAGAAATCCCTTCCCCCCTTCACTCCCTTCCCCACATTGCTCGCCCCGCCGCGCCACCAAAAAAAAAAAGAACGAAAAGGAAAGGAATTCTGGAGCAATGCCGGATCAATCTGGTGGGAAACCACAGAAATCCAACAACGTCTGTCAACAGAACCATCGTCGTGGGGAAAGCCTAGACCCCGCTGCCACGGCCTCCGCTTCTCTCGCTACCAACACTACCACTACTGAGACTGCAACTTCGATCCCAGCCTCTGATAATCTTAAATACGACTTATCACGTCTTCAGCGCAGTGACTAGGTGAACTTGGAGGGGCTGGCTACATGTGCTGCCTCGAGGCTTGGGAAGGAAAAGTGTGTGGGGATAAGCGGGTTAGGTCGAGGATCACATAACTCATTATACCAGCTCAAGTTTTCCGACTCGACCATATGCGCCGCTTCGATATCGAATGCCCCGCCCAAGTACTTCTACCCGCGGATCAAGCTATCAGAAATAGCAACCATGCAGTACCTCCTTCAATCCCCACGATACAGCATACCCATCCCAGAAGTGTACGATTGGGACCTGACCTTTGACAATCCGGTAGGGGCTCCATATGTGCTACGGGAAGTGGTGATTGGGAAGAACATGGCGAAAGATGGGCGCTTCTACAGATTAAAGTCTCAAGATAAGATGAAGGTGATTAGGGAACTAGCGCTGGTACAAGTGGAGCTATCCAAGCCCTCGGAATTCACAGAGATCGGGAGTATATATCACCGGAGGAAGGATAAGTCGGACTCCCACATCGGGGAGCTAATCTCGGCGGCCTGCGCTGAGGACTTTCCCGAGGAGGATGAGGAAGCCGTTCCTTCGAAGGGACCCTACTCGAGTCTTCCGGAGTTGTGGCAGGCAAGGTTAGAGCGGGAGGCGTTATTAGCTATCCGCAATTGGTCCTCACTGACATCGGAATCGTCTATAACTTCGTTACCCTCATCACCGAAAGCAAATCCCCAGCAATTCGGCGAGGTATTGCAGTTGCTGTCTGGTCTCACGAGTTTATTCACACCGCCACAGGAATTATCAACACTATGCATCCACCATTCAGATCTTGCGATCCGGAATGTGCTGTTTGACGAGAAGACACTGAAAATCGCAGGTGTGATAGACTGGGAATTCGCAGCCGTCATACCCCTCGTCATTACCGGCCGCTTCCCAAATGACCTAGGCTGGGAAGGCAACGAATTCGCACGCTCACTCGGCAAGCTAGGAAACGCAGCAGAGCAATGGAACCACCACTACTACGACTGGACAAGCCTGGAAGGCGTAACCCCACCGCCAGCGCCCAACGGCACCACCCCCGAAAGCCCCCTCTCCACAACACCATACCCCTCAGAAGACTACCTCTCAGCGCCGAACACTAGCTCACCAACGCCCCCCTTCCCAGGCGAGAAATGCCTCCCATGCTCAAATAAACATCCCAAAGGAGAGCCACCAACCCCCTCCCCGCCTTCCCCGCCCTTGCCTCCACCGCCCACTTCCCAGACGCCGCAAAAGGACCTGGACATCCGCGCAGCGCGCCTCGTGCAGCTCTTCTACCTGCGCAAGTACTACGCCTCGTGCGTCGCGTCGCGCGACTTTGCCCTCACGCGCCTGTTCATCGATTCCATCGCCTACGTCAGGTTCAACGAGATTGTGATGGGCGGCCACGACAAGTGGTTCTCCGCCATCGAGTGGGTCCGCGAAGTCTTCTGGCGCCTGAAGACGCTTGGCGAGAACGAGGTGGAGCTTGGAGAGCGCATGCGCGGCGGTCGCGCCGTCGTCATGGTGCCCGAGGTGTTTGCCGGACGCGCGGATCGGGGTGTGGTTGATTTGGGGGGGTGGGAGGATAGGTTGCGGAGGAAAGGTGTGGTGGCTGCTCCAATAGTGGAGGGAAGTTTATGAGAGTTTTTTTTTTTTTTTTTTTTTTTTTTTTGATTTAGCTTTGGGTTTCATTGATTTTCCGCTGGCTGGCTGGAGAGGGATGGGGGAGGGGAGTATCGGGGATATAATCACTAGAAGACTGAACGCTACAGCATGCATAAATACATTAGAAGGAAAGAAGAAATATGTATAATTGGCATACATACATACCCGGGAAAAGAAAGAATTTGGACCATCAAAGAAAAGCGCAGGAATCAAACAACGACGAACTAACGAAGCCAACCATGTCGAACTCGTCCATAAGGTACTCGCGGTTTCCATCACCAGGTCGGTATTCCACGTTGATACCGTGGAATTCCTAGGATACGTTGTGGCTGCCGATGGAGTCAACGAGTGCGAAGAAGGTGGAATCCATTAAGAGATGGAAACCACTCACATCTGTAAAGGGAGTACAAATCTTTATCGGATTTGCTAATTTTTATAGACCGTTCATAAGGAACTTTTCCGCAATCTGCAAACTGGTTACAGAGGTGTTAGAGGGAAATCCCAAATGGTCACAGCCGGTGGCTCAATTAAACTGAGGTACATAGCAGAACACCTATAGATAGTTCGGGCCAAGGCGTATTTTTTAATTTTTCACCTTGTCCAGACTTACATCTCTTTTTTGCAGATAGGCATCATTACTGGAATGGTTGTTTTGTCGGGAAATGTTCTTTTTTGCCTGGGGAGATGATTGTGTTTCGATGGTTTCAGCAATATACCTTCTACACTGTTACTGACAGCTGAGCTTAAAACCTTCGTCCACCTGTGTTTTCTGGTCTGCATTGTTTGCTGGAATGAGTGCTATGGGGAAAATGATTGTTGATATATTTAATTGGAGATTACCGTGCTGGCAAATGGGCAGGGCATACTTTTGATTTCCTCTTTTGATTTCCCTTTGAAATTCTTTCCCGCTCTAGTTATTCTGATTTGCAAAAATTATTCGTTGTTGCTGGTAGGATTGTTGAGCGAGGTATATAGGAGGAAATGCAAAAACTACAAAATACAGAAAGGGAGCTTCGGCCGACAACAGGGTTTCTTTTTTTATACTTTTTTCCTGTCAAGTTTTGAATGGCGTTTCCTCCTGGAGGAATATTTGTATTATAATATTAACGGCTTGGTTTACTCCTGCTTGTTTTGTCTTGTTGGGAAATATCACTTGTGAGAACTATGCCCACCAGTGCAGTAGAGTACTTGCGCTAGGGGTGAAGCAGTATATATAAAAAGGTAAGGACAGAGTAGTATCTTGAGGAGGAAAAAGAAAACTAACCCAGTGGCGAAAGAGTCAGCCTTATATAGTAAAATCCAAGGATAAGCAAACAATAAACTCTTCTCGTCAATCTGTTCTCAGGGCCTCCTTCCTATTCCCGATAACCGGAACCATATAGTGCGGTCCACATCCCACCGGAGAACTACATAACAACTTCCGTCCGACTAGCCATAAGCACTTCCATGAGCCCTAGTGTGGTCCACAAACTTTCCATATCCATATGACCCCCCACCACGCTCAAGCTGTTCTCCCAAACAACATACAGTGAAACCTCCGTTATCTCCAGGTCTTAGGGTGACTGGATTTCTTGGAAGTAAAAGGGGGATGGAAAATAGCGAACAGGCTTGGCAGAGGGGGGGTACCGGAAAGAAAACGAGTGATAGTTGATGATGGCGGACATGCCTTATTTTCAACTTATTCGTGTAGAAAAATAACATATTTCTCCAGCTTATCCATCGGATTTTACTTGAATCTTTATTCTAAAAACATACATATCCATTCAACTCTCTAACCATTTGTCAGTCTGTCAGCCTATCCATCACCTCGCCCAATACCCTATCAACACCATAGCTTGCAGCAAGAGATGCATTAGTTGGCGATTTTCCTCCATTTGGGGGAAACTTTTCCTTGTATAGTTCGAACTTTGCAAGGTTGGTGAGGTTTTTGTGCTTTGTTTGTGCTCGTTTTTCATAGGTGAGTAAATGTTGAATATGTTTTACTGAAGTGTTCGGCATGTTGATCGAGGAGGGGTTTTTTTTCTTTTCTTTTTGTTCTTCACAATAAGAGTCAGTGGCAGGAGGCAGAACGGTTGAAATGTGCTTTGTTTCCTTCCTACTTTACCCAGGCTATTTATCTCCTGAAAATCTGTCAAACTTTCTCTTCCCCACGGGAAGGGACATGAAAAAGATTTTCACGCTAATGAATCCTGGAATTTAGGGGCATTTACAGTCTGGAAAGAGGAACTAATAGAATCCTAGAACTTAGAAGGGGAAAGCTCATAGAACCAAACCCGTCTCCCAGCAAGGGGTAGAAATATTGGAGTTCTGGAAACATCGGAGGGTGGAGCTAACGGAGGTTTCACTGTAGATTCCCCCAGTCTCTAAACCACCACATCCACACCCCCAAAACACCATTTGGACAAAATCCACAGCTCTGCCAACAAGTTTCACTTTCCCTTCCCTTTTCTCCTGTAGTGCGGGATTGCCGTTCAAGTCACATAATCCCGAAAAAATCCCAGATGTGGCGCACACAGCTCTCCTACCCCTGCCGGCGAATGCACTAGGCGTCCGTTATACCGCCATCATAAAATCAACCAGGTCTTCCAGATTCGTCTACATGGATCCAAGCCTGTCTTTCTTCCAGCGAAAGACCCTGCTCCACGATACGCCACGTGCACAAATGAAACAATTTACATCTTGGCTCGGGAGTCTGACGGACGGAACAATGCCTGCGGAAACAACAGGAATTACTTGATCATATATGGGGCACAAATGAAATATGTTCTAGTTTGGCGGAGGGGTTTGCTTATTGGGGAATATCCCCGATTAGACCATGCGATAAAGCGGATACGAAAAATTCCCCGATGGACGGTGCATTAGGGTACTCCCAAATGGACTGAATCATTGCTTAGCACTCGGAAACTGCTCACTCCTCTCCGCCGGGAATGCCCTGCGCACGCTGAAAAATTGGTGAGGACTACCGTACCCGCAAACTATCGGCTGGCGGCGGCGGCATTCTTGGCGAAGGCGCGTGTGAGTACTTTTTATCAACGGTTTTGATAAATGGGGGATAAAGCGTACACCAACCATGCCACTCTTGTACAGTTGGTGTTTTCCGGTAGCCGTAAATATGCTGTGAATGCTCGTCCTGTATCTTGGGAGAAGAAGTTTTGTGATCCATTGGCAATGTCCTACATTGCGAAGCTACTTGGTAGCTAATACGGGATGAAATGAAGTGCAGGGTATCCTACTTGGGTCAAAGACGACTAAGATTTAATTAGGCATGTGTTGAACGCTTCCAAGAAAGATAACGCGGGTAATAAAAATGTCGCTTTGGATGTGATTTGAATACGGAAGGGGGTATGTCTGATATGTTTTGTTGATTTCGAATAACCACCAAAGTGGGGGTTTTTTTTTCTCAAGTAGGATTTACTATATTCTTATACACATCATATTGTGAAAGATGGCAGTTATCGGAAGAGAAGAGTCTTCGATTGGGAGTATCAACCTGTGACAAAAAAAATATATATATGATACATAAAACACAACAATTGGCAAGTTTGGAATTGTCCTATATTCTATCATGCCTACTGACAAATAATCATGCTAAGAACTGGTGCTCCTACACCGCCGCCATCCGGTCAAGCATAAAGAACTTGTTTTCCGTGCATCTCAGCAGCTTAGCTCTCGGACCATACCTTCACCAACCTTGATTACCGTATGGAAGACCTACAAGTGGATAAGAACATATCCTCTGCACTGATACTTATCAAACATGGGTGGTAACAGAGCTTCTCAGGACTCCAAATCGCTTTGTTGAAAGGAAAATTTTAAGCTGGCCAAGACAGAGACACAATTTCCTTAGGAGTATACCCAGAAGGCTTGAGCTGAACGGATCTCTTTTTTCCTCCCTTTGTGACCAGACTTTCCAAGAACACAGACCTATCCTCGCGCAGACATTGCTAAAATAGGGAAGCCCCGGACCGTGCGGAACTTAAATTTCCTTCAAACAACCCAATTGGGACTCCGGAAAAGCTCCTAATATGCAAATTTTCACGCGCCCAGCCTTCGCATTTCCCGAGTGCTGAGCGGGGGAAACCCAGTTCTATTCAGGAATTCCCGAATGGAACCGTCCATGTGGGGATCTTTCTTACCCGCTTCATCGCACAGCCCAATCGGGAATACTTGTCGGTTGAACAGGTCCGTCGGGGAACATTCCCCGGTAAAACCAGAACAAATGAATAACATCTCCATATCTCCGTATCCCCCTCAGTCACTTTCCTGTATACCAGGTGTGTAAAATCGGTCCAATGGTAACGCGTGTACATATATGCGAAGCTGTGGAGATACACTGGGGTCTCGGTGCCGATGATGACCGTCCTTCGTTTCGCAGGATGTCGGAGGTCACGAGTGAAGTGAGGGAACGAAGATAGAATAAAGTGAAAACAGTGTATGTATGTTGGCTGTTGTATCTAAAAACATGTGTCTGAGACCTTCCTACTTATACCCATAAGGGGTATCCATATACGGTGATATGATACTTGACCTTTGCCGGTGTACCGGGTAGCACGGCAGGTGTACATTCCATCATATTGAAGTAACACTTCCAACACAGGAGTCTGTCGATCAACGAGTGATAAGGTATGAAGGCGAGTGGACAAAACAACAGCATTGTATTTACAACTTTGATATTCCCTTCACAATCCTACGGGTCATAGAAATAATTGCTGAAATGTGAATAATTACAGCAAGCGAAGATTCAAGTGAAAGGTGTTGGAACATTCCGAAGACTACTTCACAAGTGGTGAAACTTGTTAGTAAGTTGCAGGAGGTTGTTGGAAGATGGTAGATCACTGGTGGTGATCAAGGAAGTTTGAGGATTGTTGTCTGGCATTGTTGAAGGTTCCGGACAAGAGCGGACAAGTGTGGGAAAGTCGGGAAGGCACTTGGATACATGCTTTTCTTTATTTGGTGATGATGTTTTTGGGTTGAGAAGGAGACTGGTAGGATACTGGAGAAGGCATTCGTGAGGCTGGATTTGATACTATATGTATCACTGTGTTTTCCGTTATTTAGAATGATGCTATGCGATTGACTCCCCGGCAACCATACCAATAATATATATATATATATTTTTTCCCCCACGATCCCAGTTCCAATGAAAAGATGAAATGAAAATGTATGGCTGAAGTTTAGCAATCACCATTTCCTGTGTCGTATCTCCAATTATTCTCATCAACACGCTTTCCTGTCACGAAAATCATTCCCCCATCGTAGTCATTCCAGCAAACAATGCAGATCAGAAAACAAAAGAAAGTAGACGAAGGCTCCAAGCTCAACTGCGAGTAATGGGGTATAAGATATTTCTGTTTATTGAAACAGAGCCATCTCTCCTGCCAAAAGAACACTAGGACAAAAGAAAACAGTCGTTCCAGCAACGATGCCTCTCCGGAAACATAAAAAAAGTGCAAAGCACCATAGCCTCAACTAGCTGTTATTTGCTATGTGGAATTTCCAATCTTCGCAAGAAAAAAAGACAAAAAATAGTCTGGGCAAGGTGAAAAATTGAGAATATGCCTTAGCCCGAACTATCTGTATTCTGGTATCAGATAACTCAGTTTAATTGAAGTAACGGCTATGACTACTGGAGGCCGTCATATATGTAATGCCCATTCTGGTAATTCCCCAGCAGAGAGTATAATGTCAGGGTCACCATGTGATGTATCGAAGAGGGTGCGGTATGGGATCACCAGATCGCGTCCGGTTGGGGTCACCGTTCCGGCATGGTCAATATCAACGTATTGGCTGTAGCCCTGCCTCCTGGGTGTGCTATTTCTTGTGACCCTCCGGTCAGGATCTGCTATCATTTCCCAACACTCCAACCGCACCGCGTTTGGATGCTTACTAATCTCTATAATGATAACCACCCTGGTTCGCCCTCCGGAGTTCTCTAATCACTACTCAGCATCACATCGAAGGCGTAGTAAACTTCCAGAGTATCCCACCTCGACCATAACGGGTGGCCACCCGTGCGGACCTCTCCGCGTATCACGGGCTTTGAAACCTGCATCGCCCTGTTTGCTCCTCCGACCGGGAACATGAAACGCGGCCCTTCCAACGGGACGGAAGAGGAAAGGGAATGCCCGGAAATGTTCTTGACTTTGTCCTTGATCTGGTTGCTGAAACTCCAGCTCACGTGCCCCTGAGAATCACCAGGCATCAGCTTGACAATGAGTGACTCCATTGTCAGCTCGTAGGTGAATCGGGCCACTTTGCGAATAGCGTGTTCCTCCAATGCCTCATGCATAGCTTCAACCATGTGTTTTGCAACACAGGTGACAAGCATGTAGCAACCTGTTTCATATTCAAGACATTCTTCAATTTTCACTTCACGGTCGATGGGCAGGTCGATGGCGGTGGAGAAACGCAGCGTATTATCGTCCGGGATGAGTGCTGATTATTTTGTGACGGCGGAGCTAGATGGTTTAAAGTTACGTGAGACGGGGTGATTGTCCTCATTGACCCGGAGAGACTTTGTTGTTGTTGTAGGCATTGCAGAGGTTCTCCTAGATCCCGTATCACAGATATAGCTGGTGTTTGACCAAGAGCCGTGTGTGTGGTGTACAGGACACGGCTTCGAGAAATGGAATTTGGCTGACATAACGGTGGGGGTGTAGGACAATTGTAACGGTGAGATGTTGGAAGATGGTGGTTCAGACAGTGTTTGTGAGAAAGAATAGTGGGATGAAGTAGAAGAGTTAAAATGATTCCGGAATAGGAGAATAGTGAGTAGAGGAGTAGCGCTGGGTTGACGCGGACGGGTGTTGAACAGGTCAGTGACTTACAGCCACTCTGCAACAAGTGTTTGTGGAACGGAGTTTCCCTTTGACGGAGATCAAAGTGGCCTGAGGGAGGGGGGTATCGCACTTGAACTAATAGCGTTGCTAACCTATAGGGCGCAAGATATAAGTGCAAGACAACCTAACAGTCCTCCTAACACTGGGACAGATCCTCTTCATCCCATCATCCGTGCCGGTTTTCACACACTTTTAATACCAAAGACGGAGATTTTAGTACAAAAGTTCAATGATAAATAGGAAAGGCCTAAATGTCAACTGTGACCTGGCCAATAAATCTATGCAGAGGATCTGTCACAGTATTAGGGGGCTTTTAGGTTGTTTTGCCACTTGTGCTTTGCATCCTACAGGTTAGCAACACTGTTAGTTCAAGTGCTTGAAAACGTGCGAAGGGATGGATTTATTGGTCGGGTCACAGTTGACATTTATGACCTTTCCTATTTACCGTAGACTAAAATCTCGGTCTTTTGTACAAAAAGTGTGTGAAAACCGGGATGGATGATGGGATTGCGCAATTGGAGCCTATGTGCTGGAGGGGTCCATTCCCTTGGGGGTGGAAAATGCGGTTTCACAAACACTTTTGCAGAGTGGCTGTACTTTGGTCTCACCTTCGACTGCCGAATAATCTCCAACTTTCTTGACGGAAACATTAATGGAGTAATTCGCTGGTCCAAACTTTCGCCGGGGATCGTGATAATAGTCTTTCCTTTCGATGCTCTCATGTGGGCTCGGGAAGGTGGGATCCTTCAGGTTTTCGGGGAATTCTCTGTGATCATAGCTTGTCGGGTAACCCAGCTACAAATACATTTGCACTTCAACCATTCCGTCGTCGTATCGGGGGGAAACAACATCAAAGCTCTCCCTTTTAATCACAAGTTCTAACTAGTGCTATTTCAGCCCTTGCGCCTTCTAGCGCCGGTTCGAATTTGGAGAGACGGTACGGTACAGTACAAGGTCCCTGCGGAATAGCTTGTAGGCTAGAATGGATTAATAAGATTCGACCACGCAGTGGCGAATAATATACTCGAGTATCATAATACCATACAAGTACCAGGCCGAAAGTTAATGAACAGTTAATTTAGGTTAACCAGCAAAATAATCCCTGTCTTGTGCGAAAACATATAGCCTGTGCCTTGTATAAACTGGTTAAATCCAATATCAGATTGCGTAACGGAAATCGCTGTACTAAGCCGAGATAGGCTTAACACAGCAAGTTAACAAAATTATGAATGGAGGTTAATGAGATCCAGCAGGCTCAACTTAATTAAGCTATACCTCGCCTGGAAAAGCCTATTCTTTCTCAGGCTATTTTGTCACTGATTGCTGAGATTAACGATGGTGGATTTAACGAGAGTTTATGGTATATATATGTATATATTTTTCAAAATTCTAGTGATTATAAATGTCCGTTTACCATGAGCGGAAATACAGCCGAAAGGTTGTTCAGATGTCGTGGGGCTTGGGGTGCTTGAGTCAAGAGAGTGTCCACCTCGGGTATATAGTGTTTGCCTAAAGTTCCCTCCCGCCGGCCCCAGCACGTATCTGCCCAATACCTACAACGTTAGCACATCACCTACGACTCACATTGAGCTCTCTCACTCAATTCACTTGTCTCACGCAACGTAATATTTGGTCGTGCAATCATGTCTTCCAAAATATTTACAAAAGTTCTGAAAGCGATTAAGATGCGTAGTCCCGACCTGTTGATCTTTGATAACGTGGATTCTGATGACTTTTCCCATGTCCTGGAAAGCCTACGACATCCCTCTGATCAACTTGAGAGATGTTCCTTTCGGTAACCTAACTACTTCCCCGTTTTACTTTATTCTTCATTACTAAGTAACCATCACAGAATCCATTGGTGTTCTTCTGATAAGAGATTAAAGGTTGTAATACCTTCGAAGTTGCATGAGTGTGCGGTATCGTGGCTTATTGAAACGATCACAAGAGCCCGTGTGCAGGGGCTTATTCCACAAGTTTGGGGTGACACAATGCACATAATGCCTTCTCCCGGTTTGTTGCTAATTGCTGCATGTTCAAATACTGAAGTCTAGCTAATCAGGTTTGCCAGAATATAATAATTTCCTTGGCGAATTTGAAGGCTCCGTGAAGGAAGCAGATTTGACCTTTGTGCCTCGTGTAGTCCCGAGAGGGTACAGATTACAGAATACCCCTCCGTTGTTCTAGAGCCAGGGTGGAATGAGTCCGCTTTCCAGCTGCGAGCAAATGCCAAACTCTGGCAAGAAGGTTCAGGGCGAGCAGTACGAGTCGTACTACAAGTTAAATTTTATCGGCCCAATCAGCAGAACTAGATGCGACTTGTTTTGTCCATAACCCGTGCTCACCCAGACGGACACCCCACTTCAGTTGAACATTTTGCAAGTTTTTTTTGTATACTCGATACTCCTGATTTCTTTACCAATGTGTCAATTGCGAATGTAGGACATCTTTCCTACCCCTGTGCATCCCCCAAAAAACCCCTCCGTCTCGCTGGATGAATTCTATGCAGGAGATTGTCCTCCTACAATGGACCCAGCAACTCTCATTCCACTTGACCTTGCGGCGCTTGGTTTTGTAGCAACTCCATTCATCACCGAGCGAGGTCATCTGCCTGCCCAGATGGCTTCAAAGTTAAAGGTCCGAGTCTGGGTTCGCATTAATTTGCCTGCGTACTAGTTTTGAATTCATTGTGATGTCTTTCAGCACTTTCTGTTTAGCACACCCACCTGACTTTTTTGCTACTTTACAACACTTGTTTTTTTAGCCTAGATTTTAGTACTCCCAGCTCCATGCAAGGACCAAATTGTTGAATATCATGGTGTTCATGTGGCGGATGGTAGTATCGGTGACAACGGCGATGAGCGAGCTGGCGAGGAAACGGATTGGTTGGAGGATGACGAGATGTCGAGGGGTATCCGATAACAGCGACATGGGTGATTTGCCAATATGATACAGTCCCTGATGGGGTCGTGACGAATATCAGGAGGTGACGAACAGGGGGGTATGACTGTACCAGTATGTTCGAATGCTCAAATTTTGCGATTTCAGAAATTCCGGCATAGGACAAAATGCCGAACCCTAACCCTGGAGGTTAAGGCAACCACACCTTGTGTTTAGAACATTAAAAAAATCAAATGGCAACCATTAATAGCCGGTTACCCTCCTATTTCGCTTCGCTTATAGTCGGGAAAAGCAAGCGTTACGCAAAAGCAAGTGTTACTCTCCGGTTTTTTTTCTTTTTTTTCTTTTTTCTCTTCCCATTCAGAATATAGGTTTGACCCATCAACCTATTCAAACTAAATAGTACTCAGGCTTCTTTTTAGAAATCTCATTCAGCTTCCCCATTCTGTCCAAGATCTAGTATTATCTTTTGATCATATCCATAATACAACTTCCTGGTATTACAAATTCCACTACTGGGCCAATCGGATACTAATATAAGACCAATCTTTCTCTCTATTCATAGTGATCCTTATCTGTTGGGTCTTTGATTCTTCATGGCTCACACATCCCTACCTTTTGGCTTTGCCAATCATACCCTGTTATCCAGCCCCCCCAGTACACACTCTAGCCTTCACTTGCCTACTAGTCCAGTAACCCCTATTTCTCAAATTAGACAATTGAGGTTGCCAGTAAGTCCATCCTTTATCAATCCAATATCTACTTGCATTAATGGTCAAATACTAATTAATTATATTATGAATAAGCATGAGATAAAGGAACGTTTAGATTGTGCAATGGAGTGGCTTGAGGAAGAGCCAACTATGAAGGCTAATACTGCAGAAACTATTTTTAAAGTTAATCCAGCATCAATCCAAATGTGCCAATATTGCAAACACAATCAGGAGAGAAACTCTCATAGGACATATAATCACCATGGAGTGAATAATATAATCTTGACTGAGGCTTAAGAGTTGGCTGTTTTTCGATTCTGCCATGAGTAGTTAGAAGCTGGGATGGGTGTAATACCATCGATTATTTATGCAGCAATTTGTTACCTACACCAACAGGAGAAGCGCAATCCTCCCTCACTCATGTGGTTTCGGCAATAGTTAAAGAAGAATCCTACTCTTCATACCATTAAAACCAAGATGATTGCTTATGTTCGACTCAGTACTCATAGTGAGGAGGATGTGAAGAACTTTTTCAATGAGTATCAGAGAGCACTTTCCAAATATAGAATTCATCAGGTGAAATATATTTACAATATGGATGAGTCTGGTGTAAGGGTTGGCTGTCCAAAAGGCAAGTCAATTATTGTTCCCACTCAAGTTAAGGAGTTGTATACTGCAAGCCCAGAAAATTGCAAGTCACTTACAATAATTGAGACAATTTGTACTGATGGAAGTCCTCCTATCCCTCCTGTGGTTATTTGTCCTGGAGAGAAAATTATGGAAAATTGGATTAATGATAACCTTACTGGAGCAGCGGTAATTGCTGTTTCAAAATCTGGGTATACCGATGAGAATATTGCTCTTGGATGACTTGATCACTTTATCAAGCATGTTGGTGCTAGACTAACAGGACATTGGTATATTCTTCTCCTTGATAGTCATATCACACACCATAAAGACGACTTTATTCTCAAGTGTTATGAGAACCATATTGTACCGATCAGGTTTCCCTCTCATCTGACACATGTTCTTCAACCCCTTGATGTTGGGGTCTTTCGTCCTTGGAAACACTATCACAATAAAGCTATCCACAATACCCTCCATTACCTCAATATGGAGTATACCATTTCCTCTTTATTCCATGATCTGAGGTCTATCAGAGAACAAACCTTTCAACCGCATATGATCAAGAATGCATTTAAGAATTCTGGCATGTTTCCTGTATCCTACAAAGGAGCACTGAAAAAGATGTGTGATTATAATGCCAAGCAAGATGGAGAGACCAAATCAGCCTTGGATCCTACTATTAGCTTGAACACTCACACCAGTACCAACCACCTCTACACCTCATCTACCAATAATATGCAAGAAGATGATGAGCTAGAGCTTCCTGTACTTTCTAGTACATATTTTGAGTGTCAGAAATAAATTGGAGAATAGATTGATAAAGTAGAGACTTTTAGTCCAACCTCAAAAGCAAAGTTTCAACAATGGGCAAAGGTAACTGAGATTGTTCTAGCAGAGGTTCAGCTTCAGCTGGAGTCCTACCATACGGTTGAGTCCAGAATTTTTGAGAACCAGATATGTTGCCAAACTAAATCCTACTGGGTAATTCAAAAAGGTGGAGTTATTATAGTTGAGGGTGTCAGACTTAGGAAAAAGGAGAAGGAGGAAAAGCAAAAGATAGCAGCTATAAAGAAAACTTGAAAGGATATTCAAATTGCTGTTAATAAGGCTAAAGCAGCCTTACACCAGTGTGGAATTGATGCTTGGAAAGCTGAAAAGGAAAGAAAAAAACAAGTTTAGAATATTCAGACTCACTCTGGCATTGTTTCACCAGAATTGTTGATTCCAATTACTGATCCAGAAAAGAATCCTACTCTGCATAACCTTGAAGCACTTCAACCACCTCCTGATTTATTGCAAGCTCTATTAATGCTGGGGTCAACCTCTTTCAATACTCCAACTTTGAGATAGCTACATCAGGATACTATTCAGGATGAAGGTGTGGAGATTGAGGTTCTTATAGGTGGTGAACAGGCTAGTAGTAATTTGGGAGGAGATTGTGAAGAACTTGCTATTGAATCTGATTCTTCATCTTCATTTGCATCTCATGACTCAATTGCAAGGAATACAGATTTCATTATCTTTAATTAAAACATTGTAATTTAGACAATTAAACTCTGAGTTGGGAGAATTAATATTTTATATAAAAGGCTTTGAGTGGATATATTGTATTATGTGAGCCGAGCAACCCAAAAAAAAAAAAAAGAACCAGAGTGTAATGCTTGCTTTTGCATAATGTTTGCTTTTCCCGACTATGAGCGAAGCGAAATAGGAAGGTAACCAGCTATTATTTACTATTGTTCCTCTTTCCCAGAATTTTTCTTGCTATTATTCTTATTCCCCAGAATCCTTCTTGATATAGTTCTTGTTTCCCAGAATCATTTCCTTGACCTTACGCTTATTTTCTGCAATCTTCTCAACTTGTTCGTGTACCTTAGACTTGCCCCTTGTCCTCTTGTCTAGTCCTTGCCTTTCACATCTTACTGGGGTTACTCCATAACACATATGAGCTTGAACTCCCAGCTCATTTGTCAATCCACCTCATATTCAATGTCAGTCTACTGGAACCATGTTGAGAAGACTCAGTAGGAAAACCACAGAGTGAGGTTCCATTACCAGAGATAGTTGACAATGAGCCAAGTTTTATTGTTGAATCAATTGTGGATAGTCACTGGTATAGTGGAATAAAGATGAGTTCCTGCCACCAATTTGTCCAATACTTAGTAGTATGGGAGGGTTGTGGACTAGAGGAGAACTCCTGGGAATCTTCTGAGATGTTAGAAGGAACAGCTACAGAGGCCCTAAATGATTTCCACTGAAGGGATCCATCCAAGCCATGGGATCACTGCATAGTAGATGTACCAAAGCCAGGAAACAAAAGACATCACTAACTATCTAGGATGGAGCTTAGAGAAGAGGGGAGTCATGTAATGACTGACCAGAGTGTGTCTTCCAAGTAGACTATTCTTAAACCCATACTAGAGATCCAGAGGTCAATGGGTAAGGATAGTTTGGTTCACTATAGTAGACAACTATGCATACTATAAGATTATAGTATAAAAGGTGAGCTCAGGAAAGGCTCGTGTAAGGAAGCCTGAGTTACCCTGACATGGCACCCAAGTTACCTTACTTAGCACATAGAGGTACTTACTTAGGGCAGGTGGCAATCCTATAAGGATTGGGTACTCCAGTAAAATCTAAAGGTTACAAAACTGTTCGCCTTAGGGGTAGCATAGGATGAGCTATGGGGCTCCGAATACTCCAGAACTTTGCAGAGCTATTCCTAACATCCTCCTGCAGCCCCAGCATAAGGACCGCATGTCATGGGCTTACAGTTGTTGAGTTGCTCCCTTCCTAACAAAAGGAATTGAGTAGAAATACACTTGTAACACCATATAGGTTGTTGCTATTCGTCCAACTGGATGCTATCCATAGGATATATGAGAGGACTTAGGATGTGCTCCAGAAGAAGGGCTATCTTCTGGTACCAGATATGTGTAAAATAGACAAGAACTGAAGGAGTTACTCAGGTAATGCTGGAAGGATAGTCTAGAGCCTCCACACAGGTTAATTGCACATAGACACAACTCATGCCCAATCACCGTAAGATTATTGTAGTTGTTTGAGAACCCTAAAAGTATGATTCTTATCATGGTAGGAGTACTTTTGGGGAGTTGACTATGGGTAGTGCCCACCATGCCAATCACTAAGGTACTCCAATGGGGGAGCTGAGTAGACTTTCCTATCAGGCAAAGACCTGATTAGAATGGAGTAGAAGGTTCAGCTCGATTGTGAGAGCTATGTCAACTTAAGGCTTTCATAGATGAAATGCATATGGGTATGAGAGTTTGTCAATGGTATGTCTCCTCAGTTGCATGATAGTTTGCCACTGGCATGTCAACAATATGAAGAGTTTTTCTCCTGCAGTTTCATTGGAGATGCACTGCGGAAACACTTGATATGGGAAGGGAATTTAGCCAGAGTAGACTAACATCCACAAAGGAATCATGTCCTAGGTGGTATGTATTGGTCAACCTGGAGGAGACAGGTGTACTCATGATGAAGTTAGAGTAGTGATGGGTGGGAACTGTCAGTACATGATATTCTACATAAACTATATGCAAGTCTCACTCTACTCTGGCAATCAACTACCTCTTGGGAAACTTAAAGAGTAAAGCTGTGGCTTAACAATATTAAGTTTTACTGTTTTGATTCTTCTTTACTCGACTGTTGATTATCACTTTTTGATCTTGGAGTCACTTCAGTGCAGTTGCGAACTTGGGATCTATCTTCCCTTAGGGCACCTCCATTACACCTAAAGAGGCATCATTATAATGTTTCCAATATGATAGATTTTTGCAAGGTCTTGAGTATTTTACTGGAGAGCATCTGTCAGGAATTGATTCGATATAGCCAGAATAGCCTACCCACTGAATGCCATGTTTCTGAAGATCCTACCATACTTTGATTCCTTCCAGTTCAACAACTAAGATAACTTTAAATGCCTATTCTAGCATTCCAGGAAACTGACATTTATGACATCTACAGTATATGCTGCACTGGTACCTGACTTTTCATGAACCAGGCCAGTTGTAATGATTGGGTTTGGGTACAGACAGGTGGTGAGCATATGTATGTTGTACTCTATGGCTGTCTCACTAGAAAGCACCTGGTGCTCCTTAAAATCAGAGACTACACATATGAGGACACAGTTTGTGGGCTGGCTTATGTCCAAATATTGAATACAGTTAACTTGGAATGCATATCTGATGTCCACAGCCTTGTCACAGTACAGCTAAGGGAAAATACATAAGACTTTACTACAGTAGACATGGGGACAATCTTAGGCATATTGCACCTCATCCCAGAGACAGACCAGTGATGGCTTGTCAATAGCCATATACAATTAAGGACATTTAATGAGACTTATTGAGGAATCATGAGATCAGACAGTTAGGCAACAACTGTTGCCTTGGGCAAGTATTCTGCATTGATCATGCTTGAATGGTATGGAGAATATTATAGCATCTTTTATTACAACCTGTATATAAAAACCTCTATGTAGAAACTAATTAATAGAAACTAAATAATAAATACAACTAAAATACATGATATAGAAAATTATAGCACAGGATTGGTCAGTCCTTGAGATTGGGACACAGATGACATGACACAATGAAACATCACAGGTCCCAATGTCATGATGATACTGTGGGACATTGTGTGTCTTGACATCACTAGGATGCAGTAAAGAAACCAGACAGATTGTGATGAATTTCCACAATGCCCTCTGACTACATATTGAGGAGCCAACAACAGTACCATGCCAGGATACTGGGAAGGTTCATGGTAGAGATGGGGACATTAGGGGATGGAAGGCATCTTTGGTCAATATTAGCATAGAGTTATGGTATCATGATAAGAGATAGAAGGAACATGATGAAGGCCAGCCCTGTGTAGCCACCTGCCATGGTACTCTCATGAGGCTGTAGCCATAGCCAGATGCCAAGATATGGGGAAGAAGTTGTGACAGACATGCAGATATCCAGGGGTCACGAGAATGCTGACCCACCGTTAGGTAGTGTCCTGACACAACAAAGTATTACTATATTTCACAGGATGCACTAGGCATAATATTGTGCTCCAACCTACATCATGATATATAGGGTCCAACAGGTAGTTGCAATGGAACTCAGGACATATCAGGTGCACTTATTGCATGAGAAATGTGGAATGCATCAGGATGTAATACCAATACATCAGATAAGGGTTTTTTTTCACTGATGGAGGGTGTCCAGATGATCACAATATAGTATATTGGTTATTAGCAGAAAGTTGGGAAGATTGAACAATACTATTTACAATGTGCAGATCATGTCAGGGGTAACTCACCTCACTTTTGAAGGCATGGTGAGGAAGTCCTGACATAAATTAGTAACATCAAGATGAGATATCATTGTCAAGGTGAAATCTAGATGCATCATGCATGTAGGTGAGGATCCAGATGAGAGGAATATCATGTAGAACAAATCTGGATAAAGAAGTCTGATGATCGGTGATGCCAGGGCACCCATCATGAGTATCATGAAATCCTGATACATACAGGTGAGGATGCAACATCAGGGTAGAAGATGCCAGAATTACACATTGCTACAATATAAGAGCTTAGGATCAAGTAGTGTCTGAACATAATAGGCTAGAGTCAGATACTATTAGGATGCAATACCTGAGGATTAGACATTGTTAGGATCCAGTGCCCAAGGGTCAGATATTAGGATACAAGAGTCAACAATCAGACATTATCAGGTTGTATCTGGTATAGGAGTCCATGTTCGGATTGTGTCAGGATATACCAGACACATGACTTGATGTCATGATGAAATATCAGTTTGACAATACATCCTGGTTAACAGTTATCATTATGGGCACCTTGTGTGTCAGATGCACAGGATGCACTAGGTGCACGATAATATTTTTGCTGATGTACAGCTGTATTCATAGAGTTGTCATACCCTGATTGGTACCACTACCTGATTTGGCTATAGCAAATATTTCACCATGCAACAATATATTAACGAGCACACTGAAGTAAATTATCTACTATTTTATATGCCCACCATCTGCTTAAATCATAGCTTCTAGATAGTTAGGCATACTATCTATAAGTTTATTAAGAGTAATTTGCTGAATTGTCTCCCATTCTTCCTCTATTACTGTCTATAGATCTTTTTAGGTATGCAGTTGATGTTCTACTGAGGAATGAGAAAATTGTTTTCAAAGGAAGCTTATTAATAAATAATAGGCATTCTGGATTGGATTTAAGTTGGGTGAGTTCACTGGATGGAATAGCTTTTGTTTATCATAAGCGACCATTATTATATAGTTCTGGTACCCTTTATGGTATCCAGCATTACCCTTACCAATCTGAAGCTTCTGGACTAGCAGGCTGAGTGAGAGGAGATAGGGAATGAGGAAAGGCTCATTGATCTCACTTGTATACTGCTAAGCATGAAGTTCTAATCGATCATACTTTGTAGTTTGGTGAGTGGGAGTGGAATTTCTGATATGAATCAATGATATATGATTTCCATATATGATCACAGCCTAATAGCCAGTACTACTATGACCAGAGAGGAAGGTTGGAGCTAAATCCATACCCTGTAGCTCTTCACTACTCCTTGCTCATATCCTTAATATTGGTTGATATACCATATATTGAACCTTACACTAATCAAGGTTACTGTTATGGAGTAACCCCAGTAAGATCCAGAAAGGCAAGGACTGGACAAGAGTACAAGGGGGAAGACCAAGGTATGTAAACAAGGTGAGAAGATTCTGGAAAACAAGAGTAAGGTCAAGGGAAAGGAATTTGAGAGACAAGAACTGGGTCAAGAAGGATTCTGGAGAACAAGAATAGTAGTAAGAAGAATTCTGGGAAACAGAAACAGTAGTAAATAATAATTTAGTATTAGATGAAATATACAAGAGGTTGTGTGAAGAGAAAAGAAACCCACTCTTCATGCTCAAACTTATTTAAGTAGGAATCTGTAACCAGACAAACACTGAAACACATGAAAAACAGTCACAACACAATCACTACCCTAACACCCTCTATTTAGCCCCTTTATAGTGAATAATCAAGTTAACAAAATATTTAAACCAATAGTAATGCTATTTCCCATAACAGTTACGATCCTTCTGTATTCATAAAGCTTCTAACCAGTCTGTCTATAGCACCAATAATTTCCTCTAAGTTCCTGGAAGTCATCAAGGAAGGGCTTTTTGTGAGGAATCAGAAGTCTAAAACTAATCTATTTGGTTCCTATATTGATCATGGTTCATCTAGCTTCAACTTTTAAAGTCTGAAGTTGGTCTATCAAGACATAAGAATTATTTTCCACAGCATATTTGATTGCTACAAGGTTAACTAGAGAGAGCATGGTTGGTCTACCTGAGTGAGGGGTATTATCCAATGACTAGATATACAATGTTACTTGTCAATTCCTGGAATCTTTGGGACTTGAACTTCAGTTTTCTTGGAAATCTTTTTGTATCACCAACCAGGATTCATCAGAACAATGATCTCAGCTCACTGAATACTTCCTTCTATGTGTTTCAGGGAAGGCTGTTGACTATGTGGTGGTGCTATTTTGACAGTAGGAATGCAGGTTGTTCACTAGAATTTTCTGGTATGAGACTTCTTGTGGTTGACACGGTTGAAAGGTAAACGATGTGGGATCATAAGTGTCCTGATTGCCTACTATGTTACACTACATCATAATACATCTGATATAGCCAAGCCATGTATTGGTACAAGTCAGGGTATGAGAACTTTATGAATGCCACTGTACAAATGTATAGTACCCCTTTGGAATGCTTCCCTGTTCCCCACCCCCCGAACCCCCCCGAACCTGAAATCCGGGTCAGCCGCTGGCTATCTTTGGCCATTACCTCTGCTCCTTGAACCCACCCCGGTATCATCTTCGAACTTCTTCCACTCCTCCATCCTGGCATTGTCAAAAAATGATAAGACCTTCTCCAAGCCCTCTTGCCATCCCACGTCCCATAGTTTGGAACTTCTGCTGCGATTTGCCACCATCGTTGCTCGCTTGTTAATCATCCTAACCATGATTTCCGAATCTAGAATCTTTAGTAAATAATAATAATTGCACCAGTAGTTGGGTACAGACCAAGGTAAGGTTGGACCCGTTGGGGAGATATCCCATAGAGCCAGCGATACATGGCTGTATCTGTAATATCGCCACGGGTAATAAAGATTGTATCATTTACAAGACCGCCATGATTTCCAGCAATGATTCCACTGGGGATCGTAGTGGCAGCACCCAAAGAAGGCTCGCTGATCAATCTGCGGCGTATTGCAATTGACATTTGTTCCATGGGTCGCAATGTCAACTTCAATATCTCAAACCGGTTGTCACTCTCCTCGTTATACTTGTCCAACCTGTGTTGTCTCTCCTTCGACAACTTATCGAGCTCCTCACCATGCTTGTTGAGCTCCATATAATGCTTGTCGAGCTCCTCCAAATGCTTGTCGAGCTCTTCATAATGCTTGTCGAGCTCCTCACAATGCTTCTGGAGCTCCTCACCACGCTTGTCACCATGCTTGTCACGATGCTTGTCGCGCTCCTCATGATGCTTGTCAAGCTCCTCACAATGCCTGTTGAGGTCATCAATATACTTGTAGAGCTCCACACGATGCTTGTCGTGCTCCACCCCATGCTTGTCGACCTCCTCAGCACGCTTGTCACCATAAATGTCGAGCTCCATATAATGCTTGTCGAGCTCCTCACTACGCTTCTGGAGCTCCTCACCATGCTTGTGGAGCTCCTCACCCTGCTTGTCGAGCTCCTCAGAATGCTTGTCGAGCTCCTTACCACGCTCCTGACGATGCTTGTCGAGATCCTCACGATGCTTGTCGAGCTCCTCACGATGCTTGTCGAGCTCCTCACGATGCTTGTCGAGCTCCTCACGATGCTTGTCGAGCTCCTCACGATGGCTTGTCGAGCTCCTCACGATGCTTGTCGAGCTCCTCACGATGCTTGTCGAGCTCCTCACGATACTTGTCGAGCTCCTCACGATACTTGTCGAGCTCCTCATGATGCCTGTTGAGCTCCTTACCATGCTTGTCGATCTCCTCAAAATGCTTGTCCCACCTGTATTGTATCTCCTTAGACCTCTTGTCATGCTCCTTGAACATCTTTTCGGACTCCTTCATTATCTTGTCAGACTCTTTTAGCCCCTCAGAAAACTTCTTATTGGAACACTTGTCGGACTCTTCTTGTATCTCTGCAACCATCCTATTGGACTCTTTTGGAACCTCAGTGATTTCTGATCTCATCCACTCAACACTACACAAGATGCTTTCCCCAGCAGGATTAACATATGCAAATTCTTTCTTTGCTCTGGTCACCAAGCATTTTTTCGTCACCTTCATTGCAACTCTCCCTAGTCCATTAACTGCACATGATCTTTCGAGCTCCAGATCGTGGTCTTTTGTGACTTGGCATCTGATTTCTGCTTCCGTGGCCCTGGGGTCGATAGGGAGTTGGCTTGGTGGCCCAGGGGTTGTAGGGGAGCTGGATGATTGGGTTTGGCGAGAGGGTATTGTAGAGTAGGAACTACAGTGGAGCATTAGTGTTGTCAAGGCAGAAGTAGCTCGCACAAAGCTGTGAGTTACAAGATTTCGAGTTGGGTGATTGGTGAGGAATTTGATTATTTTTGGAGGCATTCTGAGGTAACGGCAGAGGTGGCGAAAGGGAGAAACTCTCTTTTGCTGCCGTAATGTGTGAGGCCTCTTTGTGAGGTGTTGATAAGATAGAGGAGAATACAGGGGCCTCAAATACATTTTCAATATTCATATTGTGTGTCCTATAAGTAGTCCACATACCTTGGTTGTAACCTATGCTGTGACTGTTGACGAGGTCAACAGTAATAGACTACTCCTTGTATATGTATACCGTAAAACTTGAATAACTGGATCATGTGCTACGTCATTGGGCTTTCCTCTCTCAGTAGGGTCAAGCAGTTTTTGATTTTGATTTTATTCTGTCTTGGAAGGGGGAAAGGTGCTGTGTTTTTGCTGTGTTTTTGGCAACCCTTTCCTGAGGGGCGAATTTCTGACTACATAGCACATGGTCCGATTATTCAAATTTTTACCGTACTCGTGTCTCCGTGCCAACAATTGGAACCCGTTTTGGAATAGTGACCATGGACCTATCCAAAGTATACCATAGCAGTAAAGCTGTTTGAAAGAGTATGGCAGACAGTGGTCTACTGGTATCTGGTAAGAGTCATGGTGATGTATAGAAGACCAGGAGAATGATCCGACGCCTAATATGGTAGCTATATTGGATGTTTTGTGAAATCCCACAGATTAGGTGTGGTTTTCCTTGAGAAGTAAGTATTCAGTCTATATGTGAGAGTAGAATTCAAGACTTGATAATCATGAAGTGCAGGAGTAAGGAATTAGCAGAATTCCTTCTTGGCCTCCAAACTCACCAGATACAAATGAAATCGAGTCATGTTTGAAATATCTGAAAGGCTTTATGGTACAGTATAATGACAGATCTGAGAGAGATATGGACCCTGCTTAGTAAAAAGCTAAACTTAGTCACCTCAGGAGCTGGCTGAATATCAACCTTCCATCAGTTTTCTAGGGCCTGACCAGTCCAAGGAAAACCTATTGTGGAGTATATATTAACAATACCCAATTATAGGAATTAACTGTTTGGTAGATAAAAGCCTATCACGGATACAGCATTTATATCCTACCTTCTCATGATACTCCCAGTATCCTTTGATACCTTTAGTGATATTCTCCATAGTCAGTAGACCATTGTTGAAATAATTCTCAAACTGAAGGAAACCAAAGATACTTTGAGTACCCACCAGTTGAATTATTATAGTACCAATATAAGTGATATCATCACTTACCCTAGTGTCCTTACAAATTGGACACAAAGCTACAATGGATATTTCTGGGGAAGAAGTGGAAGATGCTTTACCTGCAGAACATATAGCAGTATGTCCTACTGGTACTCTAGTAAGATGGAGCATGGGCAGGATGACTACCATACAAATAAGAAGGTAGTAGGAGGGCAAGTTGAGAGATTTTTGAGAAGAAAGAGAAGTGAGGATGCAAAGGAGATCGAGATAGCAGGGGCAGAGGCAGCTTATACCTCAATGCAAGAACTGGTTGCCTAACTTAGTCAAGGCTTGATAAATATTGACTGAATCATTGACTCAGGTACAACTCACCACCTCTATTAAAAATGATAACCATTTGACAAACATATGCATCTCCCACAACTGGTAATGGTTCACCTATGAGACAACTTCCCTATTCCAGCCATTACAACATGTACAATGGTACTTAGCCTACTGAATAAAACAGTACTGATCAAAGCTTTACTTGTCCTATGCTTAGAGACATCTCTCTTGTCAGTTAGATAATTGTCAATGAAATACCTGATATCATTCACAGAGTCTACCTGCTTGCTTGACAACTACACTCTGGGAATACTATAGTCTGGTGCTTATTGTTTTATACCTAGTAGATCTGGTCCGGTTGTAGCCTATACAGCCATCTTTCCTACCATCAACCTATGGCATCAAACAATAGGACACCTTAGCTATCAGATGCTGTATATATTGATACTGAGGTTAGCCTACAGTGGTGACCCTAATATGAGAATAACAGCTTGTAAAATCTATATGAGGTTGAAACAGCAGAGAAATATTGGGAGGAAGTTTGCTCCATTAACAATGCAGCCATTGAAGACAGTTAACTCAGATTTATGCTGCTCAATATCACTAGTATCTGCTTTAGGGTTACAATATTTCATCCTATATAATAAAGATTACTCCTACATGATATAGGTATACTTTCTGTATGGTATGACTGCAGTCAAAGTTGTATTTATCTTCCAGACATTCAAAGTGCATTTGGAAAGGAATTTGTCTGAGAATTCTATCATCAGATTTTACTGTGATAATGGGAGAGGACAATATGACAATGGTCCATTCAACAGGATACTATAGGTATCAGGTATATCCTTCAAACCTTCTCCACCATACACCCATCACAAAAAGAATATCAGCAAGAGGATAATAAGAACCATTGTCATGAAGTTAAGAGTGATGATTTTAGACTCAGAATATGGTGATGAGTTCTGGGTAGAAGTGATAAGCACTACAGTGTATCTTCATACTTATTCTGCATTTTATTCTGTTAGCAGCCTTCCTACTACTAAAAGCTGTTCAGAAAGAAATGCAAGTTAGGTCATCTTAGACACTTTAGCTCCATTACTTATCAGCTTATCCCAGAGGTACAAAGACAATGGAAATTCAGCTAATGTATAAGGAAATATGACTTCCTAGTTTATGTCCATAAGACTACAAAGATATGCCATCTCTGGGATCCATGGAGGAAGAGGTTAATACAAGCCTCAGATGTTCATTTGTGGAAAGAGAAATTATCAGTGAATAGTAGAATGATAATAAACCACTTGGTATATTGAAATCATATATCCTTCATGATATGCCACTTGAGGAGGAGGATCTTGATCTTCTTGTTGCCGATAATTATCTTGTTCTTATCATCTCAGCCAGTCATATACTAGACAAGAATGTTAAGACAGCAATTCAGAGTGGTTGAATAAGCTCTGAGGGCCCTAGTATTGAACTAGAAAAGTAGAGGAAGGCAGCTACTATTGACAAGAGTGGTTGAAGGCCTGGGAAACCACATGTACCAAAGTTGCATAAGTCAGGTTGACCTCATGATGTACATGAAGTACATAGAGTAGTGCTTTAGCCTGAAGCTAGTGATGTAGTAGACAGTGACCTGATTAGCTACTGGGAAACTCTCAGTCAATATGGCTGTGCTAAATGGTAAGATGGAATAGCTGCAAAGTTCTGCCCTCTTTTACAGAACATAACCTTGATGTATAGCTTAAGGTACTGGCAGGTGCACAATCAATTAGTTGTAAGTAGGTTCATTTACTTAAAATAAACTTGGATGAAAGCCATCATTACAAAGCAAGGTTGGTTATAAAATGATATGAACAGACTGATTACAGTGAGAGATTTGCCCCAGTGATGAAGCTAGTGAGTTTATGCTTAGTTTTACCACTTTCTACAATCAACAAATCCTTGATAGACTACATGGATGTCATAATAGCATTTTTGAATTCATTAATTCATGATGACATCTGCATAACTTTGCTGAAGGGTATAAACTCACTCGATCTGGAAAGACCACCCTATGCAATAGTTTGCAGATCAAACAAAGACCTGTATGGCCTTAAGGAAGTACTGTGATTGTGGTATTGGTACCTTGATGAATTCCTACATTCCATTTGCTTTTAAAAGTAGGTCAATGATTCAAACATATATTATTTAGTCAATAGTGAACTCTTACTATTACAATATAGCAATGACTTATTACTTGCAGTGAAAAGCTACCACTATATTCATCAGGTGAAGTAACTTCTCTATTCTGAGTATTGGATGAACAATTTATGATTGATGAGGTGATTTCTGAGTCTGGAAATTAAATACATATTGAATGAGAATCTCTAGCTTTATCAAAAACAATTGATCAAGAAAGCTCTACATCATATCAAGATGTAATACTGCAAATGTATTAAGACACCAATGGAGGCTAGTCAGAGGTTATTACCTACAGATAGTATGGATAAACTTGTGGAGTCAAGTAAATACCAATTGTTAGTTGTTAGTTAGATATATTTAGCTGTTAGAACTCATCTAAGTATTGCCTATGCTATTGTGGTATTGCACAAATTCAATGAGAAGACCACCACCAATCACCTCATTGCTGTAAATTACCTTCTCCATTATGACCATGAAATGATCATACCAGCTCACATTTATGGGCTTTGTATTAATTTGGTTGGGTATAGCAATTCTCATTTTGTGGGGAATTTAAGTGACCATAAATCTATATCAGGTTATGTCTGCACTCTCACTAGTAGTGACATTTTATAGAAGTCTAAAAATCAAATACTAGTAACCTTATCATGGATAGAAGTAGAGTATATTGCTTACTCTAAAGCAATCTAGGAAGCTATATAGCTTTGTAGGCTATTTCATGAAATCATAAATAATAAACCAAAGACAAATAAACCAGTATTACAACTACTTCTCTGTAATAGTCAAGAAACCATGAGTCCTATTGAAAATCCATTATTTAATGACCAGACTAAGCCTATTGATGTAAAATAACACTTCATTCAGGATTCTTACACTGAAGGTCATATCAACCCTTGTTACATACTTATCACTAAGATGATGGTGGTTATTATAACAGAGGCCCTGTAAAAGGACACACACTAATATCAGGTCAATGGAATGGGTTTATGAGTAACTTATAGGTCAAAATATCTCCTGATGTTGTCATACTATTTTATTTTGTATATATACAATAGTGTCATGATATGTAGAGATGTCATACAGTGACACATATTTCTATGGTGATCAATCATGATAGCTGTAGATATATGTTGCTGTATGATATCTCTACATATCATGACACTATTTTATATATGCAACATAATTTTACATCACTGTAGATTATATTTTTTCTTATGTAGAATTTTCATAGTCTTTTTTTTCTTCATTTTGCTATCTACTTTTAGAAGTTTGATTTTATTTTGTTTCCCATTTTGCAATTTGTTTGCTAGGTTTAGCTAGTAGTTCTTAGTCTGTACTTGTTAGCTACTAATAATACCAATTGATGCCCCTAGTATCTCCTATTACTAGGTCATTCGATCTCCAGTAACTGGTATATACTACTAATGATACTATTTGATGTCCTTTCGTTAGTGTCTCTCATTGCTTGTCATTTCAATCATGTTTGCCTGATACAGTACAGTAGACTACACTATCTGATAATAGTAATAGTATTCAACCCCCTTGCTTTGGCATCTAGTATGTCTTGCATTGTCTGTCATTAAATCACCTAGCATTAGCTGACCATCTGAGTGAATTGTTTACTAGAGTATGGATATTAGTGATGAGGTGGACCAGGGTTTGAAGTTCATAAGGAATGGCTGGACTACAATCCCTGTCCATCTCATCACTAACATCTATGTGCGAATATGTCAGATTGCTTGAATTCAATAACAAGTGATAGCCACTGATCCTGTGTACTCCCCCCCTGTCCGGGGCCCAGTGTATAAGACCTGATATGTTG
Source organism: Choiromyces venosus 120613-1 (assembly GCA_003788595.2). Lineage (NCBI taxonomy): Eukaryota > Fungi > Ascomycota > Pezizomycetes > Pezizales > Tuberaceae > Choiromyces > Choiromyces venosus. The sequence goes on from ML120438.1 coordinate 199,172, forward strand.
TATACAACTGAAGAAAACTATACAAACTTCTCATCTTCACCAAAGTGAGATTGAGATAACTATGATCTTACTCTGGCCTGAATCCTAACCTATCTTACTTTAACAAACTGATTATACCATGAATAAGTAACAGGCAAATACACACAGTCAGCTAGTGCTCTGAGTTAACAATCTATACTTGTAACATGTGTACATGTTCCGGCAACTGTATACTGGTTACGCTTATGTTTTCCGTTGTCATGTTATGTTGTTTGTTTTTGCTTTGATTGATTGATTGTTTCACTACTGGTATCACTAGGATTCCGGTAACATGTTATGTTTGTTTAGTTATGCTTATGTACCGGCAAGGTTTTGCCCTAGGGATTCCAAGGGAAGGAATGGTCATGTATACTGGCGGTAGAGATGAGGCTTAGGTGAAGGATTGCCTTGGGCTTTCAGGATTCCAGTAGGATCACAAGATTCCGGTTGTGTGCACTTACCAGTAATGACAGTAGTTGTGGGTTTTCAGGAACCTCTACCTTGGGTGGAGGAAATCATGTATTTAAGACAGGCTTCCTGGCTAGCAGGAAACGCCAGACTTCAGACAGAACCTAGATAAGAAATATACTTAGTTGAATGGCGATCCTCTTACTCCCTTTCCCCTTCGCTTCTTCTAAGACCTTCTTGTCTTTACCTCTCTAGTCTCCCTTAGGAATCGAATGATAGCTGGTTTACCGCCGATTCCTATTGTATTAGTTTATACAGGTTACCACCTGTTACATTTTTTTCGCCTCAGCAGGTAAGTTAACCCTCTGCAGGTACTCACAGGTTCTCAGGACGAGAACACCAGGTAGGATTGATCACCCTTCCTGTATCTTGATAACTAGTTAGAAGCAGGAGCGGCAGGGAAAGACACTCCCGGCTCAGGTGCTACATTCACAATTTCAGAACAAAGTGGTCATCAAAGGACCCAGTCCGGAAGGATATCCAGACCACCACACATGCTAGGGTTCCCCCAAAACCCCTTAGCAAATGACAGCAACTCAGACTCAGAAACCGAAGCTTCAGCACAAGCTGGAAGTGCCCTACAACCAGAAGACCTTGATTCCGACCCAGAGGAGGACCTAACTGTAGAACAGATCCTCCAGCGAGCAGCAAGAGGTCCCAGCCCAGAAACAAGACACAGATTCGGAAGCCTCTTTGGAGCAGTCTTTGGAAGCAGAGTCCAATCCCAGACAGCAAGCCAAGCAGCAAGCCAGTCAGCATCCAGAGAGCGAACTCCACCTCCAGGAGCCTTCCCAGCATCCCCAGCCAAACTGGCCAAACCCGAAACACCCAAAGGCAAGGGCAAGCAGCCAGAAGGCTCAAGACCCCTGGAAGACCCAGCATCACCACCAGGAGGAGCAGGAATAGGCGACGCAGCACAAAGACCTGTTGATGAAGCAGTACAAAGGCCAAAAATCAAATGGCCCCAACCATCGAAGTTCAGTGGGGAAGGAGATGACCTCAAGCCAAACGGACTCAAGAAATGGCTCAGAGAAGTAAAGAAGTACCTCTCAAAGCATAACATCAATGACGATACACAAGATGTGGTTGATTACTATGGAGCCTATACTGAGAAGCGAGCACATAATGCATACATGACACTACTCGATGAGCATGATGATACACCCAACCTCGAGAACTTTCGAAACCAATTCAAGCAACTCTTCGAAGCATCTACAAATACAGATGACCTATATCAACAATGGCAGAAGGTATCGCAAACTACAGGAGGAAAACCAGCTAGGATATCGAAGATCGCTGGAGAACTAGAAGACTTAAGAGCCACTCTCCCAAGAGAATCCGTATCAGACTACACACAAAAGCAGCGGTTCTTAGATGCAATAGATTCTCACCTCAGAAGAAATGTTGAACCCCAGATCTGTGAAACAGATAACTGGACTCAGATTGTACAAATCACAGAAAGGTATGATGCAACTATGTACAAAACAGGAGGCTATGGCAGCAGTGGCGGCCCATCCACCAACAAGTCAAACAAACCAAAGAAAGACTATCAACCAGCACAAGCATCAAGCAGCAAAGCAGCAGGAAAAGGCAAGGCACCAGCGAAGAAGACAACGTATACAAAGAACAAGAAACCTAGCAAAAAGGAAATGGATTGACGGAAAAAGGAAGGAGCTTGCTTCTACTGTGGGGAAGGCGGACATATGGCAAATGAATGCCCCAAGAAAGAAGTCAAAACCAACCATGTCAGAATAACAGAGGATGATACCAACAGCAGCGATGAGGAGTACGAGTTAGAAAGTGACTCAACACAAGAAGTGGATAGACAAGACACTATAAGGACCTACAAGACTACTGTTGGGACACCTGAAGACCCTGGCGCAACCTTCCAAGCCCTCAAATTCAACATGCTAGTGAATGGCAAACAAGCAAGAGTGCTAGCAGATACAGGAACCATCGGCGGAAGCTTGATAAGTAACCAATTTGTCACCACACACAACATCCCTTACCAGCCTCGAAAGTGCCCTGTCACTCTAAAAATGGCAGTCAAGGGGTCGAGATCAAGCAGCAATTACAACAGTACCGTAAATATTCAGATAGGGAAGATGAAGATACCAAAAATCAAGATGATGGTCATACCAGTATCAGATTATGATGTCCTACTAAGTATGGATGACCTTGTCAAACTCGGAGCAATGATAGACTGCAGGAAAAACAGCCTATACTTCCCTGACTACAAGGTGAGAGTAAACTGTAATGGACTGTCTACTCAGCCCAGATCTGCAATGGCAAAAGCAGAAAAAACACTGGATTTCTTAACGATGTTCCCTAAGGTATTTGTCAAAGAAGTACCTACCACCATGCCACCAAGAAGGAACATAGACCACCGGATCCGCCTAAAGGACCCCAACCTTTACCCAAAGATGCCAAACTACAAGACACCGGAAAAGCTCCTACCAACATTCAAAGCATAGATTGAGAAGCAACAAAAAGCAGGAGTTATTTACAGAGCAGAAGCACCTGGTGGATCGAGCATGTTTGTACAAGGCAAACCAAATGGCAGCATAAGACCACTAGCGGATCTGCGACAAAGGAATCTGAATACAATTAAGGACCACTCACCGATACCCAACCAGCAGGTAATAATTAATGCAGTTGGAAGAGCAAAATATAGAAGCAAAATAGACCTCAGCGATGCCTATTTTCAGACCAGAGTTCATCCAGATGATGAGAAATACAAAACTATCAAGACACCCTTTGCAGCATTTGTATGCAGAGTAATGCTGCAAGGAGATACAAATGCCCCAGCCACATTTATGAGGGTTATGGAAGAAACCCTCTCATATGAACTAGGCATTTTCGTTTGGGTTTATATTGATGATATCCTTATATTTAGCGACACATACCAGGACCATGTGGAGCATATCAAAACGGTCTGCAGAAAGCTAGAGCAGGCGAAGCTATATGCAAACCACAAAAAGAGCATCTTCTTTGCAAAAGAACTGGATATATTGGGCCATATTATCAATGACAATGGCATACATCTAGCGCCGGAAAAAATAAGGACTGTTAAGGACTGGACCATACCAAAGAATAAGAAGGAGCTTCAGTGATTTAATGGAATGGTTAATTATATCTCAGAGTTCCTACCCCACATCGCTACCATTACTGCACAACTTACAGCTCTTACCAGTGATACGGAATGGCTTTGGACTGACCTGCAGGAAGCTACATTCCAGGCGGTTAAAAAGGCAGTAGAAGAACACCAGGTCTTGCGAGCGATCGATTATTCCAAACCAGATATGATATGGCTGTTTACCGATGCATCACCCACTGGAACTGGTGCATGGGTAAGACAAGGAACAACCAGGGAAGAGGCTAGACCGGCAGCATTCCATAGCCGGAAATTAACACCCTCCCAAAGCAACTATCCCACACATCAACAGGAGGCTCTTGCAATCGTTGAGGCTGTGGAAGCCTTTGCACACCTGTTGTCACACACCAAATTCACTATAGTTACCGACCATGAAAGTCTAACTAAACTTATGACCCAAAAGAACCTAAGTGATCGGCAGCAAAGATGGCTAATGCACCTTAGCCGCTTTGATTTCTCTATTCAATATATGCTAGGAGCAAAGAATTTCTTAGCAGACTACCTATCGAGAATTCATGAAGATGGATCCTCATCTTCTGATATAATCCTCCAAGATCCCTCCTCCGAAAACCATGATACCCAGATCAAACCAAACACTAAAGCATCAGAAATCCACACCAACCATACCTCTTCAGCATCCTATAGCTTAGAATCCAATAGCGACATGTACTCCTCAGCAGCAAACCGACACTCTCTAACCCTCACCTCACGAGATTCAATACTCAGGGTCAGCCCTGATTATATGTTGAATACCATTCAAGCCAACGCAGTCACCCAATCCCAGAAACGAAAGGACAGCAACAGAAACCCTCCCAAAAGCGAGACCAGCACTGATAGTTACATCACCAAAGGCAACTCCTGGGGAGACGGAGTTACACTTCCCAAGCTGTCCAAAAAGAAAGCAGCACATGCGGCATCCACCTGGACAGTATGCTATGATGATGAATGCGAAGTACACAAATCCGATAAGGAAGGAGCAAATTACTTTCCCAGGGATCTCAAGAAATGAAAGTAAAGTAAGAAGGGCAAGGGAAAGAAACATGCAGGCGAAATCATTTCCTCCTCGCCAGCGAGCACCCCTCCACTCACCACATGGCCTTCTCCCTCTCTCCCCCATCCCCCTCCCAGATTCATAGCAGACCAGGAAATGTTGGCGGATAAATTAATACTAGATCAGTTGCCAGACGCTTCCCCAGCTCCCTCTTGTTCACCCCTCTATAGTGAACCTTTCTGGAGTTACCAGGAAACCGAAAAAGCAAACACCTTCTTAGGTACAATGCACACAATACTCATGGGTGAATTCCGCCCCAAGGTCATAGCAGCGCTTAAGCTTGACCCACTCCTTGCCAGAGTCCAGGAGACCGGCAACAAACTGCACTATTCCATTCGAGATGGCCTTCTTATAGCGCAGAATACCAATGGGTATTCTAACCTTTATATCCCTGTGGGACCTTTGGAAAGGGAAGTATCCCTTCAGGATTTTATTCTCCAAACAGTTCATGAAGGCCTTGGACATTTCTCAGCCCATAAAAGCTAGTGATATGTGGCCTGTTTCTTTTGGTGGCCACAGATGCGGCAGGATTTCATGGCCTATTGTCGCTCCTGTGACCAATGTCAGATCAACAATGAACCAACTACCCTCCCAGCAGGACGATCCCTCACACTCCCAGAGCCAGATGAGGCATAACAGTCTTTGGCTATTGATTTTGCTGGACCCTTCACCAAATCAAACAAATACAATACTATCATGGTTATCATGGACCGGTTTACATCTTACACTCACCTTGTCCCTCTTGGAGACCTTGCCACCTCTGAGAAGACATTCAAAAAACTTCAAAGTACCATCTTTGATGTTGATGGCCTTCCACTCAGCATAATACTCAATCAGGACTCCCGGTTTACCTCTAAGTTTTGGTCTCAAATGATGAAAACATTGGGAATTCAGGTCTGGATGGCCACCCAATACCATCACCAAACCAACAGCCAAGTGGAGCGCAGGATTCGCAGACTCAAGCAAATGATGAGGAACTTTGTCAACAAAAGGCAGAACAACTGGTCCCAGGCTCTCCCCTCTATACCGGCAGCGACGAATGGTGCACCCCATGAATCCTTGGGTATCTCACCCTACTAGGCCCTCTATGGACGGCCATGGAAAATCTTTAACCCAGTCTAACGATCAGCCAGCAAGGCACTGGCTATTGATGAAATATTGAATACCCATGAAGCAACGAGAATGGAAGTGGATATGGTGCGGAAGCATGCCACATTCAGGTAAACAGTACAAGCAGACAAGTGGCGCAAACCCCAGAAACGCCCCTTGGAGATTGGAACTAGAGTATTGGTTAGAGGGCGGCCCTACACCTCTACACCTAGACGATCAAGGAAGCTAGAACCCAGGTGGTTTGGACCGTTAAAAGTACTGGAACATGACGCCTATACTGAAAATTACAAGCTTGAACTACCCCGGTGAATGGAGCGACAGAAACCCTTCTTCCATGTATCCTCCCTCAAGGAATACCTCGAAAATGACCCAAATAGATTCGCATCTCAAAGGATGGACAGGCCGACACCTATCATCATTGACAATGCAGAAGAATGGGAAGCGGAACAGATCCTTGACTACAGACATCAGAACAACAGGGACGAATTCCTGGTACATTGGAAACGATATGAAAGGACTGACAACTCTTGGGAACCGATTGAGAACTTGGAAAACTCCTTGGAAATCATCCAAGAATACTGGACTACAAACCACCCGGCAGCCCCCCTACCTAAGATCAATTCACACTATGTTAGAACAGTTTGGGAACCAATGGAAGTATCAGAGACTCTCTACACAGCTGGACCTGTACCTGACGAATTTTGGGAACCTTTTGACGATGAGGAATATGACTCTAACTATTCAGAGTTTGACTACTTCAGTACCGATGACGATGCCCTCCTTTGGCACATGGATGGGAACGAGCAGGAGGACTTGGAATAGAGTATGTGGTGTTTTAGATTGTGGGAATGTAACATGTGTACATGTTCCGGCAACTGTATACTGGTTACACTTATGTTTTCCTTTGTCATGTTATGTTGTTTGTTTTTGCTTTGATTGATTGATTGTTTCACTACCGGTATCACTAGGATTCTGGTAACATGTTATGTTTGTTTAGTTATGCTTATGTACCGGCAAGGATTTGCCCTAGGGATTCCAAGGGAAGGAATGGTCATGTATACCGGCGGTAGAGATGAGGCTTACGTGAAGGATTGCCTTGGGCTTTCAGGATTCCGGTAGGATCACAAGATTCCGGTAGTGTGCACTTACTGGTAATGACAGTGGTTGCGGGTTTTCAGGAACCTCTACCTTGGGTGGAGGAAATCATGTATTTAAGACAGGCTTCCTGACTAGCAGGAAATGCCAGACTTCAGACAGAACCTAGATAAGAAATATACTTGGTTGAATGGCGATCCTCTTACTCCCTTTACCCTTCACTTCTTCTAAGACCTTCTTGTCTTTACATCTCTAGTCTCCCTTAGGAATCGAACAATAGCTGGTCTACCGCCGATCCCTATTGTATTAGTTCATACAGGTTACCACCTATTACAATACTGAAGTTGATATGACGTTGGACCTGGTACCATGGGATTTGGAAAAGAGAGATCCAGAATACATGAAAACAAATCTCAAGATGCATCCTCATCTCAGGATTCTTCTCCACCCCCAATTGCAAGCCCACAAGGAAGAGCACCAAGGCACCCATGTAAGGGTACAATGCTGACAATGGCATATGCAGAACCTGGAACTGAACACAATAATCAACTAAATCTCCCAACAGTGAATCTATTGGACCATAGTGGTGATGAGTACCAAATCTCACACAGACTGGACAACACAGAATCACATACCAAACCTGATAAAGAAGGCATTGATATTGCAGATAGCCCTAGATCAAAACATGATCATGGGTCACAAGTGGGTAATGGAAAGGGAGCCAATCAGGTGAGAACTATATGCATTTCAACCACATCAGGGTCTTAGGAGATAGGTACTGCTGAGTTTACAACTGTGGATCTTGGAAACATAATTTGGTAGAGAGCCTATAGTTTTCCAATGTTCCCATAATTATTACATAGTTATCATCTCCACTGAGTAGTCTGCATGGTCCTGTATCTGGTACCCTGATCTCTAGTCCAGCTCCTCACTCTTGGTGAAATATAGTGATAGATGCCAAAAGGCCCCCATTAAATGATGTGGAGACTCTGATTCTACTGTACATACTATTTGAGCAGCTGTTCCTGAATGCTGTTACTTTGATGGCCTAGGTGCATAAAGTTTGGAATGCTATGCTTGCTAGTATTGCAGATGCCAAAAACGTTGAACCCTCAGAGCAGTGCATAAGTTTGGTAGGTAGACTTAGGCAGTTATGATGCAAGTCAGAATGTAATACTAACCAAGAAAGATATGCCAAAAATACTCTAGGGTACAATCCCAGTTTGTACATGAGGTGAAGAAAGAGATTGTGGAGTTATACAGTCTGCCAGATGATACCACAGCTAGGATACACTGAGTTGATTATCTGTTAGAATGGGACATATTTATGTGTGACCTCAGAGGGTATGAGGTTTGTCTCCACCAGATACTTACCTTATAGTGACCACTACTAACTGTAATTGGACATAACTCAGGACCTGAAATTATGATTCTTTGTGCCCCAGATTCCTGAGGCAATTTTCTATATGTACTTTGCATAGAAGAAGATGCAAAGTATTGTGGATCCCAGGATTCTTGCATACATCAATGGCACTATGATATTCTTGATGTACACTAAAATCTGCCGTATACTGCATGCATGGCAAATAGGGATATATCAGGAGCCTAGAGACTTCAAGACTGAGACAGCTAGGGGTGAGTCTCTGAATCATTCATCTGTTCATTGGCAATCATAGTGACTCACCTGTAACCAAACACCTAAGACCTTTTTGACTGGCAAAAGGAAACTTAGAGTAACAGCCCATGCAGAATGTACAATAATATTATGCTAAATATTCGAGAAACAATCAATAAGTGTGTTGGGCAAGTTCATGGGGTACAGTGGGACTGCTGAGAAGTATATAATGATGATTGGGAAACTGTATGTCCTGAGCTTGAGGGTCAGATATTCAACCACACTTCTACACAGCCTATACTACAATATACTAATCACCAGAACTTAGACCTAGTAGGACATCAGAAATGTCAGAATCTGTCACCAAAAACTGATGACTGGTTTGACTTGAGCTAAACATCAGTAGCTCAAGAGTTTTAGTTATAAGATTCAGATTTTCTGAGACCAGATAATTCATATAATCTGACTGTAGGACTGATGACAGACAGAGTAACGATCCCTTCTCTATCTCAGAAGGTCTTGTTGAGCCTTGGGGATTGTCAGGAAGGGCAAGCGGTACTAGCAGAGATGTCATGCTTAGCTGGACAATGACAAGGGGGGGGGGCCCATCACCACAGGTGATTAAGGAGAATTAAGAACATGTAAAGATTATAAGCAATAGATTTAATTTAGCTTACTATAAAGACACTACAATAGAAACTAAAGGATGTAGTGCAAAGGAATAATCAGGGCAATATTCACTGTAGAACCTATGAAAAGTTGCTATCTGGAGAGTGCTAGGCTAATGATAATGTAGTATATCAGATATCAGGAGGAAGTTGGGAATATTAGACAATACTAGGCATAATGTGCAGATAGTGTCAGGGGTAATTCACCTCACTACAGAAGGTATCCTGTGGAGGTCAGACATGAAGGAGTAGCATTAAGATGAGATGTCACAGTTGAGGTGAAATCTGGACATATTTTGTATTCAGGCAGGGATCTAGATGAGAGGACAGTCATGTAGAAAGAATCTAGATTGAAAAGACTGATAATAGGCAATACCAGGATGTACATCATCAGTATCATGGAATCCTAATGCATACAGGCAAGGATGCAATATCAAGGCCAAAGATGCCAGAATTAGTCATTACCATATTATAAGAGCTTAGGATAAAGTAGTGTCTGGACATAACAGAGTAAGATCAGATAGTGTTAAGATGCAATACCTGAGGATCAGACATTGTTAGGATGCAAGACCCAAGTATCAGGTATTGTTAGGATGCAACACCCAAAGATTAGACATTGTTAGAATGCAAGAATATACAATCAGAGATTGTCATGATGCACCTGACATACATCAGCAAACAAAAAACCCGCATCTGATGTATGGGCAGCACGTCCTGATGCACGCCGCATTTCTCATGCACCCAGTATCCCTGGTGCATCCTGAGTTCCATTGCAACCTCCTGTTACCCCCTATGCATCATGGTGTATGTTGCAACACAACATTGTACCTGGTGCATCCTGTGTCGCATAGCAATATTTTGTGGCATCAGGACACTACCTGAGATTAGGTTGACATTCTCATGACACCTGGACATCTGCATCTCTGTCGCACCTTCTTCCCCATATCTTGACATCTGGCTATGGCTGTTGCCTAACGGGAGTACTACTGGGCATGGCCACACAGGTGTAGCCTTTATCACATTCCTTTCATCTCTCATCACAATGCCATAACTCCATCCTAACATTGACCAAAGATGCCTTGCATCCCCCGATGTCCCCATCCCTGCCCTGAACCTTCCCAGCATCCTGACGCATCACCATTGTCGGTTCCTCACTGTGAGGCCACAGGGCATTGTGGCGATTTGTTGCAATCAGTCTGGTTTCTTCACTGCATCCTAGCGACGTTGGGACCCACAATGTCCCACAGCATCATCGTGACATCAGGACCCATGATGTTTCACTACGTGGTGTCATTAGAGTCCTAATTGGAAGGACTGACGAATCCCCCACTGTAATTTTCTACATTGTGTACTTTTAGTTGTATCAATTATTTAGTTTCTATTAATTAGTTTCTACATAGAGGTTTCTATATACATGTTACAATGAAAGATGATATAATATTCTCTGTGCCATTCAACCATCCTCAATGCAGAATACTTGCCCAAGCTAACAGTTGTCGTCTGACTGTCTGCTCTCATGACCCCTCAATAAATCTCATTAAATGTCCTTTAATCAATATGGCTGTTAATAAGCCATCACTGGTCTATCTCCAGAATGAGGTGCGCCAAGCCTAGCATTGTCCCTATGTCTACTATAGTAAACTCTCTTGCATTTTGCCTTATCTGTACAATGACAAGGCCATGGACATTGGATACGCATCCTGAGTTAACCGCGTTCAATATTTGGACACATGCAATCCTGTGAATCGTGTCCTCATGCATGTAGTCTCTGATTTTGAAGAGCACCCAGAGCTTTCCATGGAGACAGCCTCAGAGCACACCATACATATACTTGCCACCTATCTGTACCCAAACCCAATCATTGTGACTCACCTAGTTCCTGAAGAGTTGGGTACTAGTGGAGCATGCCCTGTGGATGTCATAAATGTCAGTTTCCTGGAACACTAGAATGGGGATTTCAAGTTGTGTTAGTAGTTCAACCGAAAGAAATAGAAGCATGCCAGGATCTTCAGGAAGGTGGTGTTCAGTGGGCAGGCTATTCTGGCTATATCGAATCAATTCCTGACAGATGCTCTCTGGTGAGATACCTATGACCTTGCAAAAATCTATCACATCAGAAACATCATCACGAGGCCCATTCAGGATCCTATGATTGGTGACTGGTGCGAATATAGAATTTGTTTTATCCAAATGTTCCATGACATCGGCAGCGAGATCAGCCCAGTGACATTGAAGGGAATCCAGGTTCAAAAGTCTCATTCGGATCACATGCTGGTCACCATAACTGTGCAGGATCTGTCTCACGTCATCATTTTTATTTGAACAGCGCCACCCCTCCTTGATTTGTTCCTTATGCGCCAGCTTGCCAAACTCCATAGAATACATCTGAATGTTGCCAAATTGGTATATGTGACCCTGAAAATGACTTAGTAGATGCATCTTAATGAAGTTGAAGTGAGATTCCATATGGATTAGTTCCATACATTGGTCGATCTCTTCTTTACGATCCTGCTCCTGTACCTGATGCTGCTTGGATTTCACAACACATTAGTTTACCCATATTCTCTGATGTCATAGCTCCCTTCGTTGCTCATCAACCTTTGCCTGTGTCCTCTTCAATATTTGAAACTCTAAGAAGATATCTTTTGTATCATGAAACCGATTCTGATATTGTTCCATATAATCCAAGGTCTCAGGTGTATGGCTTCTATATTAGGCCATCAAAGTGAAATCGAGCAATGACCTGACACAGGTGAGCACGTATTTGAATCGTAATACTTGCGTACTCTCAGGCTGCCTCAATGCCACAGTGAGAACTCCTAAAAGACAATGCCCCAGGTTCCTCATCTCCTTTCCTTGCCACTGTGTAACCTCACAGTATGCTTTTTTTTGGCACAAAGAATCACAGGTATAGTAGTCAAGCCTTCTAGACATCATCAAAAGCATGCAGTCTTGCGTGTTTCTTCAGGAATCCCTGAACCCAGTCCATCATATGCTTGAACAGTCCCAAATAAACTGTAGGGAGCAAATCTAACTTATGCAAATCAGGTGCTGGAACCTGTTGAAGCCCATGAAAAACATTCTGTCCCATCTTGATACCAAGTGCATCAAACATGGCATTCATGTCTCCTGACCCAGGGTCTGTCAACCGATGCTCATTTTCTTGTTCGAGATATTCGTATGTGGCATAATCTCACGTCCAATACATCTCCTGTGCATCGGTTCCTAATGCATCAGGAGGCACCTCACATTTCGGACAGGTGTTAGATTTTACTCTGTGTAGTGCAACGTTTTCTATATGGTCTGCAACCCACTCGGACAAGATAAGGAAGTACCATCAGACCTTCCCATCCATAGTGTCAATTGAGACACCGCCAAGCACTGTATCTTGCAAGGGTGACAGTATGAGTTCAAATACAGCTTGCAGTGTCTCGGCATTGATTTGTCTCTTCAGGTTTTCTGCTGAAGAGGACTGTGAGAACTTGGGAGGGACAGGCAATAGTTCAAGAATGAGAACTGCCATTAATCCAGGTCTGTTATGCCTAGTTGATAGGAGATTTCCAGTGGTAATATAGACAGGCCACACTTTCTTGTCACCCAAGAAGTTGGTAAGATGTATCTGATCAGACATTCTAATTACTAGAACCAGAGTTGTACTATGTGGAAGTGTATCCTATCAACAGTTAGCCAGCCCCCTGAGGAAGAAGGTTGCAAAGAAGGGTGTACAGTACTTGGACATCCCACCACCAGTCTGCCGTATGCATTTCAGCATATATCCAATGTCCATTCTGGTCATACTCATGCCGCAGTGCATAGACTAAGTCATCCCTGTATGCTATCTGCCGAAGAAGGTATCTGATACAGTTAAGGATGTTCCCATAGAAGAAATGCTGCGTTCTCTTGCCATCGTCAACTTCACCTTCCAATCATTGTATATAAGCACTGTAGGGGTCCAATAATTGGAGATGATTCTCCAGCCTATGCATTAAACTATAGCCTACTGAAGCAGAACTACCTAGACCGCTGGAAAAGAATTCATTGATTCGAGACTTCGAGACCTTGCTCTGAATAAACCAAGATGCAAGTTTGAAATCGTGAGCATTGGCAAATGGGGCTCATGGATCCTAGCACAGAGTACCATGTTCATCCTCAAACCCCCTCAGGTCTCCAATCACTTCTCCGGTGTCTGGGTAATGCGCATGTCTGCCGGCCATCACTGAGATATTGTTGTTGAGTACTTCAGCATCAGACTCATGTGAGATGTCATCATTCAATGCATCGGCGTCGCATCTAGCACAGTCCAGATTAGATTTATAGTCTGAATTGACCTGTTCATTGTCGTAATTTACCTCCAGGTTGAGGAATAGGTCTGTTTCTGTGTCATTAATAGGACTCACAGAAGGTGCATGTCGTATGGTAGAGGCAAGTACGATGTCCAGATTTGCATGCGCAGTTCACAGGTGTTTCTCATATGCACCTGCCTGCACATATCTTCGGCAACAAAATCGACATTTGACAGCCATGGTGAAAGTCTACCTAGTCAATCTGAGGGGTCCTCTATATATTATGAGGTACAGGAGTACTGTATAGTGTTGATCTTCATGCATGTGAGTAGAACACTGGCTCAAGGGGTTTGCACACGGTGAACTGTAACTAGTATCCAAACAGGCTTAGCACTTGTAGCTTCATGCCTTATATCACCCTATCTTATCAGATCACCTTATCCTCTCTGTTGTAATACAAGCTACTTACCCTTCATGGGCCATCATGCAACGTCACTTCATATCATGACAGGTGTGCAAATTAGAAGCTTATTTCACAAATATTAGTTACACATCACAGTAGCTTTAGGAATATTGTTCCTGGCTACATTATCAATGGTTCTCATATTATCTTTTTTGTTCTGATCTGCCACAAATCTACATATCCACATATCCGTACAGCCACATGACCTCTGGGGTAATCCAACACAACAGAGGGCAGATACATCTCATCATACAAATAAGGTAAGTTAATTTCTCCAAAAGGATTCAGAATCAGAACCATCGTTGTGGAGATCAGGAAGAGCAGTGCCATTCACGCAATCATGCTTCCGCTTGCATGTCTGCCCCCTACTGGCCCCTGCCTCTGTCTGACTCCTGAAAACATGCCACAGTAGGGACCCATGCATAGTCAAAACCAAGCAGAGTCAGGAACCTGTCCAGATCCTTGTAAAGTGGATTAACCTATGACTGTAGATACCTGAGATCGAACCCGCAGGAAAGTGAAAGCACCATTCCAAATCGAATACGCAAAATGCGGCCTCTTCAAACTGTCCCAATGACGTCCTCATTGTCCAGTCAACGTCACCCTGGTCCAGGTGCAGCTCCATTACAATATTGATAAGGCATGCACATAGGGAAAAGCACTCATTGTCATAATTAGTGCAGAGATTCCGGAAGTGATGGGGTTATGGCTCAATAGTGGACTGCATTGTGTCACGTTGTGGTCTGTCAATAGCCCCGAGAAGCAACCGCTTAAGGTGTGTGATATTCTGGAATGAGGCAAGGAGCACTTGTAGGTCTCTACTTGTATTTGAACAGACATCATTGGTATCCTTAGACAAAATAGATCCTAGGTCCTCATGTCCCTATTGTGCCCAAATGCCATAATGGAACACCCCACAGCACAAGTTCGGATAGGTATAGTGTTGTGGATTTTGCAGAAGCCAATCTTCAGTATGATTGTGCCTTATGCTGTGTGGAAGTCTCAGAGGCTGAATCTCACAGTACTTGGTAATGTTGTCTGTAGCCTGCTTCACAATCCTTGCCCCAACCTCCTCACCATAGATAGTAGAGGCTGGATTGGCAAATACAACAAGAAGGTGGTGATAGTTGCGATCTAGGGCCACATACAGCTCGCCTGCGCCAATGTTGACTTGCTGATATAAGGCACCGAGCACATCGCATTGGTCCTGGGATAGCAGTTGCAGGCCTGCCAGGTGTGGACAGGAATTGTGTTTCTAAATATCTATATTGAGGAACACTTTGATAATGTTTCCTAAGAATGTATTATTTGAGTGTTCCACGACATGTACTACATGACTGCTATTGCATACCTTGGTTGCACTAAATAACATAGAACACCTTCTCACCCCTCTCCCGTGCCTCCTTACAGGCTGTCTGGCCCTCCCAGGTCAGGGACATTCCCTTATCAAACCAGCCTTCCATTTCACTATCGGTCCTTGGCCTGAGCCTTGGTTGCTTGCCCATGGGTTGAGAAAGCTTCATTGAGGCAGACTCCCCATCGACATGGGACTTCACTGTAGGATAATGTGTAGTATCAATTGTTATAGGCTCTTTGCTCTCAGGCCTTTGTCTTATACCGGTGGGTGTTTGGTGGTAGGTGGGATGCATAAGGTTTTCCAGTATACCATTATTGGTATGATGCCTGGAGAATTGAGAAAGATGTAGCAATATATGCTGTGTTTAGAATCGTGGAGCAAAAGGTAGTCTGTTGAGAATATGGTCAGTTCTAGTATCATGAGTATCTGCACAGAGGAGAGGCTTCACAAACAGATGTAAACCAATTGGAATACCAATTCTCACAACCTGAGAAATCTCGTACCATGGTCCTAAAGGTATACCAGCTATGAAGCCCTATATAGAGAGATGTACACTGGTATGTAACTTTCTCCCTCTGCCACTCCTGAGTGGTTAGTCAGAAATAAGGTTCACAGAGGTTATCCCAAGAGGCTGTGGCATGTAGAAATTGGAACAACTTGATGGAATAGTTTGGCAGTGGGAGGATGTAGCTGGAGTGGGGAGACCCGTAGAGGAGAATATGGAGGTACACAGGAGAAGGTGCAAGGATCGGGGTACAAGTACCGGTGTCGTGACCGTGACGCCATAGGACGTCATGCTGTTGTGGCTGTGATGCAACAGGATGTTGTGCTGTTGCAACTGTGATATCATGGGATGTCATGCAGTCGCGATGACACGAGCCGTCAGTCATGTAGAAATATGTTACCATTGCCTTTTGGTATCGTATCAACAGTTTGGTGAAGATGAGAAGTTTGTATAGTTTTCTCATATTGTATACAATGTATCAAGTCTAATACACAGGGCTCTGGGGGGTTGTAAGATCACTGACTATCACTCGTTATTAAAGCAATAGGTTTTCCTACAAAATGGTGTTTTCAGAGTGTTTAACATTATGTTCATAATAATCTAAGCATTCTCAACTACAATTGGACTCAAGACTCCCGCATGAAAAAATTAGACGAAATGAGGGTGTTGTTAGAGTGGGCAGCTGAATAAAATCTAGCCACAAACAGTATTGTTTACTGACACTATTGGTGCTACAGTATTCTCGCATTGCCTAACTAGCACTAGAAGTGTCTGAAATCGTCTCCTGGTATCAAGTCAACACAGCTTGAATACCAGAGAGGCTGAATTCAAGCAATCTAACCTACTTGCGTATGGATATTAGTAATGAGACAGACAGAGGTTGTAGCCCACCATTTCTGACCAACTTCAAACCTCGGTCCATCTTATCACTAACCTCAATACCATAGTAGATAATCAAGATTCAATGAGCTGACTCTAGACCAGTTAACAATAGACAATACAAGATGTGCCAAATCCAGAAAACACCAGATGCCAGAGTAAGGAGGTATGGTTCTATCACTATTATCACATACCAGGCACTCGAGATCAAAATGGCTAGCAATATGAGACGCCAAAGCAAGGGCATCCTACAGTATCTTTACTATCATATAGAGGGACTCAACATCACAAAAGATCTCACCTTAGTTAGTAAATTTTTAAATCTTTTTTTTTAGACTAAGAGATAAACCTCCCTATCTAAAAACTACCAAACAAAAAGCTGCTGAGCAAGAAAGAAAAAAAAGCTACAAAAGAAAAAAGCTACAAAAAGATTATTTCCGGGTACCCTGGTATTTTGTTCCTCACTGGGGTACAGGGGGGGTCTCCAGGGCCAGAGGAATTGTGTGGGGGGTAGGTGGGTGAGAGGTAGCCTGCAGGAGGGCCTGGCGCAAAGAGGGGACTCGGTGCACAGGGGGGGCTCAGTGTACAAGGGGGGTATCAGAGTCTGGACCACTGGTGGAGCTGGGGAGGACACAGCAGGGGGAGAGCTACCAACAGTGCTGGAAGTCATAAGAAACTTGGCAATCCAAGGCTACTGTCAGACAAGATCAAGCAACCTTCTGTGCTTGTCTTGCTCCAACAGGCCAGGAGGCTTGCTGGCAGCTACATGGTGGGAGTCCGTCCTTGTGGTGAGAGGAGGGCTCAAGCGACACGGTTCCTCATCCATTTCTTCGTTTTTATCCTATGTGTTTGTAATTAGCTAACATGGTAACTAAAATATGGATAGGGTTTGAAACGTCCATCTTCAATCACAATGGCATGTTCACCAGGATCTTGCCCCTCCTCCTCCTGCTCCACTTCCTCCTCTTCCATGGCCTCCCCGATATCTCCGACCCTCCCACAGCGATCCCAGACCATACAGTCGAACAAGGGATATCTGTCATGTGCAGGCACAGTGATCTGGTCACGATGCTCTTCCTCACCAAGGAGTAGCTGCAGGACCATCAGGTGCAAAGGGTGTTTGCCATCATTGGCAAAGAGTCATGCCAGGATGTCCTCATCTTACCGAAGAAAGATGAGTTCCTGGAGTGGGAGAGGATCAGAGGGCACCTGACTAAGTAGCCAAGCACCCTCACCAGTTACCCCGAAGAGATATTGGGGGCATCGGATTGCCCCCTGCACACACTGCCGCTTGACAACCCCAAACATACTTTCAATACCCAGTGATGCCATGACTCCCCAGGCGATTCACTGGTCAGAGTCATTGGCACACTAGTGGTAGCCAAGGAATGGGTGCCCAGTTTCTCGGGCACTTGATCGACGAACGATATGGATCCTTATTGCCCGTGGGCAATAAGGGGAGGCCCAATCCGATTGAGTCACTGACAATATGTGTTAGCATGAGCATGGCATATAATATATGAGAGTGGGTAACACTTACTTGGAGGTCCCTCAACCTCACCACAAACTTTTTTTCCCTCCACCAGATGATGCCCTTTTGATGTCCGCATGTTCCTGGCTATATCACAGAACAACAGCCTGAGGTAGCGCTCCACTTCCCAGATGTTGTCAGCCCAGTGCTTGTCTTTAACAAGTGTGACTGGGGCCATGATCGGGGGAAGGGAGTGAGTATACCCAACAACCAAATCCAATTCAGATTTGGTCAGGGAGCAGAGGTCCAGAGAGTGACCAGTCAAGTACGCCTTGATATGGTCATGCCAGGCTGTACGTAACTATGAACTGGCATGGGTGCGTGAACCCACACCAGCTTTTGGCATATGCTATGTCACCATAGCATTCCCTATGAGTATTAGTTTAAATGTTTCTGACAGATGAGGGTAGGTTGAGTTTCACTTACAAGGAATCCTCTACCACCAGCTCAAAGGGTAGCCTCTCTGACAAATTCGACTGGCTCAGGCTGTTTGCAACCATGCATATCAGCGCTCTCCATTTCCCACTCTGCGCATGCAGCTTGACAGGCCCAGCAGTGGGATGCCTAAGAAAAAAAAGAAAAGGTTAGTAATTATCAAATGATAAAACTTCGATGGACTGTACTTACTTCCCCATCTGGACTTCACTTCCCTGAGGTTGAACCACAGGAAAGATGAGGGCAGCAGGAATGACAGAGACAGCAGGATGTCTAAGAGGAAAAGAAATGTCAATATTGCTCACAATAGACAGTCAATGGTGTTGTGGGGTGTACTTACTTTACCTCATGCACCGGTCATCTGATCAATATCAGAGGTAATATCAGAGTTAGAGGAAGGGGAAAAAAGAAATAGAGAAAAAAAGAAGAAAAAAGACAATTGCAGGTAGGGGGGGGGAAGAGTCTCCTGTGAAGAGATGGAAGGAAGAAGGGAAGTAGAGAATGAGAGAATGAGAGAAGGAGCGAAAGGGTCTTCTTCTTAGCTTCTCCTGTGGTGGAGAGAAGAGAAGGAAAGGAGGAAAGGAGGGAAGAAGGGCTGGGTTTATACACCCTACAGACATAGAGTACGCATATGTATACCGCATATGCGCACCTCACATGTGCACCTGATGTACGCAGGGATTATAAGAAATGATGCATATGTGTTTCCTGGTTTGTTTGTAAACCCCATTGTACCTGCAAACAATGCTCACACATCTGACTATGTCTGAGCATTGTTTGGGTGTACAATAGAGTGTACAAACAAACTAGGAAACATATAGGTAGGGGATAAGTATCTATTCTTCTGTATATATAATATATTTAAAAATAAATTGTAATATCTATAAAGTCTAACTTGTCACTAACTTTGTTAAAATAAGCTTTTAAGCTGCACTAGTGATGTGACACCAAGGGGTCACTAGTGTGGCTTAAAAGGTTACTTCATGAAACTATATATGCAGTACAACGTCGCTGGCATTGCGACAACAGTATGGCAAAAAGTGCATTTTCTTTTTATATTGAAAAGATATTTCTTTACCTATTATGGTAGAGAAATATCTTTTGAATAAAAAAAGAAAACCAGCTTTTGGCTATACTGTTGTCGCGATGCCAGGGACATCGTGCATCGATTGTGCCAAGAGGCATCGATAACACAGAAATATATGTTATCGACGTCTCTTGGTATCATGATAATGGTACTGCCAAAAGCTAATTTTTATTTTTTGATTCAAAAGATATTTCTATATCATAATAGGTATAAAAATATCTTTTGAATAGAAAAAAAACAATGGGGTTTTCACCGTACTATTGTTGTGATGCCACGGACATCATGCATCGATACTGCCAAGAGGTGTCGATAAAACAGGAATATATGCTATTGACACCTCTTTGTATCATGACAACAGTACGGCCAAAAGCTGATTTTCTTTTTTTATTCAAAAGATATTTCTATACTCTAATAGGTATAAAAATATCTTTTCAATAAAAAAAGTGAAGTTGGCATTTGGCCATACAGTTGTCGTGATGCCAGGGATGTCATGCATTGATGCTGCCAAGAGGTGTCGATAACACAGAAATATGCTATCGACACCTCTTGGTATCACAACAACAGTACCTCCAAAAGCTGATTTCCTTATTTTATTTACACGATATTTGTATACCATGATAGGTATACAAATGTCTTTTCAATAAAAAAAGAAAATGGGGTTTTCGCTGTACAGTTATTGTAATGCTGTGGACGTTGTGCATCAATGCTGCCAAGAGGTGTTGATAACATAGAAATATGTTATCGACACCTCTTGATATCATGACAACAGTATGGCCAAAAGCTGATTTTCTTTTTTTATTCAAAAGATATTTATATACCATGATAGGTATACAAATATCTTTTCAATATAAAAAGAAAATAGGCTTTTCACTGTATAGTTGTGGTGACGCCGCAGATGTCATGCTGCATATAGATTCATGAAATAAGCTTTTAAGCTGCACTAGTGACCTCTTGGTGTCACATCACTAGTGTAGCTTAAAAGCTTATTTTACCAAAGTTAGTAACAAGGTACACTTCGTAGATATTACAATTTATTTTTAAATATATTATATATACTGAAGAATAGATACTTATCCCCCTTCTATGAATTTCTTGGTTTGTTTGTACTCCTCATTGTACACCCAAACAATGTTCAGACATCGTCAGATGTGCAAGCATTGTTTGTGGGTACAATGTGGTGTACAAACAAACCAGAAAAGGCATATACATTATTTCTTTTATACCCTGCATACATCAGTTGCACACGTGAAGTGGATACATCAGGTGTGCACACGAAGTGCGCACCCTATGTATGTAGGGTATATAAACCTAGACCTTCTTCTCTCCTTTCCTCCTTTCCTCCTTCCCTTCTCTTCTCTCCACCACGGAGTAAGATAAGAAGAAGACCCTTTCTCTCCTTCTCTCCTTCTCTCGTTCTCTACTTCTGTAACAGGTGGTAACCTGTATGAACTAATACAATAGGGATCAGCAGTATGCCAACTATCATTCAATTCCTAAGGGAGACTAGAGAGGGAAAGACAAGAAGGTCTTAGAAGAAGTGAAGGGGAAAGGGAGAAAGAGAATCGCCGTTCAACCAAGTATATTTCTTATCTAGGTTCTGTCTGAAGTCTGGTGTTTCCTGCTAGTCAGGAAGCATGTCTTAAATACATGATTTCCTCCACCCAAGGTAGAGGTTCCTGAAAACCTGCAACCACTGTCATTACCAGTAAGTGCACACTACCGGAATCTTGTGATCCTACTGGAATCCTGAAAGCCCAAGGCAATCCTTCACCTAAGCCTTATCTCTACCGCCGGTATACATGACCATTCCTTCCCTTGGAATCCCTAGGGCAAAACCTTGCCAGTACAAAAGCATAATTAAAACAAGCATAACATGTTACCGGAATCCTAGTGATTCCGGTAGTGAAACAATCAATCAAGCAAAGCAAAAACAAATGAAATAACATAACAAAGGAAAACATAAGCGTAACCAGTATACAGTTGCCGGAACATGTACACATGTTATATTCCCCCAATCTAAAACACGACATACTCTATTCCAAGTCCTCCTACTCATTCTTATCCATGTGCCAAAGGAGGGTGTCATCATCGGTACTGAAGTAGTCAAACTCTGAATAGCTAGAGTCATATTCCTCATCGTCATAAGGTTCCCAAAATTCGTCTGGTACAGGTTCAGCTGCACAGGGAGTCCCCGAAACTTCCATTGGTTCCCAAACCATTCTAACATAATGCGAATTGATCTTAGGTAGGGGGGCCACCTGGTGGTTTGTAGTCCAGTATTCTTTGATGATTTCCAAGGAGTTCTCCAAGTTCTCGATATGTTCCCAAGAGTCATCAGTCCTTTCATATCCTTTCCAGTGTACCAGGAATTCGTCCCTGTTGTTCTGGCATCTGTAGTCAAAAATCTGTTCTGCTTCCTATTCTTTTGCATTGTCAATGATGATAGGTGCTAGCCTGTCGATCCTTCGAGATGCGAATCTATTTGTGTCATTTTCGAGGTATTCCTTGAGGGAAGATATGTGGAAGAAGCGTTTCTGTCACTCCATTCACCGGGCAATTCAAGCTTGTAATTGTCGGCATACACATCATGTTCCAGTACCTTGAATGGTCCAAACTACCTGGGTTCTAGTTTCCTCGATCGTCCAGGTGTAGAGGTGTAGGGCCGCCCTCTAACCATTACTCTAGTTCCAATCTTGAAGGGGCATTTCTGGGGTTTGTGCTGCCTGTCTGCTTGTACTGTTTGCCTGAATGTGGCATGCTTCCGCGCCATATCCAATTCCATTCTTGTTGCTTCATGGGTTTTCAATATTTCGTCGACAGCCGGTATCTTGCTAGCTGATCATTGGACTGGGTTAAAGATTTTCCATGGCCGTCCATAGAGGGTCTGGTAGGGTGAGATACCCAATGATTCATGGGGTGCGCCATTCATAGCTGCTGCTATGGAGGGAAGTACTTGGGACCAGTTGTTCTGCCTTTTGTTGATAAAGTTCCTCATCATCTGTTTAAGGGTGTGAATCCTGTGCTCCACTTGCCCGTTGGTTTGGTGATGGTATTGGGTAGCCATCCAGACCTGAATTCCCCATGATTTTATCATCTGAGACCAAAACTTGGAGGTAAACCGGGAGTCCTGGTTGAGTATTATACCAAGGGGGAGGCCGTAAACATCAAAGATAGTGCTCTGAAGCTTCTTGAATGTTTTCTCAGAGGTGGCCTGGTCTCCAAGAGGGACAAGGTGGGTATATGATGTGAATTGGTCTATGATAACCATGATAGTATTGTATTTGTTTGATTTGGTGAAGGGTCCAGTAAAATCGATAGCTAAGGACTGGTATGCCTCATCTGGCTCTGGGAGTGTGAGGGATCGTCCTGCTGGGAGGGTAGTCAGTTCATTGTTGATCTGACATTAGTCACAGGAGCGATAATAAGACATGAAATCTTGCCGCATCTGTGGCCACCAAAAGAAACAGGCTGCGTATCAGTAGCTTTTATGGGCTGAGAAATGTCCAAGGCCTTCATGAACTGTTTTGAGAATAAAGTCTTGAAGGGATACTCCTCTTTCCAAAGGTCCTACAGGGATATAAGGGTTAGAATACCTGTTGGTATTCTGTGCAATAAGAAGGCAATCTTGAATGGAATAGTGCAGTTTGTTGCCAGTCTCTTGGACTCTAGCAAAGAGGGGGTCAAGCCTAAGTGCTGCAATGACCTTGGGGTGGAAATTGCCCATGAGTGTTGTGTAGATCGTACCTAAGAAGGTGTTCACCTTTTTAGTTTCCTGGGTACTCCAGAAGGGTTCGCTATATAGGGGTGAAGAACAGGAAGCTGGGGAGGCATCTGGTAACTGATCAAGTATCAACTTATCCGCTAACCTTTCCTGGTCTGCTATGAACTTGGGTGGGGGATGGGGCAGAGAGGGAGAAGGTCATGTGGTGAGTGGAGGGGTCCTTGCTGGTGAGGAGGAAACGATTTCGCTTGCAGGTTTCTTTTCTTTGTCCTTCTTACCCTGCTTTTGTTTCTTAGGATCCCTGGGAAAGTAATTTGCTCCTTTCTTATCAGATTTGTGTACTTCGCATTCATAATCATAGCATGCTGATCAGGTAGATGCCGCATGTGCTGCTTTCTTTCTGGATAGTTTGGGGAGTGTGACTTCATCTCCCCAGCAGTTTCCTTTGGTGATGGAACTATCAGTGCTGGCCTCACTCCCGGGAGGGCTTCTGTTACTGTCCTTTCGTTTCTGGGATCGGGTAACTGCATTGGTCTGAATAGTATTCAATATATAGTCAGGGCTTGCCTTTCGTATTGAATCTCGGGTAGTGAGGGATGGAGAGTGTTGGCTTGCTGCTGCGGAGTACATCTCGCTATCATATTCTAAGCTGTAGGATGCTGAAGAGGTGTAGTTGGTGTGGATTTCTGATGCTCTGGTGTTTGGTGTGATCTGGGTATCATGGTTTTTGGATGTGGGATCTTGGAGGATTATATCATAAGGTGAAGATCCATATTCATGAATTCTTGATAGATAGTCTGCTAAGAAATTCTTTGCTCCTGGCATATACTGAATAGAAAAATCAAAGCAGCTAATGTGCATTAGCCATCTTTGCTGCCGGTTGCTTAGATTCTTTTGGGTCATAAGTTTAGTTAGACTTTCATGGTTGGTAACTATAGTGAATTTGGTGTGTGACAACAGGTGTGGAAAGGCTTCCACAGCCTCAACGATTGCAAGAGCCTCCTGTTGATGTGTGGGATAGTTGCTTTGGGAGGGTGTTAATTTCTGGCTATGGAATGCTGCCGGTCTAGCCTCTTCCCTGGTTGTTCCTTGTCTTACCCATGCACCAGTTCCGGTAGGAGATGCATCAGCAAACAGCCATATCATATCTGGTTTGGAATAATCGATCGGCCGCAAGACCTGGTGTTCTTCTGCTGCCTTTTTAACCGCCTGGAATGCAGCTTCCTGCAGGCCAGTCCAAAGCCATTCCACATCGCTGGCAAGTGCTGTAAGTGGGGCAGTAATAGTAGCGATATGGGGTAGGAACTGAGAGATATAATTAACCATTCCATTAAATCGCGGAAGTTCTTTCTTATTCCTCGGTCTGGTCCAGTCCTTAACAGTCCTTATTTTTTCCGGTGCTGGATGTATGCCATTGTCATCAATTATGTGGCCCAATATATCCAGTTCCTTTGCAGAAGAGATGCTCTTTTTGTGGTTTGCATATAGCTTTGCCTGCTCTAGCTTTCTGCAGACTGTTTTGATATGTTCCACATGGTCCTGGTATGTGTCGCTAAATATAAGGATATCATCAATATAAACCCAAACGAAAATACCTAGTTCATTCGAGAGGGTGTTTTCCATAACACTCATAAATGTGGCTGGGGCATTTGTATCTCCTTGCAGCATTACCCTGCATACAAATGCTCCAAAGGGTGTCTTGATAGTGTTGTATTTTTTGTCATCTGAGTGAACTCTGGTCTGAAAATAGGCATCGCTGAGGTCTATTTTGCTTCTATATTTTGCTCTTCCAACTGCATTGATTATTACCTGCTGGTTGAGTATCGGTGAGTGGTCCTTAATTGTGTTTAGGTTCCTTTGCCGCAGATCTGCTAGTGGTCTTATGCCCCCGTTTGGTTTGCCTTGTACAAACATGCTCGATCCACCGGGTGCTTCTGCTCTGTAAATAACTCCTGCTTTTTGCTGCTTCTCAATCAATACTTTGAATGTTGGTAGGAGCTTTTCCGATGTCTTGTAGTTTGGCATTTTTGGGTAAAGGTTGGGATCCTTTAGGCGGATCTGGTGGTCTATGTTCCTTCTTGGTGGTATGGTGGTAGGTACTTCCTTGACAAATACCTTAGGGAATATCATTAGGAAATCCGGTGCTTTTTCTGCTTTTGACATTGCAGATCTGGGCTGAGTAGACTGTCCATTACAGTTTACTCTTACTTTGTGGTCAGGAAAATGTAGGCTGTTTTTCCTACAGTCTATCATTGCACCAAGTTTGACAAGGTCATCCATACTCAGTAGGACATCATAGTCTGATACTGGTGTGACCATCATCTTGATTCTCGGTATCTTCATCTTCCCTATCTGAATATCGATGGTACTGTTGTAATTGCTGCTTGATCTCGACCCCTTGACTGCCATTTTTAAAGTAACCGGGCATTTTCGAGGCTGGTAAGGGATGTTGTGTGTGGTGACAAATTGGTTGCTTATCAAGCTTCCGCCGATGGTTCCTGTATCTGCTAGCACTCTTGCTTGTTTGCCATTTACAAGTATGTTGAATTCGAGGGCTTGGAAGGATGTGCCAGGGTCCTCAGGTGTCCCAACAGTAGTCTAGTAGGTCCTTATGGTGTCTTGTCCATCCACCTCTTGTGTTGAGTCACTTTCTAATTCATACTCCTCATCGCTGCTATCGGTATCATCCTCTGTGACCCTGACATGGTTGGTTTGGACTTCTTTCTTGGGGCATTTATTTGCCATATGTCTGCCTTCCCCACAGTAGAAGCAGGCTCCTTCCTTTTTCCATCGATCCATTTCCTTCTTGCTGGTTTCTTGTTCTTTGTATACATTGTCTTCTTTGCTGGTGCCTTGTCTTTTCCTGCTGCTTTGCTGCTCGATGCTTGTGCAGGTTGATAGTCTTTCTTTGGTTTGCTTGTCTTGTTGGTGCATGGGCTGCCGCTGCTGTCATATCCTCCAGTTTTGTACATAGTTACATCATATCTTTCTGCGATCTGTACTATCTGGGTCCAG
Source organism: Choiromyces venosus 120613-1 (assembly GCA_003788595.2). Lineage (NCBI taxonomy): Eukaryota > Fungi > Ascomycota > Pezizomycetes > Pezizales > Tuberaceae > Choiromyces > Choiromyces venosus. The sequence goes on from ML120438.1 coordinate 225,627, forward strand.
GTATCTGTTTCCCGGATCTGGGGTTCAACATTTCTTCCGAGGCGAGAATCCATCGCGTCTAGGAATTGCTGCCTTTGTGTGTAGTCTGATACGGATTCTCTTTGTAGGGTAGCTATTAAGTCTTATAGTTCTCCAGCAATGTTAGATATCCTAGCTGGTTTTCCTCCTGTAGTTTGTGATACCTTCTGCCATTGCTGGTACAGGTCATCTGTATTTGAAGAGGCTTCGAAGAGTTGCTTGAATCGGTTTCAAAATGTCTCAAGGTTGGGTGTATCATCATGCTCATTGAGTAGTGTCATGTATGGATTGTGTGCTCGCTTCTCAGTATAGGCTCCATAGTAATCAACTACATCTTGCGTATCGTCATTGATGTTATGCTTTGAGAGGTACTTCTTTATTTCTCTGAGTCATTTCTTGAGTCCATTTGGTTTGAGGTCATCTCCTTCCCCACTGAACTTCGATGGTTGGGGCCATTTGATTTTTACCCTTTTTACTGCTTCATCAGCGGGTCTTTGTGTCGCGTCGCCCATTCCTGCTCCTCCTGGTGGTAATGCTGGGTCTTCCAGCGGTCTTTAGCCTTCTGGCTGCTTGCCCTTGCCTTCGGGTGTCTCGGGTTTGGATGGTTTGGCTGGGGATTCGGGCAATGCTCCTGGAGGTGGGGTTCGCTCTCTGGATGCTGACTGGCTTACTCCTTGGCTTGCTGTCTCAGATTGGACTCTGCTTCCAAAGACTGCTCCAAAGAGGCTTCCGAATCTGTATCTTGTTTCTGGGCTGGGACCTCTTGCTGCTCGCTGGAGGATCTGTTCTACAGTTAGGTCCTCCTCTGGGTCGGAGTCAAGGTCTTCTGGTTGTACGGTACTTCCAGCCTTTACTGAAGCTTCGGTTTCTGAGTCTGAGTTGCTGTCAGTTGCTAAGCGGTTCTGAGGGAACCCTAGCCTGTGTGGTGGTCTGGATATCTTTCTGGACCGGGTCTTTCGATGACCGCTTTGTTCAGAAATTGTGAATGTAACACCTGAGCCAGGAGTGTCTGTCCCTGCCACTCTTGCTTCTAACTAGTTATCAAGATACAGGAAGGGTGATCAATCCTACCTGGTGTTCTTGTCCTGAGAGCCTGTGAGTACCTACAGAGGTTAACTTACCTGCTGAGGTGAAAAAAATGTAACAGGTGGTAACCTGTATGAACTAATATAATAGGGATCAGTGGTAGGCCAGCTATCGTTCAATTCCTAAGGGAGACTAGAGAGGGAAAAACAAGAAGGTCTTAGAAGAAGTGAAGGGGAAAGGGAGTAAGAGGATCGCCGTTCAACCAAGTATATTTCTTATCTAGGTTCTGTCTGAAGTCTGGTGTTTCCTGCTAGTCAGGAAGCCTGTCTTAAATACATGATTTCCTCCACCCAAGGTAGAGGTTCCTAAAAACCTGCAACCACTGTCATTACCAGTAAGTGCACACTACCGGAATCTTGTGATCCTACCGGAATCCTGAAAGCCCAAGGCAATCCTTCACGTAAGCCTTATCTCTACCACCAGTATACATGACCATTCCTTCCCTTGGAATCCCTAGGGCAAAACCTTGCCGGTACAAAAGTATAACTAAAACAAGCATAACATGTTACCGGAATCCTAGTGATTCCAGTAGTGAAACAATCAATCAAGTAAAGCAAAAACAAATGAAATAACATAACAAAGGAAAACATAAGCATAACCAGTATACAGTTGCCGGAACATGTACACATGTTACAACTTCTCTACTTACCTTCTTCACTCTGTCTCTTAACAGGAGGCTCTTCCTCCCCCCCCAACCTGCAATTGTCTTTTTTTTTTCTTTTTTCTTTTTTTTTTTCTTTTTCCACTTCCTTTAACTCTGATAGCGCCATGGATGTTGATCTGGCAACCGGCAAACAAGGGAAAGTAAGTACACCCCACAACACCATTAACTGTCTGGAGTGAGCAATATTAATGTTTCTTTTCCTCTTAGATGTCCCGTTGTCACTGTCATTCCTGCTGCCCCTGTCCTTCCTGCGATTCGACCTTGGGGAAGTGATGTCCAGATGGGGAAGTAAGTAGAGTCTGTCTCAGTTTTATCATTTGATAATTACTAACCTTTCATTTTCTTTTTGGCATTCTGCTACCGAGCCTATCGAGCCACATGTGTGGAGTGGGAAATAGAGAGTGTTGGCACGCACAGTTGGGAACAGCCCGAGCTAGTCGACTTCATCAGAGAGGCTACCCTTTGAGCTGGCGGTGGAGGATTCCTTGTAAGTGAAACTCAACCTACCCTCATCTGTCAGAAACATTTAAACTAATACTCATAGGGGATGCTATAGCCACATAGCATATGCCAAAAGCTGGTGCAGGTTCACAAACCAACACCAGATCACTGTTACATACAATGCGTGGTGCGTCTATGTCAAGGAGCACTTGACTGGTCGCTCCCTCGATCTCCACCACCTGACCAAATTTGAATTGGATTTCATCATTGGGTATGCTTGATCTCTTCCCCTGGTCGTGACCCATTGTTACAATCTATTATTGTTCGAGTATACTTGCAGTAGGCAACCTTTCTTGTTTGTCTCGATTGTCGATCTGGTTTCCTTCGAACACTCGCTGTTTCTTCTCTTGTAGTGCAAGTCCTTGACTTCTATGATTCCCTTGTTCTCCCGATTGACGATCTTGGAATTCTGAACAGATTTCTGTTTTGGTAGCGAAGCTTTCGAATTGAAAAGTATTTAGATGATTGCGTGAGGAACTAACTACTCTCGCCTACAGGCCTCCTTATATAGTCGTTCCTCCCCCAACCCTAACCCTGGATGACTCTTTCCTATGAGTCATCCGTATGCATGACTCAAATGAGTCATCATGTAAAATCCATCAGCTGACTCCTATGAGTCATCCTCGCTAACTAATAACAACCAATCAAAAACTAATAAACTAATCATGTGCGCAATTCGCGTCACATGTATAAAACCCGTGACTCATATTCTGAGTCACATGTGAAAACATTATATCGTATGATCGCTATTGCGAGTCATAGAAAATCAAACAACCAATAAAAACCTACTAATGACTTGCTAGTACAAGTCATGTGAAATACTCGTCCCTTCTGACTCATAAGTATGAGTCAGGTGAAATCCACCTTGCCATTCTGCCTTGCTTAGTCACAGTCTGTGACACCCATCTTGACCTTGTTAAAGACAAGCACTGAGCTGATGATATCTGGGAAGTGGAGCACCACCTGAGGCTCTTGTTCCATGATATAGCTAAGAACATTTCGACATCGAACGGGCATTGTCTGGTGGAGGGAAAGAAGGTTGGTGGTTAGGTCAAGGGATGTCTGAGTAAGTGTCGCCACCTCCCATATATTATGTACTATCCTTGTGCTAACAGATATTGTCAGTGACTCCATCAGATTGAGCCTCCCCTTATTACCTATTGGCAATAAGGATCCATATCGTTTGTCGGTTGGGTGGCCGAGAAACTGGGCACCCATTCCTTATCAACCCCTGGTGTGCCAATGACTGTGACCAGGGAATCGCCTAGGGGGTCATAGCATCACCGAGCATTGAAAGTGTGCTCGGGGTATTCAAGCAGCAGCATGTGAAGGGGGCAATCTGTTGCCCCCAATATCTCCTTATGGTGATTGGTGAGGGCGCTCAGCTCCTTAGTCGGGCGACCTCCTATCCTCTCCCACTCTGGGAACTCATCTTTCTTCATGAAGATGAGGACATCCTGGCGTGGCTCCTTGCCAATAATGGTAAACACCCCTTGGACTTGATGGTCCTGGAGCCACATCTTGGTGAGTGAGAGGATCATGACCAGACCCCCGCACCTTCCCATGGCAGATATCCCTTCTTCGACTGCAAGGTCTACGATCGCTATCGGTGGGCCTGAGATATCAGGGAGGCCATGCTAGATGAGGAGGTAGAGGAGGTGGAGGTGGAGCAGGTGGAGGTGGAGGAGGTCGAGGAGGTGGACAAGGAGGAGGATGAAGAGATGGAGGAGGCAGAGGAGGATGAGAAGGAAGAGGCAGAGGAGGAGGTGGAGAAGGAGGAGGTGGAGGAGGAGGAGGGGCAAGATCCTGGTGAATATGCCATTGTGATAGAAGACGTAAGTTTCTAACCCTAACCATATTTTAGTTACCATATTTGCTAATGACAAACACATAAGATGAGGATGAAGAAATGGACTAGGAACTGGGTCCCTCGAACCATCCTCTCACTATGAGCCCAGACTCCCCCCCATCACTGCCAGAGAGCCTCCTGACCTGTCAGAGTAGGAGGAGTGCAGAAGGTTACTTGATCTTGTCTGACAGCAGCCTTGGATGGCTGAGTTCCTTACGACTCCTGGTGCTATTGGCAGCTCTCCCCCTGCTGCCTCCTTTCCAGCTCCACCAGTTGTCCTGACTCCAACTCCCCCCCCTGTGCGTTGAGCCCCCTCTTTGTGTCGGTCCCCTCTGCAGGCTGTCTCTTGCTGCCCTACCCCTGACCCAATTCCTCTGGCCCTGGAGACCCCTTCTGCACCCCAGCGAGGAACAGGATGCCGGGGTCCCTGGAAATAATCCTTTTGTAGCTTTTTTTTTGTAGCAATATTTCTTTTTCTTTTGATAAGTAGCTTTTTGTTAGGTAGTTTTTAGATAGGGAGTTTTATCTCTTAGTCTAAAAAAAAGGATCCAAAAATTTGCTAACTAATGCAGGATCTTTTGTGATGTTGAGTGCCTCTATATGATAGTAAAGATACCATAGGATGCCCTTGCTTTGGCGTCTCATATTGCTAGCAGTTTTGATCTCAAGTGCCTAGTATGTGATAATAGTGATAGCACCATGCCCCCTTACTTTGGCATCTGGTGTTTTCTGGATTTGGCATATCTCGTATTGTCTATCATTGACTCGCCTAGAGTCAGCTCATTGTATGTCGATTATCTACTAGGGTATTGAGGCTAGTGATGAGATGGACTGGGGTTTGAAGTTGGGCAGAAACAGTTGGGCTACAACCCCTGTCTATCTCATTACTAACATCCATGTGCGAGTAGGTTAGATTGCTTGATTTCAGCCTCTCGGGTGTTCAAGCTGTGTTGACTCGATGCTATGAGACAATTTCAGACACTTCTAGTAGTAGTTAGGCAACGCAAGAATGCCGTAGTGCTAATAGTATTGGTAAACAATACCATTTGTGGCTAGATTTTATTAAGGCACCCACCCTAACAACACCCTCATTTCATCTAATTTTTTCATGCTGGAGTCTTGAGTCCAATAGTAGTTGAGAATGTTTAGATTATTACAAACATAATGTTGAACACTCTGAAAATGCCATTTTGCAGTCAAATATTTTGCTTCAATAACGAGTGATAGTCAGTGATCCTGCGTGCCCCCTCCCCCATCTGGGGAGCCTTGTGTATAAGACCTGATGCATCATATACAACACAAGAAAACTATACAAACTTTTCATCTTGACCAAACTGTGCTTAAGATACCTACGATTTTACTCTGGCCTGAATCCTAACTTAGCTTACTCTAACTACCCTATTACACCATGAATAAGCAACAGGCCAATACATGCAGTCACTCAGTATCGCAAGTCGGCAATCTATACAGAGGTAGATGCGATGTGCAACCTGGTACCATGTGATCTGGAAAAGGGAGATCCAGAACACGTCAAAATGAATCTCAAGATGCATCCTCAACTCGGGATTCTTCTCTACCACCAATTGCAAGCCTACTAGGAAGAGCATCGAAGTGCCAATGGGAGGTCACAATGCTGACCATGGTGCATGCAGAACCCGAAACTGAACTCAATGATCAACCAAATACCTAAAGAGTGCATCCATTGGATGATAGTAATGATGAGTACCAAATCTCACATGGACCAGACAAAACAGAATCAGATATCGAAACTGATGGAGAAGGTATCAATATTGCAGATGGCCCTGGATCAAGACATAATCATGGCTCACAAGTAGCTAACAGAAAGGGAGACAATCGAGTGAGAACTATATGCATTTTGACCATATCAGGGTCTCAGGAGATAGGTCCTGCTCGGCATATGACCATGGATCTTGGATGCATAATTCCACGGAGAGTCTATAGTCCTCGACTGTTCCCATCATCCAGTGATCCACGGTTATTGTCACCACTTGGTAGTCTGTGTGGTCCTGTGTCTGGTACCCTGATCTCTAGTCCAGCTCCTCACTCTTAGCGAAATCTAGTGATAGGTGCGGAAAGGTCCATATTAGATGATGCAAAGACTCTGATTCTATGGTACATCCTGTTTCAGCAGCCACTCCCAAATGTTGTTGCTCTGATGGCCCAGGTGCACAAAGTTTGGGATGTCGTGCTTGGAAATATTGCAGATGCTGAAAACATTTAACCCTCAGAGCAGTGGATAGGTTTGGTAAGTGGACTCAGGCAGATATGATGCAACGCAGAATGCAACACTAACCTAGAAAGATACACCAAAAACACTTTGGGGTATGATCCCAGTTTGTACATGAGGTGAAGAAAGAGATTGTGGAGTTATACACTCTGCCTGATGATCCCACAGCTATGGCGTGCAGAGTCGATTATCTCCTGGAACGGGACAGGTTTATGTACAACCTGAGAGGGTACAATATTTGTCTCCACCAGATGCCTACCATATAGTGACCACTACTGACTGTAATTGGACGTAACCCAGGGCCTGACATTACAATTCCTTGTGCCCCAGATTCCTGAGGTGATTTTTTGTAAGTACTTTGAAGGAAAGAAGATGCAAGGTATTGTGGATCCCAGGTTTCTTGCACGCATCAATGGCACTATGATCTACTTGACGTGTACCATATTCTGCCATAAACTGCATGCTTGGCAAATGGCGATATATCAGGAGCCCAAGGACTTCAAGCCTGAGGCAGCCGGGGGTGAGTGTCCGAATCATCCAACAGTTCATTCATGACTGGGGTGGCTAACCTGTTACCAAACAGACAAGACCTTTTTGACCGACAAAAAGAACCTTGAGGTAAGTGCCCACAGAGGATCCAGCATATGATTGTCGAAAATATTCAACAAACAATCGATAAGAGGGTTGTGCAAGTTCACAGGGTGTAGCAGGACTGCTGTGAAGAATATGATGATGACTGGGAAGCTGTAAGTGCTGAGCTCGAGAGTCAGATATCCAACCACACTTCTAGACAGCCTGTACCATGACACACTAATCACTGGAACTTGGACCTAGTGGGACATCAGGAATGTCAGAATCTGTCACCTGAAACTGACAGCTGATTTGACTTGAGCCAGATGTTGGTAGTCTGGGAGCTTCAGTTACAAGGTTTAGATCCTCTGAGTCCAGATGATTCTCTGGAAGTGCAAGCAGTACCAGCGGGGATCCTTTCTCCATCTCGGGGGATCTTGTTGAGCCTTGGAGATTCTCAGAAAGTGCAAGCAGCACCAGTGGGGATCCCTTCTCTATCTTGGGGGGTCTCCTTGAGCCTTGGAGATTCTTAGGAAGCACAAGCAGCACCATCGGGGATGTCATCATAAGCTGGATGATGATGAGTAGTGGGGTGGGACCATCACCAAGGTTGATTAAGGGGAATTAAGAACATGTAAAGATTATGTGTAATACGTTTGATTTAGATTACTATGATGAGACTACAATAGAAACTAAAGAATGTAATGCAAAGGAATAATCAGGGTGATATTGACTGTAGTATCTATGAAAAGCATCCATCCAGAGGGTGTCAGGGTGATCACAATGTAGTATATCGAATATTAGGAGGGAGTTGGGAAGATTGGGCAATACTGGGCACAACGTGCAGATGGCATCAGGGGTAATTCACCACACTTTGGAAGGCATCCTGTGGAGGTCCAGACATGAAGTAGTAGCATCAAGATGAGATGTCATGGTTGAGGTGAAATCTGGATGCATCATGTATGCAGAGGGGGATCCAGACAAGAGGAGTAGCATGTAGAAAGAATCTGGATGGAAAAGCCTGATAATAGGCGATGCCAGGGCATGCATCGTGAGTATCGTGGAATCCTGATGCATACAAGTAAGGATGCAATGTCAGAGTGGAAGATGTCAGAATTAGGTGTCGCCACAATGTAACAGCTTAGAATCAGGTAGCACCTGGATGCAATAGGCTAGGATCAGATGGTGTTAAGATGCAACACCCAAGAATCAGACATTGTTAGGATGTGACACCTGAGGATCAGACGTTGTTAGGATACAAGAGTGTAGAATCAGATGTTGTCAGGGTGCACCTGGCATAGGGGTCTATATTTGGATCCCATCAGGATGCACCAGGTGCACGACTTGACATCAGGACGCGATGTCAGTTCGAAAGTATGTTCTGGTTAACAGTTATCATTATGGGCACCCTGTGTGTCAGACGCACAGGACGCACTGGGTGCAAGATAATATTTTTGCTGATGTAGTAATCTATGTTTGGATACCATCAGGATGTACTTGGTGCATAACTCGATATCAGGAAATGACATCGATTGAACTATATGTAGTGGTTAAAAGTTATTATTATGGGCAGCCTGTGCATTAGATGCACAGGTTACACTGGGTGCAAGATAATATTTTTGCTGATGTGCAGTCATGAAATCAGGCTCTATCTTCCCTCAGGGTGCCCCTGTTACAACTTATTCCTAAAGTTATAGATTGAACAAGAGCAGAGCACAATTGAAGGTCCAAATCTAGTTAGAGGTATTATACTAGTATTAGAAACCCATCAAGATCTTGCAACAAGGATAGCAGCTGGAGGTTGATCGGGACTTAGAATGTGAGAGAGAATCATGCCATAAGTGATCACATAGGTGAAGAGATGATTTATTAAAAAGTGCAAATTAGGAAACTATCAGAGAATTATCAGTTTGTTGGAAGATGTGCAGAGTATATGGATGTTCATATATATATTAATTCAATTGGTGAAAGTAAGTTGAATTCATTTAGGCATCTATTGAAATTCTCTTTATTACTAGTTTGTAAGGCAAAGGTTATAATACTAATAATTCTACTATATAGTTAATAGCTAGTGGTCTGGTCAGAGTAGTTGCTGAGTACTGGCAGGTAAAGTCTGATGCCAGTGACAATTGTAATAGATCTGTTACTAATGTTATGAGAGAGGTTGACAAAGCAATATCCTCTTCCACTGCATTATAATTGTTAAAGAACCCAGAATTCAAGTGGAAAGAATATTATAAGGCCATATACAATGGAGACTATAAGAGAGATGATATTAACAACTATCATGGGGAAGTCTTCCTACTAATTTTGGAATCATACAATAGTCAACTAGTTACTTGGGATGAAAATCTAGATATGGAGTCAAACTGTTAGTTGGAATCTAGAGAAAAACAACTATATATATTGGTCACCCAAGATGAATGTACCTTTAATGCTAACCATAGTCTTCACAATTGATGGGTTCATCCTGAGCACTAACCTCTTTGCAAAAAGCTATGTGGAAAGGGACTTCATATCTCAGAGTTTCTGACACCACTTGAATACTTGAGTAGTGGTAGTAGTTGTGTAATTTTACCATGTAAAGGAGATGTATGGTAGACTAGAGAATATCTATTATACTAAGTTACAGAAAAGGGAATTTCAGCTTTCAAAGTACAATTCTCTGGATATCAAGTGCTCTTTATTTTGAATCACTTGTGGAACCATCTGAAGTATGGTGATAATGCTTTAAGAGTATCAGAAATGAAGTTTAAACTAAGAGAGATCAACAAAAAAATAATGCACAACACTTGAATTGTTGATAATGAGAACTAAATAGTAGTTATATGCAAGTGATGAATCTTTCAAGTGGTATACCTGAGAGGCTAAAACTTGTTCTCATTGAAAGAGGATTCTAGCTATATGATCAACCAAATATTTGAACCTAATGTTTAGTACCAAGATTGAATGGGAAATACTTTATGCTTAATCTAGTATACCTGCCAGTAGGAACATATTGTACTTGTACTTTGTTAGTAGCTCAGCTTGATATTAAGGCACAGAAGCCAGAATTACAGGCAGCAATTGAGAAAGCTGGTCACCTATTCCTCCACTACCCTGCCTTTTAATGTGAAATCAACTTCATTGGGTACATTTGGGATGTCACCAAGTGTTACACCTAATAAAGATATCAGTATGACTTTGAGTCCTTGCAGTGATTAGTACCAGAAGCATTACTATCTATTGCAAATAATTTGATGTAAAAATACTATGTAAAAACAATCCATATAATGGACACTTATTGCACTCACATTGTATATGCTTCTCTGGAATATGAAACTCTGTACAATATAGGTACAAGTCTCATTGACATGTGATAATCAGTATCATTGAGTAGGAATAAGACAACTATTAAAATAATACTTTATCCTTTTCTTTGTATTTTATGACCTTAGTAGTCATAAGATACCTAAAGTTTGGTGATAAGGTTATACTCATGCTAGATTGTGGCTTCACAGCCACAACCCCTAAAAGCAAGCAAGCTCACTTTTCGGGGGCACTCTAAAGAGTACCTGATAGTTCAGTGACAGTTTACAGCTCAATGATAGTTTATGGCTTAGCATTACTTTGAGGCTCAATGAATTTGTATAGTACCAGATAATTCTTTTCTTAAATATACACCAATCTTACCAACATCCAACTACCTTTCTACAATCATCAATTATACCCCCACCATTATCTGTGATCATACCACTAAGCCAACGTGTTGAGCCATATAAGGATATTGAGGGCCATATTCAGGCAGCAATCAGTTATCTTCAGGAGACAGGAAATGATTTACCAAATATTGGGGCATTGTCCTGCAAGTATGAAATTCCAGAACAGTAGTTAAGGAGATGCTGGCAGGGGCAGCACTCCAAGCAAAAATGTCCAGGAGCTAATTGCAAGCTTTCAGAGGACCATGAACTTCCTCTTTGTCAATATCTACATCAGTTAGATACCATAGGAACAAGCCCATATTTGCCAATGATTACTAGTACTGGTAATTCAATACTTCAAACTGTCTATACTGGATCACTACCATCACTACTTGTCAGTGACCTGTGGACTAGGTGATTTCTTAGCCATCATCTTGAATACTTTCTTCAAAAACAACAAACACTTGATATCGACTACAAGAATGCACACTATCTAGACAATATCTGTCACTGGTTTGAAAAATACAAAATGGGATACAATGAGTATGAGATTCCGCAAGGTGATCAGTATAACATGGATGAAACTGGCTTTCAGATTGGCATTGGAAGAGACCAATGGATTATCACAAAAGATCCTAACAGGCAATCATATATGGGTAGCTCCACTAACTGTCAGCTAGTTACTGTCTGTGAAACAATTAGTGGAAATGGCAAGGTTTTACCACCAATGGTTATCATACATGGAATTATTCACCAGGAACTTTAGTATACAACAACTTCTATACCAGATGATGACTTAATTGTTACATCAGAAACTAGATATACCAATGATGAATTTACGATTAAGTAGCTTGCATACTTCGAACAATTCTCTGTGCTACTGCAGACTGGTGTCTATCGGCTACTAATCCTTGCTAGCTTAGGCTCGCATTGTACTAAACAATTTCTTGAATCTTTTGATAGATACAAGATTATAGTTTTCTATCTCCCTCGACATTCCAGCCACCTCCTACAACCTTTAGATATTATTGTCTTTCAGTCATATAAGCATTATCATGCTGAAGTGGTTGAAATCGCTACTCATGATGGCTGTGGTAATTTTGATAAATGTGAATTCTCACATAAAATACATTCAATCTGTGACTGAAGATTTAAGTCATCAACAATTCTCTCCGCATTTTGGCTTACAGAACTCATTCCCTACAACCCAAATTTAGTTCTTTCAAAGTTATGTGAGGCTGTAGTCTCTACAATATAACTTACAAGGTTACTACTGGAGTCTTCTTCAACTATTCCCCTTACAGTTACAAGCCTCAAGTGAGCTGCTGATGGTTTACAACAAGATGCCAATAATTTATCACCAACCTTTCAGCAGAAATTGAAGTGAGTTCTACAAGGTGGATTGGCTTAAGCCCAGGCTGGTGCTTCAGCTATGGAAAACCTAGAGCATAGACAAGCAGCAGAGTAGGCAAGAAGTGCAAGGTGGAGAGCACAGAGTTGTAGACAGGTGCAAAGAGGAAGAGTTCTCTATGATTTTGAAGTACAGGAAATAGTGAAAAGAAAGGAGGATGCTGAAGTTGAAAAGGCTGAGATGCAATTGAGGTGGGCACAAAATGCTAAAAAACAAGCTGCAACAGTAGAGCATAAAGTATTTCTAGATGAACTAAAAGTATGTGTGAAGCAGAGAAAGGCTCTCTGAGTATATAAAAATAAATTATCCAAGGTGATAATGATGGGCATTAAGCATCAAAAAAACAGAAAAATAAATGTATATTAATATATTATTAATACAAAAATCACAATAAAACTTGTATTAAACTGCTAGAATAACCAGAGCTAGAAACTTTTATTGAGCCACAAAATGACAATGAGCCACAAACTATCATTGAGCCACAAACTATTGTTGAGCTGTAAACTGTCATTGAACTGTCAGGCACTCTTTAGAATGTCCCCAAAAAGTGAGCTTGCTTGCTTTCGGGGGTTGTAGCTAGGAAGCCACAACCTTGGCATGAGTATGGAGGTAGTTATTGTATGTAATGTATGGAAAGCAAGCAAATAAAATAGTTTTGAAATTAAAATAGTACCAAAAAATATGAAGTTGGTATGAATTGAAGGTATGATCTTCAGAATTTGGTCAATTTAGGGTACAGTGTCAATTCTTTATAGGGTTGAGCATTACATGTTACATCTAACAGGGTACACGTTCTAAGCGAATTGCACCATATCACCAAAAATAGTGCAATTGACTGAGAAGCCGACATGCATCGCCAGGGTTGCATGCCCCAACCACCCCCCCACACACTCTCTCGCGTGACTTTGAAAACCCACGATCTACAACCTTAAGACAGTGATACCACTCAAGCAGCATCTCTTTCTTTGATATCTACCACTAACTGCAAGAAAGAATGGCTCCTGTACCGGCCCAGCAAGTGGGTGTCTACCCAACCCCCCGCCTCTCAACCCCTTGCTCCTAGTGGACAACTTGACATAGGTTATTACCTTGGCGAATGGTTAGAAGGGGTAGAACCCCAGAACGATCGTGGTCCAGTCAAATTCACTAAGGCCATTGAGTCGCAAGTAGATAAATTGTGTTTGGGTAATGCTGGCCAATACACGATGTTTTCCCCTATAACTCAAGACAAGCTTAAAACGATCGGTCATCTTCGCAACACCAACCACAAAGGGCTCCGCTTTATGTACCTCAATCACGAACAGGCATTAACTGCCAAAATTATGGTGGGTGAACTGCACGAATTATTTCACAGGGAGTTTGCATATATGTGCAGGGAGAAGGCAGCAATGATGGGTATGGGGCACGAGCTTCGTGATGTAGGTGGTAGAACATTTCAGGGCATGTCAAGCCGAAAGGAACCGGATACAGCATTCAAACCTTCGTCTCGCCCTCTCGAATCTAATTGGCCTACCGTGGTCATCGAGTGTGGCGTTTCTGAATCCCTTACACATTTGAAGGTTGATTCTCGCTGGTGGTTGGTTAACTCTTTAGGAGAGGTGAAAATCGTTATTCTCATTTCTATCTCCAAACCAGCCCGAAGAATTTACATCGAGCAATGGGAAATAGCCACCGTGCAGAATCCACAATGGACACGAGCCAACCCTCATGATTTTGTCACTAGACCAACAAAAATCCACGAGGTCGACATCGCTGGACTTGTTGCTCTTGCACCTGCCGTTCCCGCCCCTGCTGGTCCTGCACCTGTTGTTACCGGAGCTCCATTGATGCTGGACTTCGACAAAATCTTCCTTCGCCAACCTCACCAACGAGAAGGGAATATCATTCTCACTGCACAGGATCTTGGACGGTATGCTTTTGATGTGTGGCCTTTTATACAATAAGGCAACGTTTTACTTCGAATACGGTAAGTCAATCTTGCGTAACTGGTGCTTGAAATTGCATTTATGGCTGATTGTCTTGGGCACTTAAGGAGTAGGCCATGGAGGCATTACTTCTTGCAGATAGGGGATAGTGTGGATAAATGTCTGGGACTTGGTTGTTTGCTCCTTGGGGGAAGGGAGGGACCAAGGGGAGTTTGGGAAAGCCAATACGGTAATGGGTTTTTTTCTTTTTATAAAGCCGTTGCACCCTCACCGAGATTGCACCCTTTTCTCATCTTTGTGGGTTGGGGCTCGTTTGGGGAGACAGGGGGGTTCACCCAATCAATGCCCTTTAAGCGATTTTCATGATGGCTGCAAAGTCTTTATCCTTACCTTGGATGATTCATTGTTTTCAATGCTCCTTCGCTCACTTTCTTTTGTTTGACTATTGATATGCCCCTTAGATGCCCTCAGAGGCCTCAGCACACTTGCCTACCAAAGGCACCCCTACTTGGAATCACATTGTTTTTTTGCACTGGCAGACAGCTGGGACTACAGTTTGCAGTTTCATGAGCCTCTGGAGGCCTAAGTCCATATCTTCTTTATAGACACCACTCAGTACAGACATGAACATGATTCTGATAGCCTTTCATTTTTTTTGTGTTTGTTCCAGTATTCTTTTTAAAGGAACCCCTACCCCCCTTTGGCACATAAGACCTAAGAGTTGAGTTTTTTATTTCTCCTAGGCAACTATGGTAAGTCCTGGGGAACCCCTAGGCAATCCCAAATCGAGGGGTGTCTTCACCTGCCCACTTTGCAGGGAATGGCTTTGACCCTCAAAATTGCTCACGACACCTGGGAACTTTCAGCTGATTTATCCCGTGGCCTTGGTGTGGTTAAACATTTTTGGAAGCCCTGGCTTACAACCATGAAACCTGCTTTTAGGGATTGGTGGTGGCTGTGTTTTTCCAACAGAGAAGGAGGGGAGGTCTCGAGGTGTCATCTATTGGTGTGCTACCCACGGCTTTGAGCAGACTACTTGAACTAGGCCCCATGGGCTATGACCCTGTATACTCGCTAAGTGTGGCTGAATACCCAAGGTGGAGAATTAAACCTGTGGATATGCTGGGGGAGGTGGTAGGCTACTGGGGAGAATTTTATTTATGTTGGAGGGTTAGTGAGGTAGCAGGTATGCTGTTAATGATACATTTGTGACAGGTAACCAGGAGGTAGATTTCTTTAAGGGGACCCTTGGCTGGGGGAGTATCTCATACCAGTCAGCTAGATTATGATTAAGTTCCTAAAAATGAGCCTTACCCTCAGGCTTGAAAGAATGAAAATAAGGTTCAAGATTGCACCCTCAGCAAGAACCTGACATAATAATCTGTCAAGACATATGTAGGTTTGAGGTAATTGTACAAAAATAGTAAATTCAGTCTGATATAAGAGTGTAAAATTGTCTCATGTAGGTTAGCAGTGACTGATCTGCAACAAAGAAAGACTTGGCATTTGCTTACTCATACAAATCTCACCAAGGGTGCAATCTGAAACCTAATTTTCCTTTTTTCTAAGCCTGGGGGTATGCCCCATTTCTACAAACTGAATCATAATCTAGCTAAACCAGCTTGAGATACTCCCTCCAGCCAAGGGCTCCCTGAAAGAAATCATCTCCTGGCCACCTGCCATAAATACATCGTTAATGACCTGCCTGTTGTCCTGCAGTCACTCCATCACAAAAGAAACCCTCTCTGACAGCCAACCACCCCTTACAGTATACCCAAAAGTTCAGTCCTCCTCCTCAGGTGCTCCACTACACTCAGCAGGTACATGGATGCATAGACTGGGCTCCAAATGCAACAGCAGTCATTACAACCAGCAGCTCGGAACCCAGATAACACCTCTAGACCTCCCCTCCTTTTCCACCTAGAAAAGACAGCTACTGCCAATCCCCAAAAGTAGTTTGCCTGTGGGTAAGCCAGGACTTCTGACATCATGCAACCACACCAAGGCAGCCAAGTAAATAGTTGAAGAAGTTCTAAGGTGTGGGAGGTAATTTTGGGTGTCTATAGGTCCCCACCACCCAATGCTCACCTGGGAGGCCAGGACTTTGGGGCTGCCTGGGGGCTGCTCAGGACTTATAATAGTTCCCTAGGGGAAACAAAAAGCTCAACCCCTAGGTCTTACATGCCAAAGGACAGTCAGGTTTATGGGTCCAAAGAAAGTGCAAAAAAGAATAAAAGACTATTGGAATTGTGTTTGTATCTGTACTAGGCAGTGTTGATAGAGAAGGTATGGACTCAGGGCTCAAGAGGCTCCTCAAACCGCAAACTGTAGTCCCAGCCATCTGCAAAAGCAAAAAGAAATGTGGTTGTGGGTGAGGGTACCCTAGATGGGCAAATGGTAGTCATACAGGCCAATGAAGGATGGTTCCTAAGGGGCATGGATAAACCAATGAACCTCTCAAGGGCTGAATAAAGACTTTGAAGCTATCATAAGAAAGCAACAAAGGGTGTTGATTGGGTGATCCCCCCTGTCCCTAGCAAGAACCCTAACCCATAAAAGTTGAGAAAGGTGTGCAATCTTGCTGAGGGTGCAACTGCTTTACCACAATCTTAATTGTTTTAAAGGTATCTGGTCAACTGAAATGTTCAATATTCACATGTGATATGTGTGGGGAGCCTTGCACCTTATATAGGAAATGCAATCACTCCAATGTGACTATGTCCAAGGCTATTCCAACACCAGGTTCTCTTTATAAATGTCTTCTAATTCCTTGAGGTAAAATATAATGTAATTCAAGTGGAAACTACTCAGAATTTTCAATGCTTTACCTATGTGCAGACCAGAAGTGACAGTTGGGTAATGATACAAAATACCCTCAACTGGCCTGGGATCAAAAGACAATTGAGATAATTGGTAAAGTACTTGCACCCCTATTGAGATTGCACCCCTAATGATACTTTGCTTAGTAAGAAAGTACCAAGCACTGCAAGTGTGATTGCCAAGCTTTACCTCTAAGAATATTTACCTATGATAACTAAGTATTATCCTCTTCTGCACCCTTTCCTCTACACCTCTTCCCTTTCACACCTCTCAACAACCAGCAATCTTCACCTTGATCTTTCCTATTTAAAACTCATTTAAAATGAGATAGTAAATATTTATTTCCAATGAAAATCAAAAAGAATAGAGGGTAACAAGAAAGTCGATTGAGGCAGAGAAAAAAGTGAAAGAAAAAAGTGAAAGAAAATTATTTTTGTGAAAAACATGAATAACTCCTTGGACCAAAAATAAACATTAAACTCTCTCATTGATTACCTCTCCAAAATTAAGAGATACAGGAGACCCCATATCACTACTGCTACCATCTTCACTACTTTCTTGTCCGGCCCCCTCTGCTTCTATAAGTTTTTTCTTCACATCACCAAGTTTTCTTTCAAGCTTGACCAATTCAACACTTAATTGAGTTGATGTTATACAATGTTTTAGTAACTGATTCCTTTCTTCTAATCACATATCTTGTTGTTTTTATTTGTCTGGTGGTTAATTTTAGCCACAAAGATATCTTGCTTCTTTCTACATCCCTCGATATCCCTTTTATGCTTTCAACTCTTCTCTGCCTCTTGCTGTTTGAAGAATTCAACAATCTCATCTCAACTTAAGAAACTGGCCCCATGATCTGGAATGATTTTTCAACTCTGCATTTTCTTGTTATGAAGATCTTGGAGTTCCTTTTCCAAGGATTTGATTCTCTACTGTTTAATCGAATTGTCCAGCATTCCTCATTCTGCACAGTTGATAATTCTTTTCGATAAATGACAGCAGCACCAATTACTTCGTGAACTTGGTGGCATGTCCTGGAGGATAGTGTTTGCTTGATTTGTCAATTGATGAGGTTTTTGTGGTATATGAATGTTGAAAACTTCTGATATTTCAAGGTCTGAAAGTTTATGAGTTGGTGAAATTGTGGTATTGTTGTGTGAAATCCTTTCATCTTTCACCTTTTGTTCATTGCGGAGTTGATCTAAAATTATAGTACTATCCGAAGGTATAATCTCTACATACCAAAACACACTTCTAATATTCTCAGGGGTAAGAGCAATAGGCCAAACCTTGCGAATTATCTGATAGAAGTTGTATTTTCCAATACCATGGTCATGACTCTCGAATTGCTCTTGTAGTTCTGCACAATAAGCATGTTTGTAGGTGCTAAATACTGAGACATCGAGAGGTTGAAGGTGGTGACTTATATGAGGAGGTAAGTAAATTGGTATAACCTTATTGTTAATACAGTACTCAAGGAAACTGATATTAACATGTGAATTGTGCCCATCAAATAGCAGTATTCTATATCTTACTCCTGACTTATCTGTAGTTACACTACCCAGACCGAAGTTTGCTTCAAGCTATCGAAGTATTATTTTTCTGTCAGTCTAGCCATTAGTTGATTTTCCAAATAAAAGATTTTGTGGTACATTGGATAGGTCTTCAAACCACTCTTCATGAAAATCTTTTGCCTTAAATATAATCATTGGATCTAATACTGACCCATCTGCACAGATTCCTTCAATAACAATTGCAAACTCTCAGTTTCCAAGCTGGTTGGTAAAGAGCTTTCCACCTCTTCGTGGTTGATTGATAACATTTACAACTTTCTCTGTTGCAATACATCCCATTACAAAACCAATCTCATCAAGGTTGTGTGTATTTTGTGGTAAGACTTGATACTCTTGACCCACTTTGTTATACAATATTCTTTTATGTTAATAATAATCTAATTAAATATGAATAATAAGCAATAGTAGGTAGTTATACCAACTCAAAAAATTTGGTAATTGTATCTAAATTACTTCCTTGAACTACTCAGACATAGTCCATTGGCCTACTATATTGTGTTTCGATATTAGGATGATGTCCATAAAATCCTTGCAGCCTGCCACGACTCAATCTCCCTTTTGGAATGTATTGTTGATAGATAAAATTGCCTATGTCGATAAATTTGTTGATCTTGGGTGGGAATCCTTATTGTTTCAGCTGGAAGGCATGATCTATCAATACTTGTTCCTCAATTGTAGTCATCCATTACTGGTTTTCTAATTTAGCTTTTAATTCAAGTCATCTATTCTTGTTTGTGTCTGTTAGTATAGTCTAATATATAATTTCTGACTTAGAGGTTTATCTTTCAATGGTTTAATGTACTATGTGGAATATCAACTGCTTTGGCAGCTTCTCTTTCTGTTTTCACTACCTTATTCTTGGGCATTTTGAAAGCCATTTGCTCACGCAACTCTTTTAGTACTTCTGTGAACTCCATTATTCAAGTTTGCTTTGCAGACTTCCAGTCAATAGCAATTCATTCATATAATTACAACAATGTACTTGATGACATACAGAGGTATACAGTATTGTGATATACAGTGTTGTAAAATACTCAATGAATTGTACCAGCATATAGCAAGTCAATGCTTGAGATCTATTTTTTTTTCAGCTTTTTCAACTTATTATATGTTAGATGGCTTAGATTTTTTAAAATTACCTTACTCCCTGTTTTCCTTCTTTTTATTCTCAACTATGCTGCTCATGGAAGTCATGGAAGTAGTAGTTGAGGTTATTAGTATTGTGGTCATGAATGACATTAAGATGAATGTTGGCATGTATAACCTGTAGCATTTCATAACACTATTTATCTCAGTATGCGGTCATGTATATTATCTTGTTTTCATCTATGATAACATAATGACATATTTTCAGTTCCCTGTTTCTAATACCTATTACTCATTATCCTAGACTAATATAAAATTTCCTTTCTTGGAGCTCTTGATGAATTACTAACCAAATCTCATTAGGGGTGCAATCTCAGCAGGGGTGCAAGTACGTTATGTAATTGACAGCAAGTTATTCCAACAGTTTTGAGTGATACTATGACAATCCCATACGACATCATATCAACAACAACATGGTCCCATTCGCTTAGAACATGCACCTTGCCCCATGAGGCACATAACACTCAACCCTGTGAGCAACTGACCCTGTACCCTAAGCCCTATAAATTCTAATATTCCTCTATTGTATTTCGGGCTTACTATATCCTTGTAAGTTTTATATTTCTTGAATTGTAGAGAAATGTATGCCTCTTGGTAGCCACAATTTTATTTGATCATATATCATACATGAGTAAGGAAATTAAAATATTATCAATAATATCAAGTTGCTGTGAATTGAACATAGGATATTTAGAATTTAGGGGACTTAGGGGACTTGGGGTATAGCGTCAGTTTCTCAGAGGGTTGAGCGTTATGTGTTGCATGGAGCACGGTGCACATTCTAAGCCAATGTCACCATCCTTCACTGGACTGAGAAGCCGACAAGCAACGCCTGCCTTCCATCCCCAACCACCCCTCAACTCTCTCTCGCGACCTTAAAAACCCACGATCTACAACCTTGAAAAGCGATACAACCCATGTGGCGTCTCCTTCTTAAATATTTACCACCAACTGTAAGAAAGAATGGCTGCCGTACCGGCCCAGCTAGTCGATGTCTATCTAACCCCCCCCGACACTCAACCCCCGGCTCCTAGTGCACAACTTGACATATGTGATTACCTTCACGAGGGGTTAGAAGGGGTAGAACATCAGAGTTATTGTGGTCCAGTCAAATTCACTAAGGCCATTGAGTCGCAAGCGGATAAATTGTGTTTGGGTAATGCTGGCCAGTACGTGGTGTTTACCCCTGTGATGCAAGACAAGCTTACAAAGATCGATCATCGTCGGGACAGCCACTACAAAGGACTCCGCTTTATGTACCTCAATCACGAACAGGCATTAATTGTGAAAATCCCGGCAGGTGAACTTCACGAATTAGTTCACAGAGAGTTTGCATACATGTGCAGGGAGAAGGCAGCAGGGATGGGGCTGGGGCACGAGCTTCGTGATGTAGGTGGTAGAACATTTCAGGGCATAGCAAGCCGAAAAGAACCAGATACAGCATTCAAACCTTCGTCTCGCCCTCTCGAATCCAATTGGCCAACTGTGGTCTTCGAGTGTGGAGTTTCAGAATCCCTTAAGCGTTTGACGGTCGATTCTCGCTGGTGGCTGGATAACTCTGCAGGAGGGGTGAAAATCGTTCTTCTCTTTTCTATCTCCAAAGCGGCCAGAAGCATTCATATCGAGAAATGGGAAATGCTCACCGTGCAGAATCCACATGCTACTCCAGCCAACCCGCATCCTTTTGTCACTAGACCAACAAAAATCCACGAGGTTGACATCGCCGGACCTGTTGCTCTCGCACCTGCTGAACACGCTCCCGCTGCTCCTACTCCCGCCGTTCCCGCCCCTGCTGGTCCCGCCCCTGTTGTTACTGGAGCGCCATTGACGCTGGACTTCGACAAAATCTTCCTTCGGCAGCCTCACCAAGGAGAAGGGAATATCATTCTCACTGCACAGGATCTTGGACGGTATGCTTCTGATGTCTGGCGCTTTATACAATAAGGCGACCCTCTTGATTGCAATACGGTAAGTCAATCTTGCGCAACTGGTGCTTGAAAGTGGATTTATGGCTGATTGTGTTGGGCACTTAAGGAGTAGGCCGCGGAGGCATTACTTCATGTGGATATGAGATAGTGTGGGTAAACGTATGGGACTTGGTGGTTTGGTCCTGGGGCGAAGGGAGGGACTAAGGGGAGTTTGGGAAAGCCAATAATGGGGGTTTTCTTTTTCATACGACAGTCTTAATTGTTTTCAAAGTCTCTGGTCAACTGAAATATTCAATATTCGCATGTGATATGTGTGGAGCCTCGCGGCTTACATAGGAAATGCGATCACTCCAACGTGACTTGGCCCGGGGCTATTCCAACACTGGGTTCTGTGTATAAATGTCCCGTATTTCCCCGAGGCAAAACACAACGTAATTTGAGTGGAAACTACTCCGAATTTCCAACACTTTCCCTACATGCAAACCAGAAGTGACGGTTGGGTAATGATGCAAAACACCCTCAACCGGCCTGGGGTCGAAAGACAATTTGGATAACTGGTATGTAATCGACAGCTAATTATTTGAACAGTTTTGAGCGATCTGGGATAAGAAGTAGTTTTGGGACAGGCCGGTGGGGTACGCGGCTCCGGCCGCACGAAGATTCGTTCAGTTGGGTTTCGTGGGGGGGGAAGGCCATATTTTTCCACCCGCAACGTGGTGTACTAACCAACTACACCACAAAACCACCTGATAATATTAATTATATGTCAAAACATTATTAATAGCATTGGCTCGTCGTTGCTTAGGCGGACAATATCCTACCGCCTGTAGACTACATACTCGAGGACTGGTATGATGATGCTGTAACAATCCTAGATTACGTCACATCACCAAAAATATTGCACAGAATCGATAGACGACACGCATAGTCGGCAAAAATGTTGGCAAAGATCCAGTCAATAGCGGGGTAATGTGATAGATAATGTTGGTTTGGTGCCGAGAGGGGCGTTGTTGATGATGTCTGATATTCTCCCTCTGAAGGGAAGTGGAGCCCCCTTCCATACAATATTTTCCCGTTCAGATAAACAGGCAAACAGACAGGCAAACAAACAACAAACATAATCAGTGAAAGAAATATGTAGAAGACCATGGAACGTACACATCATCTCCACCTTATTAGCTGTCGCACTCTATTGGAGATGATTGCGTGGACACAAGTCCATCATAAAGCTCCATAGTAACCGTAGCTCAACAAAACTCTATTTAAGTGTTCTTTTCCATCAGTTTGGACGTCAACCTTTACTTTATACCAACAGAACACAATTTCAATCGCAGTGCAGTGTATCGAAATGCTACTATTTAGACGTCCACCCCCTTCCTGCTTGCATTTTCAATTCACCGTGGGGCAGGGGATGATGGGAAATCGCATGTTTGCCTCCGCTTTTGTAAGATATCCGGAGCATTAGCTATTGTAGTCAACTTACTAATATGAGGATGCAGAGAGGTGATGATAGCAGGACATTCAATGCGATACTGGCTATCCGACCGGAAGTCAGAGGCGGAGAAGAAATAAGAAGGACAGCTAAAAATGCGCTCGCACGGGCACTAGATCAGGAGGAACTTCACATTAAGAATGTGATGAATGAACCCTTTGTCGGTAATCGTCTTGGCCTCAACCTAGCTGGTTTAGCAACACGACTTGCTGCAATTGAAAAGAAGTTCACCTTGCAGCAAGAGGAGCTTAGCTTGCAGAAAGAGAAGTTCACCTCGCAGCAAGAGGAGCTTAGCTGGCAGAAACAGAACTTTGCATCACAGGAAAAGAAGCTCAAGGTACTAACGGAGGAAGTACTCTGATGATTTCCTCAGAGGGGTACAAGCGGGTGCGAAATCGGTTCCTCAGCACCTTCAAACGTGATATTCTTAAAAAAAGGCGACGGAATTTGGACTGCAAAATCATTTGGGAAGGAAATATGGCAGCACATCAAAGCGATGTCCTTGTCGATGCCATGCTCTATATGCCACTGGGGGGGAGCAAGGGGGGCCAAAACGAAAAGACACCAACACCTTTAAGGCACTTTACGGGTTAGAACCTGAGCTGGCATCAAAAATGAGTAAGTAATCCATGCTATTCTTGAAAATGTTTTGACTAACTTGTTCAGAGCACAAGCAGACTGTCGAAGTCCTGAATGTTCATGCTGACACTATTTTGTCAAATCCCAAATCTGTCACTAAGAAACCCCATGAGTCATTTGAGAAGATTATTGGACTCCTTGAGAGGTTTGGCAGTGACGAAGACTATCCGGATGGATTGGCAGATGCTTATCAGTCATTTTGGAACTATCATAAACATGAGGCAATAGAAGAAGACTGAGGGTTAGCTAAGGTAGAGCGAATTTGGGTTTGGAGCCCTGCCTGACCTGTGGGTTTTGCAGGGGCATTGGGGTACAATTGCATGAAAGGTAGATAACTCTTTCGGCTTTGGCTTTGTATTATAAGTTGTGAGAACTATAAAACTTTTGTGGGGTGTTGGTCTTGTACGGGGATGTATGGGATGTCTGGTTCTGGTAGAGGAACCTGACTCTGAGAGTCTCCTGTGGCCTCAAATTACCGCTTTGAAGCACTTTCCAGCATCATCCACTGATTAGTCAAGTGATATAATACATCTAGCAATTCTAGCTAGACTTTAAGTGATATTGTGTGAAGAATTCTTACTATCTACTTGTCACACTACGGTGTAGTGCATACTCAAACTACAAGTTCACACAGGTAGGTAAAGTGATAATCCAAACTAAAACCCTATCCTCCGCTTCTTCCTGACAACCTTCCTTCCCATGCCGCTCTCTGGCTGGGTACTAGCCACCATCTCCAACTGTGAGTTTCCAACCACTAGCATGGTAGGAGGCTGCGAACCTCCTACTCCTACAACTTGAACTGCTGCAGCTTTGGCTGCCCCCTTGATAAAACTCTTCTTCCACCTCCGCCTCCTGCTGCTGCTACCTTCACTTCAATCCCAGCTTCCCAATACCCAATTCGGCACTGGGTTCACAAGGATCTTGTCCGAGGGTCCAGTGGTCAAGTACATTTTTCATTCCGGGCGATAAGGTGACATGTGAATCTATGTTTGCATATGTTCTGATTTTCTCAATGGATTGTTTGATGGAGATGGGTTGGCCTTCACCAGGTGCCACTGGTAGTGGTGGTGGTTCCTGGGGTAGTAAATGTACGCCTATGCTTGCTAGGTATGTTTTCATCGCGAGGGTGTGGATGTGCTTTTTGTGGCGGAGGAGGATTTTCAGGTTTGTGCCGTTTGGCAGCGGGGTAAGATAGATATTTTTTAAACTGTCGTAGGTTTCCTGGATGTTAGGTGATTGGTGGGAAGTGGGAGTGGTGGTGATAGATAGGAGGGTGATTGTGAATTCCGGGAAGTGTTCAGGGTGCAGGGCTCCCTCAATTGCTGTTTATGTAGCTTGAAGGTCTGGGAACAAGGTCTTTAGTGGGTGGAGGTTTAGTCCTTTCATGACACTTCAATAGAAGTGCTTTTAGTTCTGTGATGTACTCGTCTTCTAACTTGGCCATTTGCATCGCTTCTTTGCCCTGGACATATGCGTCCTCATAGAGATCTCCAAGGTTGGTTCTTCGGCGTGAGGATTTTGCATTGTGGAGTTCTTTTAGGAGGACTTTGTCCCTTTTCAGGCCTTTGGCTTTGGTGCCTTCCTTGCCGCACTCAGAGGAAGTATTAGTTTCTTCATCTTCGACTATGTATATGCCACTCTTGACGTTGATGCCTATTAGGCATTCTTTGGTTCTTGGTTCTATGTTTAATTCTCACACTCTCGGCGCCCCCTCATCCTGCATCTCGCTGTCATCATGGTTTGCCCGGGAATGTGAGTAGGAGTCTAGATGCTGTGATATGGCTAGGTCTTTCCGTGTAGAGAAGGCGCTGAAGAGTTGTTTTTTTTTTTTTCAGAGTTGAGGGAAGAGTTTTTGTGAGCCTTGCAGGGGAGGATAGAGATGCTGCAAGTTAGGAGTGTGGAAATGCTTTTATGTAGGTAGGGTGGTAGGAGATGGGTTTGTGGGCTGAGCTGCATTGGAATGGAAGTCTCAGTGGGGCTGAGGATGATAGAAGTAATTTAATGGTTTAATCAGAAGTAGATCAGGGCATTTATTATTGCTATGAGGGGGTTGTCAGTATTGGCTAAGGTAGAAATTGCAGAGAAGAGGAACAATTGCTAAGGTTAGATAGTTCCAATAATAGTAAAGCATCGGATTCATGATGGTAGTACAGGATGTGATGGCACCACTTTCCTGGTTCACCAATTGTGCACAGAGGAAACAGCCGAGAAGGTACAGAGAGAAGAGTATTCATTGTAAACTATCATCATTATTAGTAAGTAAAAGGAATGCAATGCATACTAAATACAGTGGACTAACTACTGTACACAAACAATAGGAAACCTAGTTACCCTCCACATGGTAACCATCCCAATCCCAACAGTCTGCCCTAACCTTATATCCCATGATAGGGTTACTCCATCACTCCCTCTAATCCCATCATCTATCTATCTCTAGGAAAAATAAAAAAAACTTTTTAACTAACTAAAAAAAAAAAAAACATAAGAAACAAAAAACATATCCACATCTCAGGCATAAAAACTAAGTACATTGGGTAGTCAATGATAACATCTTGATAAACCTCTGGTGTTTTCCTTGCTCTAATCCATTTGTGAGCCCATCTGCGATCATCGTATCCATCCTAATATAGGAAATCCTAATGCTTCCATTCTTCAACAGTTCACACAACTAGGAATACTTCACACCCATATGCCAGATTGAAGGTTTAAACTGCCCATTCATCAGACTAGAGATGCATGCTTGATTGTCATTAAAAATCGATATCAAACATGCCTGTTCTCTATTACTCTCTCTTCCATCCAACTCTGCTTGTAACTTCTCTAACCAAATTCCTTCTTCCTCTGCAAGCACCACTGTATTGAATTCGGAATCTGCAGTTGACTTCACAACTGTCTTCAGCTTTTGAGACCTCCAATTGACAATCACTCCATATTGATCATGTATTGTAAATCTGCTCATAGATTGCATTCCATCAACTTCTCCGGCAAAATCTGCATTGGTATAGATGACAATTGGAGCATTTCCTGAGTTTCTGCTTACTCCCCTAATGCTCTGATTGTCTCTACTCCTAAGACAAAGATGTAGTCCTTTGGTTTGTTGTAAATAGTGTAGGATTCGCTTCACTGCAGCCCAGTGAATGATTAATAGATTGGACACGAATCATCCAACTAATGCACTTGCATGGACTATGTCAGGCCTTGTTGTAATCGCTGCATAGGTTAGGCTTCCAACTGTCTCTTGTTATACTAGCTTCTCAGTAGCTTCTTCTTCGTCCAAATGGTTGTGAGGTTTGCTCCTAGGGTCCATGAGTGCCACACACCCCTTGAAATCCTCTATCTGAAATCTTCTAAGAACCTCATTCAGATAGGTACCCTGACTGAAGTGTATCTGTCTTTTCTTGTAGTCTTGCTCAACCAACATGCTCAAGAAGAACTTAATGTTTCCAAGATTCTTGATCTTGAAACCCTTTTTGATTGCTGACTTCATCCAGGTGACTTCCTCTTTGCTGCCAATCAGTAGTATATCGTCAACCCACACCATGATAGTCACGTCAGACTGTGTTGTGTTAATACCAGCTTCGTATTTGGAGCTCTTCATCCCAAGTTCATTTTCCAGATGAGACTCAGGTGTGTTGTACCGATTGCAACTAGTTTGTTTGAGACCATAAAGATGTTTCTTCAGCTGAACCTCAACATTTGCTGATCCTTTCCCACTCTCTTGAAGTGCTATCTTTCCATCAGACAAAACTTCAAACTCATTTGGAAGTTGCAGGTAAATTCGCTCCTGTATCTTGCTCTCCAAGAAAGCTGCAACAATATCCAACTGTACAATCTCCATATCTTTAACGGCAGCCATTGACAAAACCATTCAAATTGCAGGGAACAAGATCATCAGACTATAGGTTTCTCCAAAGTCCATTCTGGGATGTTGTTGGAATCCGTGAGTATCCAACTGTGCTTTGTGGTGAGTAACATGTCCATCTTCACCCAACTTCTCTTGTAAAACTATGCATGATAAAATTGTTTGTAGATTTTTCGATTCTTCAGCAAATGACACAACATACCAGGTGTTGTGTGCTTCAAGTGATTCTAATTCCAAGTTCATAGCATCTATCCAGTCTTCTCTGGTGGTGCTCCTCAATGCTTCGGCAATTGATCTTGGACGATCTGTGACCATGAATTAACAATCAATCCCCAGATTTGCATCACTCACTTCTCTCTCACTCTTACTTCTACTTCTCCCTACTTCTCCCATCTCGTCCAAAACTGCACGATCTCCCACTCTACTCAGAACCTACACTGAACTCCTTCTACCTCTCTGACCTTCTCAAACATTCCAGTAAGGACCTAGGTTGGTCCACATCTCTGACTCTGTGCAGGGTCCCAAACTCATCCTCTGAGTCTTATATCTAATTCCAGACAACCAATGTTCTCCTCCGACTGGTGGTGATGTCTGTGGTAGTAGTGATGGTGGTATCTCTTCCTGTTCTGGACTCTGCAACTGGGGGACCAATGTAGTTTCTGATTTATCTTGAAACTGGAGAAAAATCTGTTGATCTATTGGGTTGAAATATGATGTATCCTCATGGAACACTAAATTGTGTGATAAAATTAACTGTTTTGTCACCAGGTCATAGAGTCTGTATTGCTTTGTGGTCTTCATATAGCGAACAAATGTCATCTTTTCAGCTCTCAGACTACACTTTTTGTCTGTGCAATTTGCTGGGTGAATGAAAGTATAAGCAATACATCCCCACACCTAGAGGTATTTGATATCAGGCCTCGAATCAAACCACAACTCATAGGGTGTAGTGTCTATCCCATGCATCCCCTTGGTCAATGACACATTCTTTAGATATATTGTAGCCAATAGCACTTTTGCTCAATAACTCTTGGGTGCTCCCATATGTTGTAGAAGTGAGTTTGCTCTCCCAACCAGCACTCAGTTACTGTTCTTCAACACTTCGTCTTCCTGGGGTGTGTATGGACCTATAACTTGCCAGGCAATCCCAGCTCTCTTCAATTCTCATTGAAATTCACCCCACAAGTATTCTCCTATACCATCCATCCTGATAGCTTTGATCTGATAACATTTTGGACCTCAGCTGAAAGGTTTCTCGACAGCCTTTTTATAATTTTGGACGTGGCCAGCTGCCTCACTCTGTGACTTTAGGAAGTAGACCATTGTAAATTTTATAAAATCATCAATGTAAAGTATAAAGTATGAATATCCTCCAATAGACAAGGTGCACATAGGACCACAAAGGTCCAAATGGACCAATTCCAAAGGTGCTGTAGTCTTGTGTGTTGATGCTTTAAACAGTAAATGTATCATCTTTCCTATGAGATATACTGTGTAATGGTTCTCACAAATATTCACTTGTAAGCAAGGTATTCTACTTACCACCTCTTTATTGGTCATCTTTAGGACTGCTGATAGGTGTAAATGTCTAAGGCTGTGGTGCCAGAGAGTCGTCATTGGGTTGCCTTTCTGTGACAGCAGCAAACAGAAATCCTGATGACTGTTTTCCTGTATTATCTCATATAATCAGTTGTATTTTTTGGCCATCGTGACTAGAATGCTATCTTTGTAAAACTCCATGGTATGATTTGTAAAGGCAATCTTGATTCCTTTCTTGGTCAACTGACAAACTGTAATGACTCACCAGAGGGTGTCTTACAGTAAACTATTCTTGTACCCATACTGGAGACCTTGAGGTCAATGGGTAAGGGTAGTTTGGTTCACTATAGTGGACAACTATGCATACTATAAGATTGTAGTATAAAAGGTATGCTTGGGAAAGGCCTGTATAACGAGGCCTCAGTTACCCTGACATGAGGCCTGGGTTACCATGCCATGAGGTCTGGGTTACCCTGCTATAAGGTCTAAGTTACCCTAACATGCCACACAAGTTACCCTACCTAGCATATAGAGGTACTTAGTTAGGGCAGGGGGTGATCCTATAAGGATTGGGCATACCGGTAAAATCTAAAGGCAATAAACTGGGTAGCCTTTGGGGGGCCATAGAAGGAGCTACAGGGCTTCGAATACCCCAGGATTTTACAGAAATATTCCTAACACCCCCGTACAGCCCCAGTGTAAGGACCGCACGTCATGGGGTTACGGTTGTTGAGTTGCTCCATTCCTTACAAAAGGAACTGAGTGGAGGCACTCTTGTAACACCATATATGTTGTCACTGTCCGTCCAACCAGATGCTGTCCGTAGGATATATGAGAGGGCATAGGGTTTGCTCCAGAAGAAGGGCTATCTTCTGGTACTAAATATGTGTAAAGCAGACAAGAACTGAAGGAGTTCCTTAGGTAATACTGGAAGGGTAGTCTGGAGCCTCCTGGGTAGTCCTAGGGTAAGCCAGAAGATTTTGAAGCATCTCCGGGCAGGTGAATCGCACATAGGCGCAACTTGTACCCAATCACTCTAAGACTATTGGGGTTGTTTGAGAACTCTAAAAGCATGATTCTTATCATAGTAGGGGTACCTTTGCGGAGTTGACTGTGGGTAGTGCCCACCAGGCCAATCACCAAGGTACCACACCGAGGGAGCAGGGTAGACATTCCTATCAGGCAAAGACTTGACAAGAATGAAGTAGAAGGTTCAGCTTGATCGTGAGATCTATGTCTACTAAAGGCTTGCATAGATGAAATGCATCTGGGTATGAGAGTTTGTGAATGGTATATCTCCTCAATTGCATGATAGTATGCCACTAGCATGTCAATGATATGAAGAGTTTTTCTCCTGCGGTCACATCAGAGATGCAGTGCTGAAACACTTAATGTCAGAAGGAGATTTAGCCAGAGTGGACCAACATCTACAAAGGAAGAATGTCATGAGTGGTGTGTGTTGGTCAGCCCAGAGGAGATGGGTTTGCTCAGGATTAAGTTAGAGTAGTGATGGGTGGGAACTGGCAGTATATGATATTCTACTTAAATTATATGTGAGTCCCACTCTACTCTGGCAATCAACTACCTCTCAAGAAACTTACTGAGGGAAGCTGCGGCTTAACAATATTAAGTTTTACTGTTTTGATTCTTCTTTACTCTACTGTTGATTATCACTTTTGATCTTTGAGTCACTTCAGTACAGTCGCGAATTTGGGATCCATCTTCTCTTAGGATGCCCCCATTACAGTATATTGTTATGTGACTTCCTCGCTTAACAAGCTTGAACTTGTTGCCACAAAACCTTCCTACATTGACATATTCAAGTACGAGTCGCTTGTCTGGTACAAGAAGCATCAGTCGGAAAGAATTATCTCTTCCGAAGTCAGTTTTACTGACCCTGCAGCACAGGAGCATGCTGCTCAAACCCTACAAGCAAACATTATCACAGATCTACAGGGTTTGGAGTGGGAACTTGTACCACTGTTGCTTGAAGCTGCTCCCATTGAAGTTTCTTAGGCATGTTAAGAATTGGTTGTTGCAGACTCGAGGGCCCTCATGCAATCCTTTTCTCATGATGCTGAGTTTACTGAGATGATGAGTGTCGACAATCAGGGTATCAGCTTTGCAGACTTTACATCCAAGTACATTGAACTGTATATCCTTCGGGAAATCAGTTGTCAGTTTCACGTGGCTGGGGAATAGTTACATTTCTGGAATGAGCAAAGGCCAGCTGCATTTCATCAGGATATAGTGAAGATAGTACGGAGTTGGATGTTGGACCAACAGGCTGCATTTCGTGAGCATGTGCAAAATGCCAACTTGCTAAACACCAGGATCGGAGCTCTGGAGAAGGCAATTCAAGCAGGATATGCAATAGACTCTGATAATGATGGAATTATGAGAGACACTCCTCCCCTTCCATTGGTGCTTACTGAAAACCATGCACCTAACTTTACTCTCAAGCTTCATGAAATATTGCAAAAGGCAGAAGAAAGGCAATTTCTCACCCCTTTAGTGATACGAGAAATCAGTAACGATTGGGAAGAGCAGTTCTCTTGGGAAGCTTCACAGGCTCCATTCAATCCCCCCTAAAGAGCAGAGAGGA
Source organism: Choiromyces venosus 120613-1 (assembly GCA_003788595.2). Lineage (NCBI taxonomy): Eukaryota > Fungi > Ascomycota > Pezizomycetes > Pezizales > Tuberaceae > Choiromyces > Choiromyces venosus. The sequence continues at coordinate 257,184 of ML120438.1, forward strand.
GCAGAAACAATAGTCCCTCTGGGGTGCTGGCTCCTATGACCAGGCCTATACTGAGGATAGAGAGAAGGACAAGGTAGGAACCACCGGTCACAGAAACATCAACAACTCTTTCAGGAGCCTGGAATACCCCAACAGTTGCAGTCTGACCACCTACAAGGGAGAGACCTTTTGGTAGTGCAATGCCAGTTCCTACAGGACAGGCACCACAGATGCCAGCATGCAATACTCCTATAGTCATTCTGCCAGTCCTAGGACCTAAGCCTTTGGGCAGCAGTCTTGTTCAACATCTAGGGGTGCTGTGGGCTTGGGCGCAGGTGCTAGCAAGTGATTGTTCCCCTGCTTGTTCAGTCAAGGGAGGGTCAATTTTTGAAAGACGCTACCACTATCTCGATGGGTGTATTAAGCTTTCTTCACAGGTAGCTAGGCACCCACTGGCACAAAATGCGTCAAGAGAAAGAAGACCTGAAGTTGAAAAAACTGCCTGTGATTTCTGGGGTTCATTTCACAACCAAGGACTCCCACTTGCACTGAAGACATGTTTGGAATACCAACAGTCACAGTTCAAACCTGGGCAAGCAATGGGAACTTCAAGTCAATCAGAGAGTACTCGCTTACCCCCTCCAACACCACACCCAGTCCCACCATCAAGGGGTGGTTCTGACTTTAGTAGACTAGGTAGTTTGGAGGAATCCTTTGATGGATATGATGTTCTGGGGTGAGGCGGAGGTAACATATCTCCTACAGGTAAAAATGCTGGGGGTGGAGGAGATCCAGGTAGTTCCGATTCCTCAAGCAGCTAAGATGATGATGCCGACTCCCTCCCCAATCTTGAGCAATGCCTTGGGCGATGTAAGTCAAACTGGAATGACTCAAAGAAGAGATGCTATGAGCACAGAACTTGTAAGCTGGCCAAATTCTTACAGTCATGTAAGAAGGAAAGCAAGACAGCTTCCAAGGTAAAGGCTAAGAAACCTGAGAAATTGGATGACGTCCAGGCTTTTACCAGGGATGTTAATGACACTCTAAGGTTTTTTAGTAATGTGGAAATCAAGTTTAATTATTTCCATGAGTGTGTCACTGAAGACATGGATAAAATTACCTTGGTTATCCTTCTCTTGGAAGGTTCTGCCAAAAGTGAGTATATGGGTCTCCACTGTTATATTAATTAGGAGGCTGCACAATGAAGTGTAATACCATTTAACCAAGACAATGAGTTACATGCCTGGGAATGATTCCGCTGTCATCTGGAAACTAGTTTCGGAGGACATGCCAATCAGGATTGCTCTTTAGCTCAGTAGACCTCTTTGAAGATTAAACTTAGCTAAGTAGATAAGTACTTGGACAAGGTCATTGATCTAATGACTAAATTATGGTATATGGATGGACGAGCAGTGAAAGACAAGGTGCATATCGGCATTATGTTAGAACTTTGGACAGCCAGGGCTCAGAAGAACCCTTATCCTGAAGATGTAAATGAGTAGTAGCTCGATGTGCTAACGAAAACTGACCATGACTTGGAAGACAATATGTGGTTTAGCCAGATAGTGGTTTAGGATCAAGGATCAAGTCATGATAAGAGTGAGGACAAGCATTCCTCAAAAAAGTAACACAAGAAGGGAAAGGGTTTGGGTAAGCAGAATCCCAAACCTGCTAATGCCTTGGGCAGCCATCAGTCAAAGCCAGAAAATTCAGAGTATTCAATTGCTCACAAGAATATTCCTAGTACACTCCTTAACAAGTGCCAAAAGTTAAGCCAATGCATCAAATGTGGACAACCAAGTCACTTCTGGTAGAAGTGTACCTTGGTTACTCCAGTTGTTAGCTCATCCAAGCCAGCCAAGACATGCAAGTGGTCTGCGGAAGAGGTGGGCCATACATCTGGTCCCTCTAACAATGTTAAGTAAATTGAGGCCCCTCCTCCAGTTACTAGAAAAATTCTTGAAGTCTGCAAATCAACTCCTGAGATAATAGAGGTTGATACGGATGCTTCGGACTAGGTAAGTAACCTTCTGAAGAGAATTTAGTTAGCAACTAACAATTCCCTAGGCCAAGGATGGCATGCTGAGGTGATAAACTTGATGGACTGGAGATGGACAAGGTAAGTCCACCCTCCACAGACTATGTATAGAAAGCTAAATTAGACTAGAGATAACAGAGTAAGGTAGTCAAGGATAGAAAAGGTTTTCTTATAGGTTTTCAGTATTAGGGGTTCTCTCTGTTCTGCATCTATTGGGTTTTTCTTATCATATTCTGTCTGATTTTTCTTGGTTTGTTTGGATCTGGTTTAGTTATGTTTATATCAGGTGGGACTTGATTATATACAATCAAAGTTATTTCCAAGTTTACCTGAGGAGGGTTTAGTAGCTGAAATCATGCTGGCATGATAGTAAACAGCACTACTTACTTGGACTCATGATTTTATAACTTAACTGTTTACAAAACATTTTAAACTTAACTGCGATTGACCTATTTGACCTCTCTTGTATTGAAAGATAAGAGACCCCATACCCTTACTTACTTACTAATATTATTTGATACTAAAAATGTCTAGCGAAAGAAGAACCACAAAGTGGCAGAGACTCTCAGGTCCCCCATGACATACAAAGTCTATCCGGGTAAAGGTTAGACTTGAGTGGGAACTGAATACAAAAAGGAGTAGTGCGGAAGCAGTACTGCTCCTGGATAGTGGCGCTACGGGAGCTGTACTCAGTAGCAGATGGGTAAAGGACACTCAAATGCCCTGTATATGAAGGAAGACTCCTTCCCCCATATTAGATGAAAGTGGGAACAATATCCCAGGATCTGGTCTCCATTATACCAAGGCGGTAAAGATGAAGATAGGAGACCACACAAATAAAATGAGCTTTGAGGTTACAGAAATGCCAGAGGGCAAAATTGATGGGTATCTTCTGATGTCCTGGCTCTCTGAGCATAACCCAGACATTGATTGGGAAAAGGCTATATTGACCTAGTGGTCAGCATACTGTAAGGCAAATTGCCTAGCTGGATGTGGTTACCAGTGATTAGAATTCATCACTGAGGAAGAAATGATGGCTGAGGATCAAGGATCTGTCCATCTCCTTGGGATGGCTAAATTCTCTGATGAAGATGGGAATGATGTTGCAATAAGGCTCCTCCCGGAATCTAAGGACTTTAGTGATATCTTTAGTCAAGAAAGGATAGAGTCCTTACAACAGTACTCTAAGTATGATCACAAGATTGAACTACAGGTAGGAATAACACCTCCTTTTGGTCCGATCTATCCCCTCTCACAGAAAGAAGAGAAGGCACTCTGTGAGTACCTTGATGAGATGCTAGTGACCGGAAAGATCAGGAGATCTAGCTCACTGGCTGTGGCTCCTATATTATTTGTACCAAAGTGAGATGGTACACTACGGTTATGTATTGACTATAGAGGACTGAACAAGATAACCATGAAGAGCCATTCTCCCCTCCTGCTAATGAATGAGCTGAGGGATAGACTTGGGAAAGCAATGGTATTTACCAAGTTAGATCTGAAAAACAGTTATTATCTTTTGTGAATGGCAAAGGGTGAAGAATGGAAGACTGCTTTTCGTTGTCGGTATGGCTTGTATGAGTATACCATGATGCCTTTTGGGTTATATAATGCACCCTCTACTTTCCAGAGTATGATAAATGATGTATTTAGAAGTATACTAGATGAAGGAGTCATCGCTTATATGGACAATATCCTGATCAACTCAGAGACTATAGAGGAACATGTTGCTCTTGTTAGGAGAGTAATGGAAAAGCTGCAAGAAGCAGACTTATGTGTTAGCATCAAGAAGTTAACCTTCCACCAGAGAGAAGTTGAATTCCTAGGGTATAAGATATCTGATCGTGGGATATCAATGACAACAGAAAAGGTAGAATCGATCAAGAACTGATCGAGTCCAAAGAGTATCGTGGAAGTACAAAGCTCATGGGCTTTGCTAACTTCTACCGAAGGTTTATTAAGGAGTTTAGCAAGATAGCGAGGCCATTGACAGACCTGACGAAGAAGGACATTAAATGGAACTGGACACCAGCCTGCACAGAGGCTTTTGAACAATTGAAGGAGTTGTTTACATCTAGCACTATTCTAGCACACTTTGACCCTAACCAGCCAATAAAGTTAGAAATTGATGCAAGTAACTTTGCATTAGGTGCCGTTCTGTCCCAGCTCTGTGAGGATAAGAAATGACACCCAGTGGCCTATCATAGAAGGAAGTTTGTACCAGCAGAGGTGAATTATGATGTCCATGATAAGGGAATGACCACGATTGTGCTGGCATTCAAAGAATGGGATCATTGACTGAGGTCCGTCACTGATCAAATTGTTATATATACTGATCATAAGAATCTTGAATACTTTAATAGTACCAAGATACTGAATAGACAGCAACAACACTGGGCAAAATTCTTCCAACTGTTCAATTTTAAGGTTATCTACTGTGAAGGTAGGTTGAACGAGAAGGCTGATGAATTGTCAAGGTGTAGGGACTACCGCCTTGAAGGGGGGGGTAATTCTCAACTAAACCCCGAAACAAGCTTTTTCCGACACGGTCAATTGGTTGTAAATAAGGAGTGAGACATCTTGTGACCACAGGTGTTACACTCTTGCCAAGGCTATCGGTTGCAATCTTCCTTTTTGGAAGCACTTAAGAAAGCAACTAGTGCAGATGACCAGTACCTGGGCATATTCAAGTCAGTCATCAGTGGGCAGAAAGATGTGGACCTTAGTTTATCAGTAGAGAAGGACTTACTACTCTATAAGAATAGGTGGTACATACCCGAGGCCAAAAGGTTGAAGCAAGCAATCATAGAGGCAGAACATGATTCCCATATTACAGGACACTTTGGGACATACAAGACAGTTGGACGAATCAAGGCAAACTTCTAATGGCCAAAGATGTATGAGCACATCATGGAGTATGTGCACACTTGCGATATATATCAAAGGAGCAAGACTGTCCGGCATAAGAAATTTACATTACTTGAACCAATTGAGGTGCCAATAAGACCATGAAATGATATTTCTATGGACTTTATTGCAGCATTACCGGAGTCTAAAGGATATACAAAGATATGGGTCATTGTTGATCAATTCTCGAAAATGGCTCACTTAATACCATTGACAACGGAGGTGTCTATAGAAAGGTTGGCATTAATATTCCTGAAGGAGATATAGTGCCTACATGGGCTCCCAGAATCAATAATCTCGGACCGAGATAGCCAATTCACCTCTAAGCTTTGGGCAAGCTTGATGAAGTTACTACAAATCAAGCTTAATATATCGACGGCTTTCCACCCAGAAACCCATAGGCAGACTGAACGGGTGAACCAGACTTTGGAACAATATCTCTGGAGCTATTACTGATATCAGCTGGACGATTAGGTGTCTTTGTTACTGTTAGCAGAGTATGCGTATATTACTTCTACCTCGGAATCCACTAGCGCTTCCCCTTTCGAGATTAACTATGGATTCAACCCTCGTACCAACTGGTCAGGCATAGTTCCAGATAGCCAAGGGATTCATCCAAGCAGTGAACTCTTAGTACGAAACTGGGAAGGTTCATGGCAAGAGGTCAGAGAAACCTTACAAGGGGCACAAGAAAGACAACAGAAGTGGCATGACCTAAAGAGCCTACCATCTCCGGGATAAGTTGTGATGGAAGATGTGACTAATGGAGTTGCAAGAAAGGCTGATCAGGTAATGTTGAACAGATAAAACATCCAGACAAAATGGCCGATGGAGAATTTAGACCACCAAATGTTTTGCTGCTTTGTGGTTAAATGAAACGTAGAGTCCTGAGCACATGAGCTCAAACTCCAAGCTCATTGGTCAATCCATCCTGTATTCAATGTTAATTTACTGGAACCATACCGCGATGATTCAGTTGGTAGGCTCCAAAAAGAATTTCTGTTACCGCAGATAGTAGACAATGAGTCAAACAATGTTGCTGAAGCTATCCTGGATAGTTGTTAGTATGGCGGGATAAAGATGAGTCCCCACCACCATTTTGTTCAATACTTAGTAGCATGAGAAGGTTATGGACCAGAGGAGAATTTATGGGAACCTTTTGAGATGCTAGAAGGAATGGCCATAGAGGCCTGTAATGATTTTCACTGGAGGTATCCATCCAAGCCAAGGGATCACCACATAGTGGATGTACCAAAGCCGGGAAATAAAAGACATCGCTAACGGTCAGTGGCGGACCTTAGAGAAGAGGGGAGTCATGTAATGACCCACCAGAGGGTGTCTTACATTAAACTATTCTTATACCTATACTGGAGACCTTGAGGTCAACTGGTCAGGGTAGTTTGGTTCACTATAGTGGACAATTATGTATACTATAAGATTGTAGTATGAAAGGCAGGCTCGGAAAAGGCTCATCTAATGAGGCTTGAGCTACCCTGACATGAGGCCTGGGTTACCCCGCCATGAGGTCTGGGTGACCCTGCCACAAGGTCTGAGTTACCCTGACATGGCACCCAAGTTACCCTACCTAGCATAAAGAGATACTTACTTGGGGCAGGGGGTGATCCTATAAGGATTGGGCACTCCAGTAAAATCTAAAGGCAACAAACTTGGTAGCCTTTGGGGGGCCATAGGAGGAGCTACAGGGCTCCGAATACCCCAGGACTTTACAGAAGTATTCCTAACATCCTCCTGCACCCCCAGTGTAAGGGCTGCACGTCATGGGGTTACGGTTGTTGAGTTGCTCTATTCCTTACTCAAGGAACTGAGTGGAGGCAATCTTGTAACACCATATATGTTGTCACCGTCCATCCGACCGGATGCTGTCCATAGGATATATGAGAAAGCATAGGGTGTGCTCCAGAAGAAGGGCTATCCTCTGGTGCTAAATATGTGTAAAGCAGACAAGAACTGAAGGAGTTACTTAGGTAATACTAGAAGGGTAGTCTGGAGGCTCCCGGGTAGTCCTGTGGTAGCCCAGAAGATGTTGAAGCATCTCCGGGCAGGTGAATCGCACATAGGTACAACTTGTGCCCAATCACTGTAAGACTATTGGGGTTGTTTGAGAACTCTAGAAGCATGATTCTTATCAAGGTAGTTGTGCTTTCAGGGAGTTGACTGTGGGTAGCACCCACTAGGTGAATCACCAAGGTACCTCACTAGGGGAGCCAAGTAGACTTTCCTATCAGGCAAAGACTTAACTAGAATGAAGTAGAAGGTTCAGCTTGATCATGAGAGCTATGTCTACTAAAGGCTTGCATAGATGAAATGCATATGGGTATGAGAGTTCATAAATGTTATATCTCCTCAGTTGCATGATAGTTCACCACTAGCATGTCAATGATATGAAGAGTTTTTCTCCTGTGGTTGCATTAGAGATGCAGCACTGAAACACTTAATGTTGGAAGGAGATTTAGCCAGAGTGGACCAACATCCACAAAGGAAGAATGTCCTGAGTGGTGTGTGTTGGTCCACTAGGAGGAGACCTGTGTTCTCATGATTAAGTTAGAGTAGTGATGGGTGGGAACTGGCAGTATATGATATTCTACTTAAACTATATGCGAGTCCCACTCTACACTGGCAATCAATTACCACTCAAGAAACTTACTGAGGGAAGCTGTGACTTAACAATATTAAGTTTTACTGTTTTGACTATCTCTCTGGTTGCAGTCTTCAATTGATGGTTATAGGTGGGTAATGAAATGTAGGTGTCATCTATGAAAATGTGTCGATCTCCAGTCATATGATACATACATCCTGAATCGACTACCCATTCCACATCATTTTCCATGTCAACTCCTCTCAGTACCTCTTCAATCCCACTCTCATACTCCTTATTTTCTATTCTACCTGCTCTCTCTTGCTCTCCTGAAACCACCCCCTTGTGCTCAACCATACTCATCACTTTCTCCTCACTCAGCCAGGCTTCATCGTCTGCAATATTGGCATGGTCCCATTTTCTGGGAATCCAGCATGTATCTTGTCTTCCTCTCATAGCTCTCAGGTTCTGCCTATTCTCTCTATTCCCTTGCCAGCAGTTGACTTTCTTGTGAACTTTTTTACCACAGCCATGATAGTTTCCGGTAAATGTTGAGGATCTCTGAGTTTGTCCTGTCTCTTGGAGTTGGTTGGCTTAGTTGATATTGGCTCTGTTCAACATTTGGTTTGTTTTTCTTGTTGTTTATAAATAGAGCTTAGTTAGGAAGAATAGCTTGTAGTTGAGGAAGTTCCACTTCATATGCCATGAGAAGCAACTTCAACTTCTGATATACAGTTATCATAGTCTGAGACAGAACAGCCACTCTAGTTACCATAACTCACATCTTCTACTGTAGTGTCTTCAGTAAACCTTCAAAGATGTGAAAGACCAATTGCGCATGAGTTAGGAGTTCTCCGCACATCAGGAGCTTATTGCACAGTTCTTGAATGTGATTCAGATAGTTTAGAACTGTGTCAGAGTCTTCAAGTGAGCATTCATATAGTTGTTTCTGTAGATGATTCGAATTGTAACTGGTAGTCATTTCGTATTTTGAGTTGACCTCTTCCCAGATCTTTGTTGGTGTTGTCCATGTCGATCCATAATATCCAACAGCTACTGCATCTGTCATCACCAATCAGAGCATCCTTATTGCTTTTTGGATCTGAGACCATTGGGCTAGATATTTATCTAATTTCTTCTCATAATCCTTATCATCCACCAACTTGAAAGTCTTCTTCAAGATGTTCTCTTCCTCTGTCTTCAGATCTCACAGACCCTCTCTCTGCAGGTAATCTGTCATCCTCATCACCCACAACTCATTGTTGGACCCATTGAGTTTTGCAAAACTCATTCCCACCAATGATGATGTACCTTCTTGTTCATTCATCTTGGGTAATTATCGGTGACAGTACTACTTGCAGTAGCTCTTCTTCAGCAGTATATAGTGTCGAATTGGGTTGGTGAAATTCCTCAAACATTCTTTTTTCCATAGTGACATGTAGATGGGAGCCAAAGTGAGAAAAGAAAAGAAAAGAAACAGACAAAAGTTCTTTTTATTTTTACTATTCTCAGCTCATCAGCTAATATGCTGGGCTCATAACCTGATGGCAACACTTTCCTGGTTCACCAATTGCATACAGGGGAAACAGCCAAGAAGGTGCAGAGAGAAGAGTCTTCATTGTAAACTATTGTCGTTATCAGTAAGTAAAAGGAATGCAATGCAGACTAAATACAGCAGACTAACTACTGCACACAAACACTAGAAAACCTAGTTTCCCTCCACATGGTGACCATCCCAATCCCAACAATCTGCCCTAACCTTATATCCCATGATAGGGTTACTCCATCAGGATGGACATTAATAGTATTTTGGTCTGGCACAGGTCTAATGAGTGTAAAGGTCTTGATATCAAGACGAAAGCATCTGTGCCAATAGTTGCGGGGGGTTCACATTTAAGATCAAGTATCCAAACACTATAATCAAGTAGTATTCTAACCTGTAAGATACTACTTGGCTGAGCCTATCATACCCTCCTGTCCAGATTACCTCTACAGGAAAGGTGGGTTCCAGTTCACCTAGATTCTAAAGTAGCAATACACTCTCGCTGAAGTCTAGTAATTCCTTGGTTATCTGGTAGGAATTGTCAACCGTAACTTTTGTCAACATGCTCTAGGGCATCTAATACCAACGTTCGGATCTCGTCTGTACTTTCTATTGGGCTCTAATTGACAGGATTACCTTTGGGATCTGGGAGAACGTGCTGAGTTTCTGGAGGTGAGTTAAAGCAGAGCAGCAGTCCTGGGAGGTGGGGGGCGTGCAGCTCTGCCCCCATGAATATTGGCTAAGTTGGGTTCAGTAGGTGAGAAGTCAATAGTTTCCACCTGCAACGTGGTGTAGAACCAACTACACTCACACCCCGCTGTCCCGGATCTCGATAATCCGGATACCTCGCTGTCCCATATGAACATCTGTGAATTCTAAATTTTTTTACACCAAAACCCGACCTGTTGTCCCGGATCACCCGCTGTACCGCACAGATTCTTTGGATTTTGGCCATCCGGGATAGCGGGGTGCGAGTGTACACCACGAAACCATCTAAAAATTGATTGGGCTCCCCCAGGCGATGAGTCAGTCCTTGGTTTGACACCAAATTTGCGATTAAAAAACAATTGAATTCTCCCCACTCACCCCAACTTAGAGACATTTTGTGGGGGTTAAGCTACACAAGTACCTCTCAACTTGCCATGCCTTGCACAGCTCCAGACGCCCATTTTCCCTTCTGGAACTGGAACAATGCAAGTCCAACTCACTAGCCGTCCCTGGTACGAGCCCGGGTGAAATTAAATTTTCTCCCATCTTGGGGTTAGTTATCGCTTTTTGCACTCAAATGGATTTAATTCCTTTTTCGGTATTTTTCCCATTTCGCCCCCTTGATTTAGTTTGCGTGCAGGGGATCGAAAGCCTAAACTGTTGATGGTCATCTGTAAGGTAGGTCTGGGAGCGGGTCGTATGATATGGAAGGTAGGGAAACGAGATGCAAATATGAACGGATGGAAGGGAGTAAGCACTTATCCTCCGGGGCGGTGGATTTGGGGCTGTCGGTGCTGGTTTGATAGATAGATATTCCTGCACCATTGGAGGAGGGGGTGCCCGTAAGCTAGGGTACTTGGTCGGTGATAGGTAAAGGAAAACAAATATCATAGGATTCACGTTTTGCAAGATTCAATAAACGGGTTTGAGTTATTCTGAAGTGCGGTAGGGCACCAGGGGTTATACATCCGTATGATAAGCACAGAACAGATGAGTGTTGTGATGCAGAATTGATCTGGCTTCCAAGTCGGGCTACGCAAGTATGATATCGTACATAACGTTCCCTCATAATATTATTATAGCCGTTTTTCCCCGAGTGATCACTCATCATGGCGGATACATCAGATCTCATGCGATCATAGTAGCACCCTGCGAACAGATAAAGTCTAACGCGAGAAGGCAAAGTATATCATATCTAGGTATTGCTTAACAGGAATAACTGACCAGCTAGCATACCGTAGCAAAAAAAGCAAGCAAAGCTCAAACTGTGAATCCAAACATCCCCCCACCCCCCGCAGTCACATTTTATGATAATTTTCCACCCCCGGGCTACCCACCTTTTTCTAACACAAAGGGGCATCATGGGGAAAATACAGTGGGAGGAATTAAATTTAGTTGAAGGCAAAAAGTGATAACTAGCCACGAGAGGGGAGAAAAATTAATTTGGTACGGACTCGAACTGGGGACCACCAGTGTGTTAGACGGATGTGATAACCAACTACACCACAAAGCCACAGTATTAACTAGATTGGGAGATGGTCAGGTTACAATGACGCTATCACGTGGCCTAGTGAGACACGCAGAATGGGGGGGCACACCAAATATAGCCCAAATTGAGTTAGTGTCGACCCCTTCAAGTTTAGTGTATTCTAACCAATATGAAAACAAGACGAAAGCCACACTAGAAAATCCGAACTGGTTTAGACGCTACCAATCAGGGTGTAATTATTAAATGGAAGTCTTCTATTTTAGGAGTGTCCCCAGTCTGCGTGTCTCACTAGGCCATGAGATACCGGTAATGTTGTTGCAACCATGCCATAATCTTCCTTAGTTGCGGCAGATCTAATTCCGATAGTCTGGTCACGACATACCAGAACAAACATACGTAACAGAAAAGGAAAAGAGAAGTCATACTCGTGCCAAGGTTGTGACATGTCGTCACAACCCCCGGATTCTCGCTTGCTCGCAAACGGGGGCACTCAACTGAGTGCCCGACAGTTCAACATGAGTTTGCAGTTCAACATCACTTTGTGGCTCAACGGTATTTTGTGGCTTGCTCTCCAGAACATTGCAGCATAATATGACATTTCGGGGCTACCACATACCAAGGGCACGCCTGAAAGTGGTAGATAGGCGAGATAAATGCAACTATTAATCTCTCCAGTAACGCATCTTACTTATTTTGGTACTCGGACAGCAGCAGACCGTGAGAGAGTAACTCTGTCGTAAGCCAAGATCCAAAGTTGTCTACATCAAGCCACAAAGTGATGTTGAACTGCAAACTCACGTTGAACTGTCGGGCACTCAGTTGAGTGCCCCGTTTGCGAGCAAGCGAGCATCCGGGGGTTGTGACGACTTGTCACAACCTTGGCACGAGCATTAGTATTCCCCAACTTGACTAAATAAATTAGAAGTGCTGCTATCAATAGAGTAGTTTCATATATAGAATTATGTTACACTATCTCAATAGAATATGTTGTGTATTTGAAATAAATTTATATGTATAATAACTATTAAAATTGAATATGTTAAAATAAAATAAAAAGTGAGGCGTCACACTTGTTTCCACGTCACACATGCTTCCCCCGACAATGACCGACAGAGAAATAGGAGGGGAACAGGCTATTAGATATAAATCCTTTGAAACAAGTGTTGGAAAACCCTAGTTTAGTGTCGGCTTCCTTCTCACTATTACGGAAGTACTTGGTACGCTATCCCTTAGCTAGAAGTTTCCCCATCACCATTACACAATCATTGTACGGCAATGCAGATGTGTCCTCTTGGAAAGTACACGGTGGTACTTATGAAGAAGGTATATAATACGTTTGAGTTTTCCTTGCATTAGACAGTCAACGAATATACATTCTCTTTCCGCTGCTAATTACTTGTTGCATTTCTGACATTTCTAACAACAGGAGCTACTACCGCACCGAGTGATAATGCATGGGGACAATTCATTGGGCAGATGGTAGCTTGGTAGAACAAAAGTCACGTTGAACGAAAGTTAAAGACAAAAGGAAAGCAAACATCTGGCTAAGCGAGCTCCAAAAGACAGGTAGTACTGTACAAAGCCTATAGCGGCAGGCCAGGCCAGGCTTTCATTCGGCCTAGCCTACCTGGCTCGTTGGGAACACCGATTCTAAGAGATCCTTTGACATCCCTAATGTCCTAGCAAATTGTTAATAACAAAACCACCCTGCCAATGAAAGTTGATTCCCTACTTCGGTAACCTTAATAAAACTGTCTTCGAGGTGAAAAACGCGAGGCTCGAGAGAGTATTTGGTCGTGGTTGGGGTGTCTTGGCTAGCCTTCACTTGTTTGGGCTTCCACTTGCCTGTACAAGTATAAGTTCTCATCATGCGTTGGGTGCTCTGGTATATTCTTGGGGAATAGAGCTTTGCTCTACGAGCAAACGGAACCATCCCCGGAGAAGAATGTTGGGGCAGGGCTGATGGGTGTGCGGGATCGCCTCCTACCGGTATACATTGACCTTGCCTATGCCAAGCCCAGGGCTGTCATGTTTTGTGGGATACAGATGGCTCTCACTCGCAATGTCCGGACGTTCTAGCCGGGTAACAGGACCATCCTCTCAGAAATTATTATCTAACTTACGCTGTCAGCATTCTGGTCGGAGTCTCCCAAACCTACACAAGCGATTTGGCCACCATGTCACAGGGCAGAGCTCAGAGCCTTCTCGGATGAAGGGAAGAATCCAAGCGAACCGCTTGGAAGTGAAAATGTGATACATCCAATGGCAGCTGAATCTTCTTGGTACTGCAATAATTGGCCTCTTCGGCGTGAGTTATTCCTTCCTTGAAATATTCACCGTTGCTGACAATGCCTCGTAGCTGGGCGTATATGGCATTAAACAGCTAACGTAGTTCTATATCCCTCAAGTTGCTCCAACAATTTCCCCTCCCGCTACCACTGTAAGGCCCAATGAGAAACTTGTTGATGGTAGATGACTGATAGATTCCTTAGCAGAATGGCGGGAAGGCCCTCGGAGAAATAGGGGGTGAGGCTTTTGGTGGGCGGCAAGGCTGGTGCGGGAGGTGGGGGTGGTGATGGTCGGGCGGTTTGGGGCGGGCAGTGATGGCACTTGCTTGTTTGGATGGGGGAGGTAACCTGAGAAAAAAAACGTTGTATTGGCCAGACTACCATAGATACCCCTTTTAATAAATCGAAATTCGCCAGGCGCTCAAGAATTAATTCCCTTTAAAATCATTAAGCCTTCCTTCCCCCTGATGAACAGTCGTCAACACATATAACCACCCGTTGTTGTTGCCCAATCGCCCTCTTCAGCATTTCAAGGCCATTTTTTAAGTCATCAAAATTTAAAAGGAAGAGTTACCTAACCCAAAGGTTTTACCGTATGATACCAATACTCGTGCCAAGGTTGTGGCTGTCGGCCACAACCCCTGGATGTTCGCAGGCTCACAACCTGGGGCACTCTAAAGAGTGCCTGCCAGCTCAACATGACTTTCTGGCTCACCATAGTAATTCCGTGGTTCAATCTCACTTTGTGGCTTAACTGCATTTATTAATTATTTTAATATTCCCAGTCTACAGAATATTAAATACTATAATACATTTATTTCTTAGATTTTGCATTTTGTTTAATACCCTAAACTATTAACCTTGATATCTTTTTCTTATATGCACAAAGAGTCTGCATTTCTTTCAACTGTGCTGTTATCACATCAAATAAAGGTTTTTTTGCTGCTTTCTCAGCCCTTTTCCTGGCATTTTGAGCTTTCTGCATTTGTTTCTCTGCCTTCTCTACCTCAGCATCTTCCCTCCTTTTCACCATTTGTTGTGCTTCAGAGGCATACATCACACTTCCTTTTTACACCTGCCTTCGGCTTTGTGCTCTGTTCCTTGCACTCCTTGCTTCTTGTGCTGCTAGAGTATGCTCTATATGCTCAATGGCTAATGCACCTGACTGTGCTAATGCTAATCCACCCTGTAAAACAAGTTTAAGCTTAAGTTGAAATGCAGGTGATAGGTCCTTCGCCTCCAGCTGCAGCTTCTCCCCAAGATCTTTAAAGTTTGCAATTGTCTGAGGAATTTCAACATCAGATAGGAATTGAGCAGAGTTGGTTGGTTGTTGACTTCTGGTAACTACTTTGCATAGTTTGAGAATTACAATTTAATGATTGTAAGGGATTAGACCTGTAGCCCAGAATGCAGATTGAATTGTGGAGGACTTAAATGTCTACTGACAGATTGAATCAATTTTATTAAGAAATTTGGACTTGTCGAAGTCTCCACAACCAGTACGAGTTGCTACTTCAACAGCCTCAGCATGGTAATGCTTATAGGGCTAGAAGACTACAACATCTAGTGGTTGAAGGAGGTGGCTAGTGTGGTGAGGAAGGCGGAAGACAACAATCTTAAATCGATCACAGTAGTCAAGAAACTGTTTTGTACAATGTGATCCAAAACTATCAAGTAGTAGAAGACGATAGATACTGACTTGCCATTCTACTGACAACCATTCAAAGTGTGCTAACCACAGCATTGTGATCTCATCATTTGTATATCCGGTTTTCAAGGTAGCAAGTAGATAATTATCTGTTATGCTAATTGTAGTATACCAGCTTTCCAGGTGGATGACTCCCGGGACTATAATCATTGGTAGCAATACCACACCATCACCACTTATGGTCTCACATACAGTAATCAGTTCCCAGTTTGTAGAACTGCCAAGGTAGGACTGCTGGTTTGCATCCTGAGTTATAATGCACTAATCCCATCCAATCCCAATGTGGAATCTAGTTTCATCAAAGTTGTAATGTTCACATAAAAGGATATCATACTTTTGACAAACTGCAGCATATTTTTTGAAACAAACTCTTATGTCTTCAGGTTGGTGTGCATTCTTTCGGTCCACATCGATAGTTTGTTGCTTGCAGATAAAGCACTCAGGATGATAGCTTAGGAACCACTGTGCCCAGTGATCACCAACAACTGGTATAGGGAAAGAGCTGGTATGAGAGAACAGGAGGACAGCATTGGCACATCCAGAGACTATTTGGAGTCATGCACTTGTCCCAATAGTATCCAAACGATTAAGATACTGGCAAACAGCCAGCTCTTGGTCTTCAGACAAGGTGTGGTTTGATCCAGATCTCTCTTGTCTTGACTTAATGCCTTGCAAACAAGCTCTTAGGCGAGAAATAGAGATTTCATATGCTTGTGCAATTGCTGCAACATTTGGGTAATCCTCGTTACTGGTTTCAATAGAGGTAATTGCTGCTTGAATTCAGATTTCAACATCTTTGTAGGGCTTGACTCGCTGACTTGGAAGGATGAAGAATGGTGCTGGTGGCATAATTATTGTGAGATGGATAATATTTGAGGCTCAGCACTCTGATGTTGGTGTAATATTTTATTAGACTGGAACTATATATATATTTTGGTCAAGCCACAATGTGAGGTTGAGCCACGGAATTACTATGGTAAGCCACAAAGTCATGTTGAACTGGCAGGCACTCTTTAGAGTGCCTCAGGTTGTGAGCCTGCGAATATCCAAGGGTTGTGGCCGACAGCCACAACCTTGGCACCAGTAGAACAAGACACAAGACAACGAGCAAAGAATTTCCTGCACAATCCTACCTAATTTTATTATTAATGACATATGAAATCCACTAACGTCCCATGTCCTCAACTAGCAGCCAACTCTAACATATCCAATACACATCTGTAACAGCCATGTCCCACCATCTATATCTAATCCATCAGGATTGTCTGGACTAATGCATTGGGAATGAGGCCGCTAATGTATACCATACATCTCATACATTCAACACATACGATCCTCCGAACCCTGTATTTCCTTTTGAATTAGCTACAAACTCGTTTCTACTGTCTTTTGCCATTAATACTGCGACTGGCCGACCGGGCGGAAATGGAGATATGCTGTTGGGGGGAACGGTGGTCATGACAACTTAGGATCTATCTTGAATAAGGCGGTTCACATTGCTACTCCTGCCCCGTCGCCTGCACCGTCTCACGTGGGTGTTGGAGGGAAGGGAGGGAAGATACAAAATTATGAAACAAACAATAATTTTCCCTTCTTATCATGGAACTAATAGATGGATAGCAAGCAAAGTTAATGGTCCGAGAGGGTGAGAAACTATCGACCCAGCTACTGGGAGAGTTGACAATGGCAGGTCGTCGATCCGGAGTTCTTGGAATATCTTTAGAAGGGCGGTTCCAGGAGTGAGTCATGCTAATGGTGACTGGCGAGAGGGACTAAACACTGTTAACGAGGACGGATCGGAACAGTCGTCAAATAATTGATTGAAGGAGAGGGAGAGCGAGAAGGTGAAAAGGGGCGAGAGAAGGAGCGTGAAAAGGAACATGCGGAGCGCAAAGCCGATGAGAAGAGAAGGTTGGACAAGGCAGATGGCCAGAGCATTAGGGAGATCACTAGCAAAGCTGTTAGTGCCATCTGGGTGGGAATGTTGAAATAGTTTCGGGTTTCTCGTAAGTTTTGGCTATCCTCGCTGGTATAGAACCTTTTAATAGATGTGCACAAGTTGGGGTACCTGAAGCAGCCCCTCTTGGATTCTAACTACCTTCCCCTCGTCCTCAGGCCACTCAACTGACAGGACATCGTTCAAACCGGAACCACCAAGACGGAACGCAAGAACATGTCCTTCGGCTTCTGTGATCTCGACTCCTCCCGCTCGCTGGAAAAATCCAAACCGCCAACCAACCCGAATACCTCCTACCTGGAATCCTCACCGGATGAAGCCTGCCCCCCATCATCCCCCCGTGGAAGCCATAACCGACTTCTCCTGGCGCAACTTCTTCACAGCAATAAACATCATCCGAATAATGAACAACATCGTCAAGAACAACTCACACCGCCACCACTCCATCGTGCAGTACAAGTCCTCCACTTCAAATTAGGTGAATGAATGGTGGGTGGTGGGGATTAGGTTGAGCTTAGAGTAACATAGAATAGTGCCAGGGGGCGTTGAGTGGAGTGTTGTGAGTCAGGGAACAATCCCAGAATTCAAAGCTAGTATTCTGTAGGTTTGGAGGACAAATCCAACCGAACCACTCCGTCAAAACAATGAAAAAATTCTGGGCGTCCTTTCTTTCACACAAAGATACTAGTAATTCATGTTTTCCTCGATCCTGGGTTAGTTGCCTTAGTAGCAGATGCGGACCTAGTCGTTTTTATAGACGTCAGAAAATTACTAGTATCCCCTATGATACGTGTCAGCGTTGCCAGTATTCAGTATTTAAATACAGTGAGTTTCGCTTCGGAGGATTTCCTCCTACTCCTGTATTTTCCACTCCCCCGTGTATCTTCTACCAACTCCCAGAGAACCTCCGGTTGATAAAGATCTCTTCCCGTCGGTTGATGTTGTCTTGCGGATATCCAAGGGATTGTTGACAACCACCACAGAAAACTCCTAAGAAACCCACAAGGCTGCACCAGGCACGTGCCCTAACCCTGAAAACAAACTAGCTAAGAAACAAAAGTCACAGCGGGTAAGCCCTCGCTACAACATAGGGTTTACCACCCAACTCTAGCGTGACAAAATATTCTCCACATTGCCCCTCTCTCGGTTCCCCCACCAAACAACACCGTGTCATCTCTCGCAACTGATTCTTACCGATAGAATATTATATAAACCATATATCGTATGTGCCTGCCATTAAATGCTCGGTTTCCCATTCTTACCTTTTACTTTAGCAATCAACGGCCGCGATCGCATTCCCCTCTACTAGGAGAAGAGTCAGGCTGCGCCCACCGCCCCGTTGAATTATCCCTCAAGCCCCGCCTCTAGCGACCACCTCACGGACGAACTAACCCCTCCTAGGATCCCCACTGCTTCTGATCTCCTCCCTATCTCCGACATAGCTTCTCATAAGTCCACCACTGCTTGTCATCTCCCTATCCTGGACATGGCCTCTCCTAAGAGCACCACCTCTTCTCTGCCCCATCCTATCTCCGATCTGGAGGCCAAGCACTACTACCATGGGCTGTACTCCAAGCCAGTCCTCATTGCTCGCACGGGGAACGATCCTTGGGAGCGGCCCACAGGTCTTTGGTCTTACCTCCGGCCCAAGGAGCTTAGGACAGTTGGCAACCACCCCCTGAAGGCGGTCTGGGAGGACAACCTTGCCTTTCAGATCCACGATATCCTCGAGTCCAAGGGTGTGGAGTGGACGAGCACAGATGTTGCTCGGATTGGTTTCGTCGAAGAATCTGTGACCCCTGTCCGCATCTGGATCGGCGTCAAGCCTAACACCCTCTCCCGTGAAGACGGTCTTACCGTTGCCAAGGAGTGCAAGCAGCTTCTTGTGGCGAACAAGATCCTCGACGTTGAAGTTGAGATCCGCGAGTCTGTTGTGACCCGTTACATCAGCACCAAGCTGCGGAAGCCCGTCCGCTCCATAGACCCCACTGCCGAGCTGCTGGAGCCCCTGACCTCAACCCTTGGTCCCTTTATTTGCAATGCCAGTACCCCATGGGCCGAGGGCACTGGCGGCTTTTACGTCACTGATGACAAATCCAACCTCTACCTTGTAACTGCCCGCCATGTTGTGTTCAAACAAGACCAAGACAACAACGACATGTACGAGTGCAAGAATTCCAGTGAGCCTCGTGTGGACATCGCCCTCTTCGGCACTGCCGCATTCACCAACTACGTCAAGCAGATCAAGCACGTGATCGAAGCCCAGAACGTGAAAATTGAGTTCGAAGAGAGGCGTGCCAAGGAGGCTGCAGAAGGTGATAATGGGATGGACATAGACGAGGCTATGGAGGAGCACGCTGATGCAGAGAGACTTATAACGGAGGCGAAGGATGCGACCGTGGCTTTCGAGAAACTCTACGATGACGTCGTGAAAGGCTGGAGCAACATTGAAAACCGAGTCCTAGGCTTTGTTGTCTTCTCGCCTCCAATCGAAATCAGGGCCGGTCCGAACAATTACACTCAGGACTACGCTCTAATCAGGATAGACAGCTCCAAGATCGATGCCGCCAGCTTCACCGGCAATGCCATCGATCTCGGTACCAAGATCCCGTCTCACAAGTTCAGACGTTTGATGTTCCCTCAGCACACGAACAGCCACACCTTCAAATACCCTGCTAACAGACTCTTCAAGGTCCAGGGTATGGTCCTGGACAAAGAGATGCGCCACCCCACCATCATGGACGAGAACGGCGGACCGTGCCTCCTCGTCATGAAGCGCGGTAATACCACTGGTCTGACAGTAGGCCGCGCTAATGATATTTTATCTTTCGTGCGCAACTACTTCGACAACGGCGAAACCAAGACCTCAAAAGAATGGGCCATCTACCCCTACGACAACAGGTCTGGCCCGTTCGCTGCCAAGGGCGACTCCGGCTCCGCCATCGTCGACTGCCTTGGACGTCTCGGGGGTCTCATTACCGCTGGCGGTGGCCTTACTGATCCTTCCGATATTACTTATGCCACCCCCATTTCCTTTATCACTGGCAGCCTGAAGGCCAACGGGTACAAGGTCACCACGGAGGCGACCCTCACCGCCTAGGTGCTGTAGTATAATTTACTCACCACAAAATTCTGGCATTTGCTCAGAAATTTCTTTCTTCATCAGTCTCATAATTTCATTTAGGCTGTTGTATGTTTCTACAAGAATTCTACGTGATGCCACTTGACCAATAGTAAAACCCTAAATTCAAAATCCAACAAGTAATGTACTGATTCCCTATGCCTGGTTTCATCTCCCACTGTTAGCCTTGTCTTCGGCCATCCTTACCAGTCCTATCAGTTTCTCCTGCTTCCCAATCATCATCGTGTGACACCAATGAGTGACGACTACTAGTAAGCCTCATTCACTCACCTGTAGCATTCCTTTATGCCAATTCCTAAAACATCCCCAACGTCACTGTTTCTCCTTATGTCATGACCATACACACAATTGCTCTTTTTCCACATCAACATGATAATTTTCTTAAATTTAATGTCTACTTAGATTTTTTTGTTTATTCTAACTAGTTGTGATTACTGAGTGTAACATGTGTACATGTTCCAGCAACTGTATACTGGTTATGCTTATGTTTTCATTGTTATATTATTTCCTTTCTTCTTGCTTATGTTAATTGGTTGATTGTTTTAAAACTAGTATCATTAGGATTCCAGTAACTTGTTTATATTTGTATTAGTTATGCTTTTGTACTTGCAAGGTTTTGCCCTAGGGATTCCAAGGGAAGGAATAGACATGTATACCAGCAGTAGAGATAAGACTTGGGTGAAGGATTGCCTTGAGCTTTCAGGATTCCAGTATGATCACAAGATTTAGGTAGAGTACACTTACCAGTAATGATAGTAGTTGTGGGTTTTCAGGAACCTCTACCTTGGGGTGAGGATATCATGTAATTAAGACAGGCTTTCAGACTCATAGGAACTGCAAGACTTCAGACTTCAAACAGAACCTAGATAAGAAATATACTTGGTTGAATGGTGATTCTATTGCTTCCTTTTCACTTTCACTTCTTCTAAGATCCTCTTGTATTTATCCCTCTAGTCCCTTTTAGGAATTGAACACTAGCTGAACTACTACTGATCCTTATTGTACTTAATTCATACAGTTCAACACCTATTACACTGAGGAAGTAAATTTACTATGATAAGCAAATAGCTATTGGAATACCAAGCAAGTAACTTTGTCCTGATAATATTGTTGTTAAGTACCACAGTATATTCTTAAATCATGATAGCAACTAGCCTCCCTAAACCCCATTAGAGCACTAAAGCACTAGCTTTAGAGAGGAGGAGTATTCAGAGTTCAGGCTATGGGGAGAACCTATCTTACTTTATTGGTTTATGTAAGCTTGGTAAATACAAAAACAGTTAACCTACTATTATTTTTCCTTGCCATATAATACTATTTTCTTCTTGTTAAAACATTGGGTAAAAGATCTGTATTACAGATAAGAGAAGTAAAGTAAAGGAGACAAACAAATACTATAAACAAAAAGTAATGACAACAATCATGCCCCAGAAATATAACAAAGCTTAACTCATTTGCAAATTACAAGACATATAACTATCTAGATGTAATAACATTTGAAAATTACTTTCTGATCATAATTATGATCTTATTCCTGCATTGACATCGGATGGGCAATTGGCAACATGTAAAGAGAATATCTCCCTTGCTTATATAAGCCTGTACCTATCACCTACTGAATCAAAGTCTCTCAACCTCTCTGCAGCCAGTGTTTATATGAAGGATACTGTGGAAGTATATAATATGATCCATGATAGAAACAGTCTTTACTGAAGTTTCAATGGTAATTTGCTGTTCTACAAAACTGATTTTCTCATATTCTGCTTGATTAGGAATAGGGATGTTAGGGTATTAGTGTATGACTAAACATGTTTCTGTTTAGGTTTATGTTGAGAGATTGATAGATGCAAGTCATATTACGTTTCTGGTATATGGATATCATACTATATCTTCTCACAAAAGTTGGATTCATACTAAGATATGGTAAAAAGATAATGCATTGATCCCATGGCTTTGTAGTCAATTGCTACCATAAAATTCAACCTCAACTAATTTACCATCCATGTAGGCATCTTGTTGACTTTATCACAATTGAAGAAATAGAAAAGGTTCCAAGTCCTTATCACTTTATTGCTCAACCGAATTCAGATAGCTCATATTTGCTAATGGAATACCTGATGCCATGCACTTGCAAGACTCACAGCCTGTACAGAAAATCATCATGAGAAGTCCAAACATGATAGGAGGCCACATAATCTTATAAGCTGATCACTTTCTACTCCCTAGTAAGGTGAGTTATCAAGGCAATGTCAAGGGAAGAAAAACTCGCCATACTACATTATTGGAAACAGGCTTTAGTTCTAGACACTCAATATTTACTGTCCAGCTTAGATGAGAAACTTCTCCAATACTATGTAAATCTAAAAGAAGATTGAGAATGGTACCTAATCAGTTAAACGATTTAATATTATATTATATTATATAAGTCAAGAATGCCCGACACTCCTTGAGTTTGAGTCCTCCCTCATGACCAACACAACATACTCACTCTTTCCTTTCTTGTGAACATTTTCTCTATTTTCTACCTGAATACTATAATTCTATTTTTTTATTTCTTCCTATTTAACTCCTTGATTATTCATTTAAGGCACAAAAAACACCAGTATTGTTAGATAAGGTGACAAAAAACCTCTGTGTGATTGAACTCATACCTTGAGAAAAAGATAGCACACTAAGTTTCTCTTCTATGGAACCAACTACACATCTTGTTCCCAGACAAATACAACTCTGAATTGTTAAGTAGAAATGCAAAGCAAGTTCTAACTAAGAGAAAGCAGAAAGTCACAGGACAACCACCATAAAATCATATTTGAACAAAAGAAAACCAGTGGCCCATGAAGTAGAGCCAGAATAGGGGGTTGCAGCAGGAAATCCAGCCAGAGGATGTAGAAGCATCTAATAGTGAATTGACCCACAACCAAAATCTCCAGAAGCAGTCAATACTAGTGACTATATAGTAGGAGGTGTAAGAGGACTATGAGAGGAGCTGAAAGATAGGATATATATAGCAGGAGAGCACCAGCATGATATATTGTTCTAACCTGTAGGAATTTGATTACCACATCTGTTATGCGGTCCGTTATTAAAGAAGAGATAGCATCACTACTGGAGTGAATCTCAGGAACATGTTGCATCAAAGTGAAGGCAAGAGTGGGCAGCAGGGTACCAGCCAATAAACCAAAGGAAGAAGATGGGCAGAGGGGTAGACCCAACTCTAATGCAACTATCAGTAATTGTATTCATGTCTGACTACATCAGCAAAAATACTTTCTTGGACCTGGTACACCTGGAGCATCTGCTAGACAGGGTATACATAATGATAACCATTAACCAGAGGTGAATGTCTAAGCAAGTTAGCATCAGGCCATTAAGTGATGTACCTGGTACATCCTGATAGTGCCAGGAAATGGACTCCTATGTCAGGTGCACTCTGACAATATTTGATACAACGCAGTTATATTCTAACAACCTTTGATACATAGTATGTGCATTCTAATAATATCAGATACTCAACTAGTACATCATAATAATTACTAGTCTAGTACTATGCTATCCAGATGGCAGGTATATTACATGATGTTCACAATGCTATAAATACTAGATGTGTGACCCATCTATAGGACCTAGGTCACAAGATATATTTTAAAAAATCAAAATTAATACTATCTATCTTATTTACAGCTAGTATCCAATGAGAAATACAGATCTGATATTGGACCATAGAGCTACCTACTATTGAAGTTAGTACAATGGTACAGAATAATTCATTTACATAACAACTTCAAGATTCATAGTGAATGACATTAACTGGGTGTGGAAGGATGCATTAGGAGGCTGGCATCAGGAGGATCTAGGATCTATTTAGAGATTTGAGATCTGACATCAGACAGTAGAGATACCTGCCACTGAAATCAGCACAATTGTAGGGAATAATTCATTTGCATAATAGACTCAAGATTCATGAGGAATGATGCAGGCTGGATCTGGAAGGATGTATTAAAATGCTGGCATTGAGAGGATCTAGGTTTCATTGAGAGATCTGAGATCTGACATCAAATCATAGAGATACCTGCCTTTGAAATCAGCATAATTGTGAAGAATAATTCATTTCTATAATAGGCTCGAGATTCATAGGGAATGAAGCCAGCTATATGTGGAAGGATGGGTTGGAAGGCTGGCATCAAGTAGATTCAGGATTTATTGAGAGATTGGAGATTTGCTGTGGCACCATAGGGATACCTGCCTTTAAGGTTAATTCAAAGGTACAGAATAAGTAATTTATATAATAGGCAGAAGATTGAATAGGAATGATACCCAGTACATGTAAAAGGATATGTTGGAAAGCTAGCATCAAGGAGATCTAGGATACATTGAGAGATTTGAGAATTGAAATTGGACCATAGTTATACCTGCCTTTAAAGTTAGTGCAAATATGCAGAATTAGTTATTTACATAATAGGTACAAGATTCACTCAGAGTGATACCAGGTGGGTGTTGAAGGATGTATTAGAAAGTTCACATTGAAGGGATCTAGGATCTAATGAGAGATTCAAGATCTGATGTCAGACCATCTAATCTCTAGTTATACAGGTTACAACCAAGGATTGCATTCTAACGCTAGGTGTGACTAGGTATTTGATTCAAACTAGGATACACTAGGTGCAACTAAGTATTCTAACTAAGTTCAGGATGCGACTGGATGTCACATCCAAACTCAAGATGCATTGGGTGTAACCAAGGGTAGTGTCCAAACTTAGGATACAACACAGTGTTACCCTCAAACTCAGGATGTACTGGGTGGAACTGAAGGTCACTATTACAAACCTGGCATGGTTTGTAATGGTTTCACATGACATACAATTGTATGTCATAATATTTTATTTGTTAAAGGTTTTTCACATGACTCAGTTGAGTCATACGATGTTATGTTTTTGCACTATAACTCACATACGATTTATAGGTTCTCACATGACTTACAGTTGTGAGTCATAGTTATTTATGTTTAAATTTGATTGGTATGTTGAGCATTGACTCATATGTGTGCATATGAGTCACAAGGATTAAGAGGCATGACTTCGTTTATATGAGTTATGAGGTTTCGCACATGACCCCTTTAAGGTCATGGGACTTTTGCACATGACCAAGTATGGTCATGAGGTTATATTGTATGTGAGTGCATGAGTCACAGTTGTGACCCATTTAATTTGTAAGTGAGTTGCCGGAAGAACTATATAAGTAGGTCAGTAGGACCTGATAGTTTGTTCTTCATGCAACCACCTAAGTTATTTCCTATCTTATAAGTTATCAATAAAACACCTTTATGCTCTTTATCTATGAAGACCAACTATTACGAAGGAAGAACTAGACTAATATCAGTTGGCATTATAAGGACTTAGTATTGGCAATGTCAATATCTATGATATAACATAAGACAATGACGTATTAGAACTTTCAATGAAGAAGAGAAGTCGAGGTAAGTATTTTCCCAACTAACAGAAGAAGAATAGAATTCGTTGCCTGTTGTGGATATAAGATAGGAGAGATCTTATAGCCGATTGTAACAGTCACAGTAAAACTCAGGATGTGTCTGATGCACTGGGTGCAGGATCTAACTGGGCACTGTCAGGATCCTGGGACCTTGAACCAGATATGGTCTTTTTTTTTTGCTAATGTAGGCAGCTATACAGGAAAAAAGAAAACAGAGAATTTAACTATAGCCTATTGATAGGTTTTCTACTACTATGAACTGTATTTTCAGGTATCTGCTATCAAAGATAGGATATTGCTGACCATAGTTTTCACTAAATAAGATGAAGTAAAAGTGGGGAGGGAGAGGTACTACCAATACCCACAGGTATTTGTAATCAAAGATAGTTATCTCAAGAGTACAAGGCTTTAATAGAGAAGATAAGTGAGGTTTGTTGAAATTTCTGATTTGTTTCATATGTTTATTTCTTTGATAATATTATATAATTTGTTATATAGTATTGTTTTGTAATACTCAAAATACTGTATATATTACTAAACCTAGAAAAGTTTTCATAAGTATGTTTAAGTTTCATTACTATTTAATAATAACAATTAGAATATACATGTCTTTTTTCTTATCTTGTTGTTTCAGTTTATTTCTATTTTATGCATGTTTCATGAACTTATAGACTACAACAACTTCCTTTACACCACTTTAGATTTTTGCATATTATTGTATGTTAACAAAATTAACCATACATCCATGATCTGTGGCAATGCAACCCTCCTCATCACCTCTCACTTTGAACACCACCTAAAGAAATTCCTCTACATCAACCAAAACTCAACCAATTTTCCTAGTTCTTTTGTTTTAAGAAACTATGTCTCCTATTCTTCACAGTCATGCCAAAAAGACTATTCCCTCCAAGCACCTCTCAGAGTTTACCAGGGGGAGAATTCTCAGGTTACACGAACCTCAAATGAGCTATCGCCAAATTTCCCACTACCTTGACATCCCCCTCAACACTATTAAAGATAGTATCTTAAAAGGAGATCAAGAGGGCCAGGAGAGAAAGGGTAGAGGAAGATATCCTAAAACTACCAAGTTGCAGGATGATGCTATGGTGGAGGAAGCTCTCAGCTATTGCAATACTAGCTATTCTGAGATTGCCAAAAAAGTTGCTCCCAATATCTCTTCTATGACAGTGAGGAGAAGACTTCAACAAAAGCATCTGAAAAAGTGGTTGGCACAAGAAAGGGTTCATTTGGATGAGGATCTAGCTCAAGAGAGATTGGAATGGGCATTAGCTCATAGGCATTGGACAAGAGAGATGTGGAGAAGAAAGGCAATGTGGGGAGATGAGGTGGCTGTGGAGAGAGGAGGAGGAAAGAGGAGAAAATGAATATTTAGATATCCAAAAGAGAAGTGGAATAAGGATTATATTAAGCCTGCTACTAGGAGAGGAGAGAGGAAGATTAGCCAAATGATGACTGGTTGTTTTTATGGTCAAACTCATGGTCTCTTTTTACCTGTTTTTCCTGATCCTACTTCTGCTAGGGGTGGAGTGACTGGAAAGTCAATTATTAATGTTTATGATCATTATGACTTTCTAGGGATATGGGAGGATATCAGAGGAAGAGGTGGAGATGAAGAGATATTTTTTATCATTGACAATGCTAAGACTCACTTACTTTTTAGGAGATGGCTCAGAGTGCAGGGAATTACTCTTCTGGAAATTCCTGCCTATTCACCAGATCTCAATCCTATTGAGAATGTTTGGTCTCTGGTGAAAGATAAGCTTCACAAGAACTATCCTGAGCTCTATCTCATGAAGTGTCCTGTTGATGAGGTCAAAAAAGCAATAGAGGAGGCCATTACTAATTGTTGGGAACTTCTTGACCCAAAGGTTTTTGATACTTTGGCAGGATCAATGGTAGATAGGGTGGAAGAAATTATTAAGGCTGATGGATGGTATACTAAATATTAATTTCTACTATGTATTTACATTTTTTGAATTTTTTTTTGGTTTTCATGATGGTGGGGTTGGTGGGGTAGTGGGGTTGCCATGGCCGAGTTTTTCCATCTGTTGATGTACAGTTATTTTTGTTAACGTACAATAGTAGGATTTTGTTAGCAGGTTCTCAGGGTCACACTTCTTTGCACTTTTGCTTCTTAGATAGTTTTCCTAACTTTCCTTTTAATTACATTGAGCAAACTGTCCTGTATATGAAGGGGCTTCACCCCTTTTATTTAAGAGACATAAGGACTTGAATATCTACCAATCTGCCTTCCTTTATAGTGATGCTTCTACAATCACTACCAAGACCTAAAGTCAAACTATTATTTTGACTTCTCTCCTCTACCTCATAGCATGTCAATACAAGTACTCTTTACTTTATGTGTATAATCTTTGTCATAAGTTATTAAAATTGTACCTAATATATATACTTTGAACAATGGGGGTCTTGGGCTAGTAGAAGATGGACAGATATACTTCTATCCCCCTGAGGAGGGGAGACAGGAAGCAAAACAACTGAATCGTTTTCACAGTACTGAGTTGTTCACAAATAGGAAATAAATTTCAATTATTAGAGTTGTAGTGGAGATGGAGGATGTACCTGAATACTGTAAGAACTGTAATAATTGAACCTCATAGTTGTACATTGGTATTACTTCTTCTAGTAAGGTTGATTGTATTTTCCTTTTTGATTTATCCTAATAGAAGGCTGAAAGTCACTACTTTTGGTGAGTGATTCCTCACTTATTAATTGAAGTGAATTCTGGATGTCTTACCATGAGGTTCAATGATTCTAGTCTTCAAGGTAGGAAGGTCTGACATCTAAAAACACTTTCCTCTTATATAGGTCATTATCAGGCAAGAAAGGAGGTAAGATGATGTAATGAAGAGGGTAGATACAGAAGTAGTCAAGGGGTATTGGCAACACTGGAGGAGGGTAGAGTAGGTACCAGAATCAGAACAAGGACAAGGATGTAAAGAGAGATGAAGATGAAAGTTGATAACAGAGATAACAGTTGAAGACAAGGATGTAAGGTGCAAGTATGGATGAGAAAGAGCATCTTTGAGTTACAAGAATACTAAAGATACAACTTAGGAAAAGAGAAAAGAAAGAGAAGAAAATACAAGAAAGGGAGGCACTGCCGCCTTTTAACAAAAACAATATTTACCACTAGTACTATTTACCTGTCCAATATCCACAATAATCACTAGTAATCTAACACTTAAAATAAGTTTCCAATCAAACCAAACCCTCCAACTAGCTCTGACATAAACAAACACCTGATAACCCAATCTCTAAATCATAGTTGATATTCTAACAATCCCTAAATAATTTCTATTAAAAGGTGCAAACCATGACAGAAGACTTACTTAATTATCATCATAGGTACCTTAAAGTACTATCTTGGAGAAGAGGATAAATCAAGTTATCATTCTTCAATCTCCTATACATAATCATTCATTGTGGCTGACTGTAATTTATTTTTATTCTAAGATAGAACCTGCTTTATGTAATAGGTTTTATATGGGAAGAGGGTAGTATTTTAAGTGTTATTTGGTTCCAGTTAGCAAGTAAGTTGATCTTTAAGGAGCCATATCCAGAGCTTAAACTATCTCAGTTCAAATTTTTAACTGGGTGCATTATATATTTCCTCAACTAGTGTAGGGTTCCTGGCACATAATAATGAATAAGTTATAATATATGCCAACTTACTACAGAGACCTGATTAAGTAGTGGTTGAAATTCAATAGGTATAATTGACAGCTGCACCCCAGTAGTTACCCCTACAAAATTGGATTCTATGATCTTGTAAGAATGGTAAATATGGACTAAACACAACTTCCTTTTGACTATATTAGTAGGAAGACTTACACTAATAAATGGGAAATGACTTTCTGGAGCTAGCGAATTAGCAGTAGATGTGACCTGTGGTAAGCAACTCTTATTTTAACTGTATTTGCAGATAGAATAAATAGAGTAAGAGCATTTAGGACCTGGCTTTCACATTGTTGTAAATGGTACAAGAATGTGGCATAGGGTTCCAACAATTTTTCAACAACTTTCCAGTGACAAACTACAGGTAGCTATACTGGTCTTGCATACTGCTCACTTCCATCACTCACCTGAAGTTCTTCAATTACTCAAAAATCACAATGTACTCTTCTCTCTCATACCTGAAGGATGTAGAGGACTAATTCAGTTCTTAGACATCTCAGTTAGTAGACTACTAAAAGAGATAATTAGAGATGAGTTAGATATGGTAATCAAGACAATAGGAGAAGAAGTATTATTTCCCTGCATGATATAGTAGATTCTGCTAATAGAAAGTATTAAATCATCATGACCTATACTGTTAGAGCAGCCAGGGATTGGGTAAATCTCTTTTTTTTTCATTTTCTTTTCCTATTTTTCCTTTTTTCTCTTTTTCTGTCTTTATCATATATTGATACAACAACTATAATTAGTTCTTTGCTAATAAGCTGCATATAATGGTAAAGTTATTCTAGATGCTTGGAATGAACTTGCTAATTGATAGAAGTTATAACAATAAACTTGATATAAAGGGCCTTTCTGATATTCATACCAGAGACTGAAAGTTATTCTAGGATATTGAATTGAGAGAAGGTCTTGGCTTGAAAATAAAAATGAATAACATAAGGAAGAGGTGGAGGAGTTAGGTGAATTTGAGTATGATTTTAGGGACTAAATGTTACTTTTTGTACCATATTTATATCATAAATTTTTTTCTTATATCTTAGATCCTTCAATACCTCTACACTCATAAAATAGTATTTATTGTACTTGAAAGGAGAATAAATCTGTGGACACAGTAGACAAAGTATAACCAGAGTTTTGCAAAAGGAATAATGGGGTGGTAACTTGAACTCATGAATATATTTTAAAAACTATGGTCAATGTCTGACTATATATGAGGTGAACTTTATTATTTTTATAGTCACTTAACTATTTTTGCTACTTTCACTTAATAGCTAGACTTTAGTATCCCTAGTTCCAATCCAACCTTTACAAAAAGAGAGTATACTTGATAGTACACTGGATTAACATCATGAAAGGATTCACTTCTCACCCAGTAAACCCAACTTTACCAATCTTGGTAGATGCTGATTCTCATAGAAAGTACCCTCCAAGTTCTTAACCTATCCCTTATTGTAGGCCAACACATTTATTTTTTCTCTACCCAAGTACTCATGCTCAGAGTATAGAGCATCAATTTCCCTAATGTCAAGACTACCCACATCATCCTCTACCATACATCCTAAACCAAACATAGTATCAAAGTTACACATTATTGGGTGTAGCTAGTTTGCCAAGAATTACTATATATTCTTCACAGTTTGGGTGAATTGATAGCTTGTTCAATGCATAGTTTTAGGACTATAGAGGGGAAAGAAATCAGGACTGAGATACAAATACAAAACTGGTAACTTCACTGCTTTTCTTTCACTGTACTGGAAGGTTTCATAAACTCTGATGGTGCAAACTGAATTAGTTTTACCTTAGTTTGCCTGATGAACTAGCTACACTATATAAATGAAGAATCTGAACAGATTTGCACACTGTATACACTACATCATTTGCAATGTTGCTTGTTATCTTATATTACTCCAACATGTTTGAACTATTACATCTTGATCAGATAGTAGTTGTGAGGCAATACATCAAGAGGTGGTACTAGAAGCATTGCATCTCATAATGCTGGGTTAGAGGGTTCTGAGTAGTGAGTAATTATTTCTTGAAGAATCTTTATTTAATTTTGAACTACAACTACTTTTTTGATACCTGTAATTTTTATTTTATAAAATATACTAAAGTTAGAGATGAATAGCTACATGACAATGAGAGTTACTTGTGCTGAGGTTGTGACTGCTAGCCACAGGGGTACTCTACAGAATGTGTGATAGCTTATCAGAACTTTGTAGCTCAACTGAGCTTTGTGGCTCACTATTGTACCTTTGTGGCTCAACACAACTCTATGACTTAACAGGACTTTGTGGTTCAATACAACTTTGTAAATTTACATAACTTTGCTGTGAAAAAGAAGCTCTTCTTAACATACAATACAATCCATATTACAACAAATAATACTACCAGCACTAGCTTATATTCTACTAAGCTAACTGGTTGAGCCTAATGAAAATATTGATATACGAATTCAGGCCGCTATTGTTCTCATTCAAACAAGTGAAAGCCAGAATCCAAACACTACCAAAATTGTTCAAAACTACAAAATACCCATGACATGAGATCAAACTCATTTACAAGTCATCAATCAAAACAACAGAGACCAGGAATGAAAGACAGGCTTCCTGAAAAATACGAATTGGCTATGTATCAGTGCCTTAACTATCTAGATAAAGTTAGTATAAGTGCCTAACCACAAATACTTCCTGACTGTCCAAATACAATTCTCCAATATGTTGATACTAGTCCAGAACTAGAACTGAGTGTAATTGATCACTAGAGCCAGTGGTTCCTAAATCATCATCCCTCGTAGTTTATGAAAAAGCAATAAACAATTGTTATTGATTGAATAAATACCTAGCAGCCACTCAATATTCAAGCTTGCCTTGAAAAGCTCCTCATCAATTGTAAAAGGTATGAAATTCAGGACAGTGACTACTACAACTTTGACAAAAATGTCTTCCACATTGCAATAGGATGGGATTAATAGATCATTTCTCATGATCTAAATTGATAAGGTTACTTCACTAGTTCTACAAATCAAGGACTCATCACTGTTTGTGAAATGATTAGTACTGATGTGTCACAGATCATCATTTCAACATATCAAATGCTAGTAGTCTCACTAGCAGTCAAGTTACTTATGTACACCTATATGAAGTTGAGATAAATCATATCACAACTAAGATCACTATAGAGCTTAACTAAATGATACATGAATATTTGCAGCTGCAGCTCTACTAGTCATGATGGCTATTCCACATATTGGAAAAAGTAGAGAATTAGGTTTCCTTATTGTATAGTTTAATTTGTTTTATGATTATATTATGTGTTTGTATTGTTATGATAGTTAGATTAATGGTAGTAGGCAGGAGGATTTCCTTAATATGATCATGTTATTTGTTTGTTGTTCAATAGCCATCTTATTAATCATATAGTTGAGAAGGAATTAAGAAGGTTGGAAGATAGCTGAGAAAGGTTTGGATTATATATGTGCTTAGATAATTGGGGAGGCTGGCAATAGATATATAAAGTCCTGAGCTTTCCTGTTATTTAGTTTCCTAGTGCAATCACTTATACACATGAGCTACTGCTTGGTTGATATAATATAGTGCCATATGCATCTAACCTATATCTCAAAGGGTGAGAAGAAAGCTCTGATTGGCATTTGGGTGATCCTGTAAATAGTGATATCATTCTACTATGCTTATTGCTTGCTTGAAATATCTGTGACTTAACCTAGTAATATCAAGAACTGTATAGCAGATACTACTTTCTGTATCAAGAAGTAGTAGTTAATTATATGAAGAAATATTATCACATTCCATGATTACTGTACCTAGAATTATCCACAAAGAGTACTATTACAAATCTACAAGCATACCAGATCATTACCTGATTGTGACATTAGAAACTAGCTACAATAATAACGAATCAATAGTAAAGTAGCTTGTCTATTGTGAACTATTCTTAGCTACATAATAGATGGGAGCATATTGACTAGCACTGCTTAATGGTTTTAGATCTCATAATGTCAAATAATTTCTTAACTATTGCAATAAGTATAGGATTATTGTTTTCTCCCTGCCTCCTCATTCAAGCCATCTTCTTCAGCCATTAGATGGGGTTGAATTTCAACAATTTAACCATTATCATACTGAAGCTGTAGATGCAGCAACTCGAATAGCCTGTGAGGACTGCAACAAATCTGAATTTCTGGATATGATCAATTCAATCTGCTACTAACCGTTCTTGTTATCAACTATCAGATCTACTTTCAAGACTACAGAGACTATTTCCTACAACCCTAATCTTGTTATTCCACAGCTTAGTGAAGCTGCTCCTACAATTAAGAAAACAGCAATACCAGCAATACTACCAATCACATCTGCCTTCAGTATTTCAATTACAATTTAGAGTCTCAAGACCCCAGAGGATGAATTCTAGCATGATGGAAAGAATTTTCCCACAGAAATCTAGGAAAGGCTTAAGCTTACACTACAATATAGGTTGACCTTAGTGCAATTAGGTATGTTATCAATGGAATACTTGGAAAATACCCAGGTAGTAGAGCAGGCCAGGAATACATGAAACACTGAAAGCCAAAGGTATATATAAAAAGGTAGCATATTATATGCATCTGAGACTTATCAAATGGTGAAAAGAAGGGAGGATATTGAGGTTGACAAGGTAGAAGATTTGTGCAATGTACAAAATACAAGAAAAAGCATCAAACAAGCAGAGTATAAACCTTTCCTTAATGAGATAAAGGTACAGGTAAAAGGAAGGCATTTAGTTTGACTACATAAAAAGAAAATATCTAGGCTAATAATGATAGGGATCAAGCAACAAGTAAGGTTGCTGAACTTGCTCTAAAATAGAATACTATACCTAAACTCTATATAAATTTAGTTACAAACTTGCATTGATCCTGGTAGTGATATTGAATGTAAAAGTCCTGTCAAGCTACAAAGTTGTATTGAGCTGCATATTTACTATAGTAAGCCACAAGACTCTATTAAGTCACAAAGCTATATTTAGCTCTCAGGAACCTCTTAGATTACCCCTGGTTGTGAGTCTGCTAACATCCAGGAGTTGTGGCTCACAACCACTGTTAGGATTACCTATAGATCTCTTCTATTTATAACTTATAACATGTAATGACAGTCTCTTATCTTGTTTCTAAGAAGGATTTCTTATCTGATGCTATTATTGTAATGGGGGCACCCTAAGGGAAGATGGATCCCAAGTTCACGACCGCACTGAAGTGACTCAAAGATCAAAATAATAATCAACAGTAGAGTAAGGAAGAATCAAAACAGTAAAACTTAATATCGTTAAGCTGCAGCTTCACTCAGTAAGTTTCTCGAGAGGTAGTTGATTGCCAGAATAGAGAGAGACTCGCATATAGTTTAAGTAGAATATCATATACTGCCAGTTCCCTCCCATCACTACTCTAACTTAATCATGAGTACACCTATCTCCTCCAGGCTGACCAACACACACCACCCAGGACATTATTTCTGTGTGGATGTTGGCCTGCTCTGGCTAAATCTCCTTCCAACATCAAGTGTTTCAGCACTGCATCTCTAATGTGACCACAGGAGAAAAAACTCTTCATATCGTTGACATGCTAGTTGCGAACTATCATGCAACTGAGGAGATATACCATTTACAAACTCTCATACACATATGCATTTCATCTATGCAAGCCTTTAGTAGGCATAGCTCTCACGATTGAGCTGAACCTTCTACTTCATTCTAGTCAAGTCTTTGCCTGATAGGAAAGTCTACTCAGCTCCCCCATTAGGGTACCTTAGTAATTGGCCTGGTGGACGCTACCCATAGTCAACTCCCCGAAAGCACCCTTACTGTGATAGGAATCATGCTCTTAGAGTTCTCAAACAACCCCAATAGTCTTACAGCGATTGGGCATGAGTTGTGCCTATGTGCGATTTACCTGCCCCAAGATGCTCCAACATCTTCTGGGTCACCCCGGGACTAGCCGGGAGGCTCTAGACTACCCTTCCGGTTTTACCTGAGTAACCCCTCCAGTTCTTGTCCGTTTTACACATATTCTGTACTAGAAGATAGCCCTTCCTCTGGAGCACACCCTATGCCCCCTCATATATCCTAGGGATACCATCCGGTCGGACGGACGGTGACAGCCTATATGGTGTTACAAGAGTGCCTCCCCTCAATTCCTTTTGTAAGGAATGGAGCAACTCAATAACCGTAAGCCCATGACGTGCGGTCCTTACACTGGGGTGGCAGGGGGGTGTTAGGAATACCTCTGTAAAGTCCTGGAGCATTCGGAGCCCTGTAGCTCCTCCTATGGTCCCCCAAAGACTACTAGGTTTGTTGTCTTTAGATTTTACCAGAGTACCCAATCCTTATAGGATCACCCCCTGCCCCAAGTAAGTACCTCTAAATGCTAGGTAGGGTAACTTGGGTGCCCTGTCAGGGTAACTCAGACCTTATGGCAGGGTAACCCGAACCTCATGTCAGGGTAACACAGGCCTCATTACATGAGCCTTTCCTGAGCCTGCCTTTTATACTACGATCTTATAGTATGCATAGTTATCCACTATAGTGAACCAAACTATCCTTACCCATTGACCTCAAGGTCTCCAGTATGGGTGTAAGAATAGTTTACTGTAAGACACCCTCCAGTGGGTCGTTACATGACTCCCCTCTTCTCTAAGGTCCGTCCCGGACTGTTAGCGATGTCATTTATTTCCCGGCTTCGGTACATCCACGATGCGGTGATCCCTTGGCTTGGATGGATACCTCTAGTGAAAATCATTAAGGGCCTCCATGGCTATTCCTTCTAGCATCTTGGAAGGTTCCCATGAATTCTCCTCTGGTCCATAGCCTTCCCACGCTACTAAGTATTGAATGAAACGGTGACGGGAACTCATCTTTATCCCGCCATACCAATGGCTATCCAGGATGGCTTCAACCACATAGCTTGGCTCATTGTCTACTATCTCTGGTAATGGGACTTCCTTCTGAGGCCTACCTACTGGATCATCTCGGTATGGTTCCAGTAGACTGACATTGAATATGGGATGGATTGACCAACAAGCTGGAAGTTCAAGCTCATAAACCCGGGACCCTACCTTTCGTTTAACCACAAATGTGCCAAACATTCTGTGGTCTAACCTTTCCATTGGCCTCTTTGTCCGGATACTTTTTTGGTTCAACATTACCCGGTCGGCTTTTCTTGCGACCCCATTAGTCATGTCTTCCATTGTAACATATTCTGAAGATGGTAGCCTCTTTTGGTCATGCCACTTCCATTGGCTTTCTTGTGCCCCTTGTAAGGTTTCTCTGACCTCTTGCCATGAATCTTCCCAGTTCCGTACCAAGAGCTCACTGCTTGGATGAATCCCTTGGCTATCTGGGACTATGCCTGACCAGTTTGTACGAGGGTTAAATCCATAGTTAATCTCAAAAGGAGAAGCCCTAGTGGATTCCGAGGTAGAAGTATTATACACATACTCTGCCAATGGTAACAAAGATACCCAATCATCTTGCTGATATGAGCAATAGCTCTGAAGATATTGTTCCAAAGTCTGGTTCACCCGTTCAGTCTACCCATCAGTTTCTGGATAGAAAGCCGTTGATATATTAAGCTTGATTTGTAGCAACTTCATCAAGCTTGCCCAAAACCTAGAGGTGAATCGGCTATCTCGGTCTGAGATTATCGATTCTGGGAGCCCATGTAGGTGCCATATCTTCTTCAGGAATATTAATACCAACTTTTCTATAGATACCTCCATTGTCAATGGTATGAAGTGAGCCATTTTCGAGAATCGATCAACAATGACCTATATCTTTGTATATCCCTCAGACTCCGGTAATGCTACAATGAAGTCCATAGAGATATCATTCTATGGTCTTATTGGTACCTCAATTGGTTCAAGTAATCCAAATTTCTTATGCCGGACTGTCTTGCTCCTCTGACATGTATCGCATGTATGCACATACTCCATGATATGCTCATCTTTCTTTGGCCAGTAGAAGTTTGCCTTGATTCGTCCAACTGTCTTGTATGTCCCAAAGTGTCCTGCAATACAGGAATCATGTTCAGCTTCCATGATTGCTTGCTTCAACCCTTTTGCCTCGGGTATGTACCACCTATTCTTATAGAGTAGTAAGTCCTTCTCTACCAAAAAACTAGGGTCAACATCTTTCTGCCCACCTATGACTGACTTGAATATGCTCAGGTACTTGTCATCTGCACTGGTTGCTTTCTTAAGCTCTTCCAAAAAGGAAGATTGCAACTGATAGCCTTGGCAAGATTGCAACACCTGTGGTCACAATATGTCCTGCTCCTCATTTACAACCTATTGACCAGGTTGGAAAAAGGTTGTTTCAGGGTTCGGTTGAGAAATACCCCCCCCCTTCAAGGCGGTAGTCCCTATGACTCAACAATGCATCTGCCTTCTCATTCAACCTACCTTCACAGTAGATAACCTTAAAATTGAACAGTTGTAAGAATTCCGCCCAGTGGTGTTGCCGTCTATTCAGTATCTTGGTACTATTAAAGTATTCAAGATTCTTGTGATCAGTGTATATAACAATTTGATCAGCGACAGATCTCAGTAAATGATCCCATTGTTTGAATGCCGCCACAATCGCGGTCATTTCCTTATCATGGACATCATAATTCAACTCTGCTGGTACAAATTTCCTACTATGATAGGCCACGGGGTGCCATTTCTTGTCCTCACAGAGCTGTGACATAACAGCACCTAATGCAAAGTCACTTGCATCAGTTTCTAACTTTGTTGGCCAGTTAGGGTCAAAGTGTGCTAGAATAGGGCTGGATGTAAACAACTCCTTTAATTGTTCAAAAGCCTCCATGCAGGCTGGTGTCCACTCCCATTTAACATCCTTCTTCGTCAGGTCTGTCAATGGCCTCGCTATCTTGCTAAACCCCTTGATGAACCTTCGGTAGAAGTTGACAAAGCCTATGAAGCTTTGTACTTCGACGACGCTCTTTGGACTCGACCAGTTCTTGATCGATTCTACCTTTTCCGTTGTCATTGATATCACCTGATCAGATATCTTATACCCTAGGAATTCGACTTCTCTATGGTAGAAGGTTGATTTCTTGATGCTAATGCATAAGGCTGCTTCTTGCAGCTTTTCCATTACTCTCATAACTAGAGCAACATGCTCTTCTATAGTCTCCAAGTAGATCAGGATATCGTCCATATAAGCGATGACTCCTTCACCTAATAGACCTCCAAATACATCATTTATCATACTCTGGAAAGTAGATGGTGCGTTACATAACCCGAAAGGCATCACGGTATACTCGTACAAGCCATACCAACAATGAAAAGCAGTCTTCCATTCTTCACCCCTTGCCATTCGCAAAAGGTAATAACCATTTTTCAGATCTAACTTGGTAAATACCATTGCTTTCCCAAGTCTATCCCTCAGCTCATTCATTAGCGGGAGGGGATAATGGTTCTTCACGGTTATCTTATTCAGTCCTCTGTAATCAATACATAACCATAGTGTACTATCTGGTTTTGGTACAAATAATATAGGTGCAGCAGCTGGTGAACTAGATCTCCTGATCTTTCTGGTTGCCAGCATCTCATCAAGGTACTCTCACAGTGCCTTCAGTTCCTTCTCTGAGACGGGATAGATCGGACCAAAAGGAGGAGTTGTTTCCGCCTGTAGTTCAATCCTGTGATCATACTTAGAGTGCTGCGGTAAGGACTCTATCCTTTCTTGACTAAAGATATCACTTAAGTCCTTATATTCTGAGAGGAGCTTTATTGCGATATCATTCCCGTCTTCATCTGAGAATTTAGCCATCCCACGGAGATGGGCCGATCCTTAATCCTCAGCCATCATTTCTTCCTCAGTGATGAATTCTAATCACCAGTAACCACATGCAGGTAGGCAATTTGCCTTACAGTATGCTGACTGCCAGGCCAGTATACCCTTTTCCCAATCAATGTCCAGGTTATGCTCAGAGAGCCAGGACATTGGAAGATACCCATCAATTTTGCCCTTCGGCATTTCTGCAATCTCAAAGCTCATCTTATTTGAGTGATCTCCTATTTGCATCTCTACCGCCTTGGTATAATAGAGACCCGATCCTGGGATATTGTTCTCACATGCATCTAATATGGGGGAAGGAGTCTTCCTTTGGACACAGGGCATTTGAGTACCCTTTACCCATCTGCTACTGAGCACAGCTCCGATAGCGCCACTATCCAGGAGTAGTACTGCTTCCACACTACTCCTTTTTGCATTCAGTTGCTACTCAAGTCTAACCTTTACCCAGATAGACTTTGTATGTTGCGGGGGACCTGAGAGTCTCTGCCGCTTTCTGGTTCTTTCTTCGCTAGACATTTCTAGTCTCAATAACGTTAGTTGGTAAGAAAGGGTATGGGGTCTCTCGTCTTTCAGTACGAGAGAAGTCAAAGAGGTCAATCGCAGTTAAATTTAAAGTGTTTTGCAAACAGTTACGTTATAAAATCATGAGTCAAAGTAAGTAGTGCTGTTTACTAACATGCCAGCATGATTTCGGGTACTAAACCCTCCTCAGGTAAACTTGGAAATAACTTTCAATTGTATATAATCAAGTCCCGCCTGATGTAAACATAACTAAACCAAATCCAAACAAACCAACAAAAACAAGACAGAATATAATAAGAAAACCCAATAGACCCATAACAGAGAGAACCCTTAATACCGAAGACCCAGAAGAAAAGCTTTTCCATCCTTCACTACCTTACTCCGCTGAGCCTAGTCAGATTTTAGCTTTCTATACCTGGTCTTCTGAGGGTGGACTTACCATGTCCATCTCCAGTCCATCAAGTTTATCGCCCCAGCATGCTATTGTTGGCCTAGGGAATTGTTAGTTGTTAACTAAATTCTCTTCAGAGGGTTACTTACCTAGTCCGAAGCATCTGTATCAACTTCCATTATCTGAGGAGTTGATTCGCGGACTTCAAGAATTTTTCTAGTAATAGTAGTAGGGGCCTCAATGTGCTTAACCTTGTTAGAGGGACCAGAGGTGTGGCCTGCCTCTTCCACAGATCACTTGCGTACCTTGGCTGGCTTGAAAGTGCTAACAACTGGCGTGACCTGGTTGAGCACATTTGGTCCATTGGTCTAACCTTCGGCACTTGTCAAGGATTGTGCTAGGAATATTCTTGTGAGCAATTGAATACTGTGAATTTTCTGGCTTTGACTGACCGCTGCCCGAAGAGTTAGCAGGTTTAGGATTCTGCTTACCCGAACCCTTTCCCTTCATCTATTGCTTGTTTAAGGAATGCTTGTCCTCACTCTTATCATGACTGGATCCATTATCCTTAACCACTGTTCAGCTAAAGCGTGTATTGTCTTCCAAGTCATGACCAGTTTTCCTTAAGAGATGGAGGTACTCATTTACATCCTCGGGATAGGGGTTCTTCTGAGCCCAGGCTATCTGCTGGTCTCATGTAATGCTGATACGAACCTTGTCTTTCACTGCTCGTCCATCCGTATACCCTAGTTTGGTCATTAGATCAATGACTTTGTCCAAGTACTTGTCTACTTGGCCGGGTTTCATCTCCAAAGAGGTCCACTCAGCTAAAGAGTGATCCCGATCAGCATGTCCTCCGAAACTGGTCTACAAATGGCAGCGGAATCCTTCCCAGGTACGGAGCTCATTGTCTGGGTTGAATGGCATTCCGCTTCATTGGGCAGCCTCCTCATTTATGTAATGGTAGAGACCCATATACCAGCTTTTGGCAGAACCTTCCAAGAGAGGGATAACCAAGGTAATCTTATCGATGTCTTCAGTGACAGACTCACGGAAATAATTAAACTTGATTTCCACATCACTAAGGAACCTCAGAGTGTCGTTAACATCCCCGGTAAAAGCATTAACGTCACCCAATTTCTCAGGTTTCTTCGGCTTTACCTTAGAAGCTGTCTTGCATTCCTTCTTACATGACTGTAAGAATTTGGCCAGCTTACGAGTTCTGCGGTCATAGCACCTCTTCTTTGAGTTATTCCAGTTTGACTTACATCGCCCAAGGAATTGCTCAAGATCGGGGAGGGAGTCGGCATCATCATCTCAGCTTCTAGAGGAATTGGAATCACCCGGATCTCCTCCAGCCTCAGCATTTCTACCTGTATGATGTATGTTACCTCCGACTCCCCCAGGAACATCATATCCATCAAAAGATTCCTCCGAACTACCCGGTCCACTAAAACAGGAACCACCCCTGGATGGTGGAACTGGGGGTGGTATTGGAGGGGGTAAGCGAGTAATATCCAATTGACACGGAGTTCCCATTGCTTGCCCAGGTTTGAACTGGGATTGTTGGTATTCCAAACAAGTCTCCGGTGCAAGTGGAAGTCCTTGGTGGCGAAGTGAACCACAGAAATCACATGGGGTTGTTTCAACTTTAGGTCTCCTTTCCCTTGATGTGTTTTGTCCCGGTGGGTGTCTAACTGCTGGTGAAGGAAGCTTAATACACCGGTCGACATAGTGATAACGTCTTGAAAATGGTGACCCTCCCTCGACCCAACAAGCAGGGGAACAATCACTCGCAAATGACTGCACTCAAGCCCCTGGGACCCCTAGATGTTGACCAAAACCACTGCCCGAAGGCTTAGGTCCTGGGGCTGGTGGAATAACTGCAGGAGTATTGCACGCCAGTGTCTGTGGTGCCTGTCCTGTAGGAACTGGCATCGCACCACCAAAAGGTCTTTCCGCTGTGGGTAGTCAGACTGCAACCATTGGGGTATTCCTGGCTCCTGAAAGAGTCGTTGAATTTTCTCCAAGTGGTGGTGTCTGTCTTGTCCTTCTTTCCACTCTTGTCATGGGCCTAGTCATAGGACATAGTGCCGTGGA
This sequence comes from Choiromyces venosus 120613-1, assembly GCA_003788595.2. Classification (NCBI taxonomy): domain Eukaryota; kingdom Fungi; phylum Ascomycota; class Pezizomycetes; order Pezizales; family Tuberaceae; genus Choiromyces; species Choiromyces venosus. The sequence goes on from ML120438.1 coordinate 299,611, forward strand.
GGGACTATTGTCTCTACTCCTCCATGCTCATCGGGGTGGGTTGGATGGAGCCTGTGAGGCTTCCCGAGATAACTGCTCTTCCCAATCGTTACTGATTTCTTGTATCCCTAAAGGGGTGAGAAATTGCCTTTCTTCTCCCTTCTGCAACATTTCATGAAGCTTCAGAGCAATGTTAGGTGCACATTTTTCAGCAAGTACTAATGGAAGGGGAGGAGCATCTCTCATAATTGTGTCATTATTGGAGTCTATTGCATATCCACCTTGGATTGCTTTCTCTAGAGCTCCAATCCTGGTGTTTAGCGATATGGCATTTTAGATGTGGTCACGAAATTCAGCCTGTTGATCCAACATCCAACTCCGTACTATTTTCACCATATCCTGACGAAATGCAGCTGCCTTTGCTCATTCCAGAAATGTAACTGTTCCTGAGCCATGTGAAATCAACGACCGATTTCCCGAAGGATATACGGTTCAACATACTTGTGTGTCAAGTCTGCAAAGCTGATACCCTCATTGTCAACACTCATTATTTCAGTAAACTGGGCATCATGGGAAAAGGATTGCATGAGGGCCCTCGGGTCCACAACAACCAATTCTTGACATGCCTGAGGAACTTCAATAGGAGCATCTTCAAGTAATAGTGGCACAGATTCCCACTCTAAACCCCATAGATCTGCGAAGATACTGGCTCATAGGGTTTGGGCAGTGTGTTCCTGTACCGCAGGGTTAGTAAAACCAACTTCGGAAGACATAATTCTTTCCACCCAATACTTCTTGTACCAGACAAGCGACTGGTACTCGAATATGTCAATGCAGGAAGGTTTTGTAGAAACAAGTTCAAGAGAGTTAAGTGAGGAAGTCGCTTAATGATATACTGTAATGGGGGTGCCATAAGGGAAAATGGATCCCAAGTTTGTGACCGCACTGAAGTGACTCAAAGATCAAAAGTGATAATCAACAGTAGAGTAAAGAAGAATCAAAACAGTAAAACTTAATATCGTTAAGCTGCAGCTTCACTCAGTAAGTTTCTCGAGAGGTAGTTGATTGCCAGAGTAGAGAGGGACTCGCATATAGTTTAAGTAGAATATCATATACTGCCAGTTCCCTCCCATCACTACTCTAACTTAATCATGAGCATGCCCATCTCCTCCAGGCTGACCAACACACACCACCCAGGACATTATTTCTATGTGAATGTTGGCCTGCTCTAGCTAAATCTCCTTCCGACATCAAGTGTTTTAGCGCTCCATGTCTAATGCGACCGCAGGAGAAAAAACTCTTCATATCGTTGACATGCTAGTGGCGAACTATCATGCAACTGAGGAGATATACCATTTACAAACTCTCATACACATATGCATTTCATCTATGCAAGCCTTTAGTAGACATAGCTCTCATGATCGAGCTGAACCTTCTACTTCATTCTAGTCAAGTCTTTGCCTGATAGGAAAGTCTACTCAGCTCCCCCATTAGGGTACCTTGGTGATTGGCCTGGTGGGCGCTACCCATAGTCAACTCCCCGAAAGCACCCTTACTGTGATAAGAATCATGCTCTTAGAGTTCTCAAACAACCCCAATAGTCTTACAGTGATTGGGCATGAGTTGTGCCTATGTGCGATTTACCTGCCCGGAGATGCTCCAACATCTTCCGGGCCAACCCAGGACTACCTGGGAGGCTCTGGACTACCCTTCCAGTATTACCTGAGTAACTCCTTCAGCTCTTGTCCGGTTTACACATATTTGGTACCAGAGGATAGCCCTTCCTCTGAAGCACACCCTATGCCCTCTCATATATCCTATGGACAGCATCCAGTCGGACGGACGGTGACAACCTATACGGTGTTACAAGAGTGTCTCCACTCAGTTCCTTTTGTAAGGAATGGAGCAACTCAACAACCGTAAGCCCATGACGTGCGGTCCTTACACTGGGGTCGCAGGGGGGTGTTAGGAATACCTCTGTAAAATCCTGGAGTATTCGGAGCCCTGTAGCCCCTCCTATGGTCCCCGAAAGACTACTAGGTTTGTTGTCTTTAGATTTTACCAGAGTACCCAATCCTTATAGGATCGCCCCCTGCCCCAAGTAAGTACCTCTAAATGCTAGGTAGGGTAACTTGGGTGCCCTGTCACGGTAACTCAGACCTTATGGCAGGGTAACTCAGGCCTCATTACACGAGTCTTTCCCGAGCCCGCCTTTTATACTACGATCTTATAGTATGCATAGTTATCCACTATTGTGAACCAAACTATCCTTACCCGTTGACCTCAAGGTCTCCAGTATGGGTGTAAGAATAGTTTACTGTAAGACACCCTCCAGTGGGTCATTACAATTATACATAATAGTATCTCTTCACCCTTTGTTATTATATTCCTCTTGGTTGTACTATCATCAGCAAAAATATTATCTTGCACCTGGTGCATCCTGTACACCTGACCCACAGGGTGCCCATAATAATAGCCATTAACCAGGATGTACTGTTGAACTGATATTGTACCCTGATGTCAAGTTGTGTGCCTAGTACATCCTGACAGTATTCGGACATGGACCCCTATGCCAGGTGTGTCCTGACAATATCTGATTCTGCACTCTTACATCCTAACAACATCTGATCCTTAGGTATTGCATCATAACAATGTCTGATTCTTGAGTGTTATATCCTAACACCATCTGATCCTAGCCTGTGGTGTCCAGATACTAAATGATACTATATTCTTATATTGGGGCGATGCCTAATTCTGGTGCCTTCCATCCTGACATTGCATCCTCACCTGTCTGTATCAGGATTCTACCATACTCATGATGCATGCCATGTCACCACCTCTGCTGACGCTTTTCCATCCAGATTCTTTCTATGTGATGCTCCTCTCATTGGGATCCCCACCTGCATAAATGATGTGTCCAGATTTCAACTTGACTACAACGTCTCATCTTGATGCTAGTACTTCATGTCTGGACCTCCTTAGGATGCCTTCTGAAGTTTGGTCAATTACTGCTGATACCATCTGCATATTGCACCTGATATTGTCTAATCTTTCTAACCTTCTCTTGATATCAAATGTACTACATTGTGATTACCCGAACAACCTCTGGACAGCCAGCATTCATAGATTCTAATGTTAATATCATCCTGATTATTCCTTTACACTACATCCTTCAGTTTCTATTGTAATGTCATCACAGTAAGCTGAATTAAATCTATTACTCGTAATCTTTACATGTTCTTAATTCCCCTTAATTAACCATAGTGACATTTCCACCCCCCTCACCCATTATTGATGCACTTACAATGACATCCCCACTGGTGCTGCTTGCTCTTCTTGAGAATCCTTAAGGCTCAATGAGACACCATGAGATAAAGGAATGATCGTCACTCTATCTGCTGTTGGTTTGATGATTGGATCATGTGAATCATCAGGTCTCAGAAGATCTGAATCTTGAAACTGAACCTTCAGGGCTACCAACATCTAGCTCATGTCAAAACAGCTCTCAGTTTTGGGTGACGGACTCCAACGTTACTGATGTTCAACTAGGTCCAAGTTCCCATGATTTCTGTGTCATGGTACAGGTTGTATACAAGTATCGTAGGATATCCAACTCTCGAGCTCAGCTCTTATGGCTTCTCAATCATCATCATATTCTTCACGGTGGTCCCACTGTACCCTGCAAACTTACCTAACCCTCTTATCGATTGCTCCTCAAATATTTCACACAATCATATCCTGGATCCTATGTGGGCATATACCCCAATTTTCCTTTTGCTGGTCAAAAAGGTCTTGAATTTGGTAGCAGGTTAGCCACCTTAGTCGTGAATGAACAGTTTGATGATTCAGTGACTCACCCCTCGCTGCCTCAGGCTTGAAGTCTCTGGACTCCTGATATATCCACATCTACCATGCACACAGTGTATGGCAGATTATGGTGCACATCAAGTGGATCATGGTACCATTGATACATGCAAGAAACCCAGGATCTATAATACTGTTACGATCGGCTATAAGATCTCTCATTTCTTATATCTCGCAACAGGCAACGAGCCTATCATTAGCTTTTTTCTTAGAGATACTACTCACCTATCTCTTGTTGTATTCTCTTTCCTTCAAGAATTCTCAATACTTGTTATCTTACACTATGTCTTAGATATTGACCGTTGTCAATACTAAGTCCCTATAGTGCTAACTAGTATTGATTCTGTTCCTCTGAGTGATTGTTGGCCTTGTAGTAAAGAGCATAAAGGTGTTTCATTGATAACTTATAAGATAGGAAATAACTTAGGTGGTTGCATGAAGAACTAACTATCAGGTCCTATCGACCTCTTTATATAGTTCTTCCAGCAACCTGCTTACAAATCAAATGAGTCACCACTGTGACTCATGCACTCGCATAACATATAACCTCATGACCATACTTGGTCATGTGCAAAAGTCCTATGACCTTAAAGGCGTCATGTGCGAAACCTCATGACTCGTATAAACGAAGTCATGTCTCTTAATCCTCATGACTCATAAGCATACCTATGAGTCAATGCTCAACATACCAATCAAATTCAAACATAAATAATTATGACTCACAACTGTGAATCATGTGAGACCCTATGACTCATATGTGAGTCATAGTATGAAACCTAATATCATATGACTCAATCGAGTCATGTGCGAAACCTTTTAACAAATAAAATACTATGACATACAATTGTATGTCATGTGGAACCATTACAAACCATGTCAGGTTTGTAAAACTAGCTCCCCTCTCTCTAAATCCTCAGTCCCTTGAGGATTCCTGATGGTACCCTTCATAGTACACATCTTTTCTTATGTTTCTGCAGATGTGTGGCATATCACCCGCAATCCTACTGAACCTTTTTTCCTCCTCCTTCCTCGCATAGCGTTCTCTGACTAGCTCTCTTTTTAGGGTGCCGATCCTGATATCCTTGCCCGCTATTTCTCCTTTTGCCCATCTCTTACTCACCTCTAGCTTTGTAATTTGCTCCTCCTTTTCCTTGACCTTTCTTTTCAAGGTGTCCTTCATCTCGAAGGAATCGGTATGGGTTATCATTGGAGGTTTTTTGCCCCCCCTTCTCTTCGTTTTCGTCCCTGAAAACTTTGCTTGCTTTGTCGTTAAGAGGATGTTGTTGTTGTATGGTGACTCAGGTGGTGTATGTGGGGATGGTGACGTTTTTTCCCATGTCGTCATGGGTGGTTGGAGTGGTGGTAAGGGGGTTCTGTGCTCTTTCGGCCAATAATCTGCCCCTTCTTTTTCCATAAAGTGTACTTAGCATCCATCATCGAAGCAACCAGTCCAGTTTTTCTGGTTGTGTTTTTCTTTTTCATGTGTAATTGGCGTGGATGTGGGGAGATTGACTAGGTTGATCCAGTCCTTGTCACTCATTTGTTCCTCTTCTTTGACCAGGTTTTCCTGGGTTTTCTCAGTGAAAGTGTTCGATTGCATGTTTGGCGTTATTAAAATTTTCTGCTGGGTACCACTCTTGGTCGTGTTGTGCAGAGTAACCGGTCCACTTGGCTCAGTATTGTAGTTTTCCGTAATGTAGTCTCGAATCTATAATCTGATCAAGTTCGTATTCGTCTTCTCCTTCTATTTCGATAGGAGGAGGGGGAAGTTTCTTTTGTGAGGGTAGAGGATTGTCTCAATAAAGTTCGAGTTTGCTGATGTGGAAGACTGGATGTTTCGCTTTCATTGAAGTTGGGAGGTCTAGCTTATAAGCTTTTTCTCCAATCTTTTCGATGATCCTGTATGGTCCTATTTTGCGATAATCCAGTTTCTTTGATGGTCTCGTGGTCTGAATACCTTTCGTGATTAACCAGACTTTATCTCCTGATTCCAGTCTTGGATCGGGTTTTCTGTGATGATCGTTGTTTTCCTTCATTTTATCTTGTGCCATTTGTATTTCTGTTTGGATGAGTTCATGTAGTCGGCTGATATCGTCTTTTTCCAATATTCCTGGTAAGCCTATGTATCCCATAGGTTCATTGATGGGGTCATGTCCATAGTTTGCATTGAAGGGTGTTGTCTTAATGATGTCTTGTCTCGTGTTGTTGTATGCAAATTCTGCAAATGATAGCCATTCTTCCCAATCTTGTTGGGAGTATTCTACATATGCTCTTAGGAACTGTTCCAGGGAGGCATTCGTTCGCTCTGTCTGACCATCTGTTTGGGGGTGGAATGCTGTGCTTATCTTCCTGGTGATGTCCAATCCTTTTGTCATCTCTTTCCATAGATCTGATGTGAATATTGATCTCCTATCGCTGATGATATCATTCAGTAATCCATCTAGTTTGAAAACATTTTTCATAAACAATTGCGTAAATTGTTTGGTTTTCATATCCTTGCGACAGGGTATGAAATGAGCCATCTTGGTTAATCGATCCACAATGACCCATATTGCGTCATAGTTGTTTGATAGTGGCAAGTCTGTGATGAAATCCATACTGATGGATTTCCATGGTTTTTCTGGTATTTGTAGTGGTTGCAATAGTCCATAGGGTGCGTGACGACTTGGTTTTATCCGTTGGCACATGTCGCAGTTTTTGACATACCACTTAATATCTTGGCACATTCCTGGCCAATAATATGTTCCTTGTGTCAATTCAAATGTTTTGGCTATTCCACTGTGTCCATTTTGTGGTGTGTCGTGATTCCTTCTTATCGCTTCGGTTCTTATTGGTTTGTCTTCAGGTAGTCAGATTTTTCCTTCATACCACATGTATCCTTCCTTCCAGTCGCATGATCCTAGTGCCACTTTCGGGTATTCTTTATCTTTCCTTGCTATAGCTTTTCGAATATCTTGGAGCAACACATCTTGTGATGTTTTTTCCTTGATATTCTTTTCGGTTCCTTGGTCTTCTATCGTCCATAGTTCCATAGTATTGATTTCTTCTGAGCCTGAGGTATATCCCTCATCCACAAAGAATTGTTTTTTTGGTAACAGGATTCTTTGTCATTGTGTAATGCGGTCATCTCCTTCCATTGGTAGGTCATTCATTCTTCTTGTAAGGGCATTTGGTTTTGCCCCTTCCTTGCCTTGTCGATATTCAATTTTGATATTGTATTGACTTAGCTCTTCACTCCATCTTATTTGGCTTCTGTTTAGGGCCTTGGTAGTTGTGAATGGGACAAGGTTCTTGTGGTCTGTAAGAATCTTGACTGTATGAGGGCTTCCTTGTGCATATTTCCTCCATTCCTTGAGAGCCTGCATTATTGCCAGGAGTTCCTTATCGTGTATATCATAGTTGCATTCTACTTTGGTCATTGTTTTTGACTGATAGGCTATTGGTTTCCATAGCCCTTCCTTATCTTGTTGTGATATTATTCCGGAACAGGCGTAATTTGATGCATCTGTTTCGATCATGATGGGTGCTTCTGGGTCGAAGTGTCTTAGTATTGGGGTTGTGGTGAGTCTTTCCTTAAGACCTTCAAAGGCCCTTTGCTCTGGCTCTCCCCATTCCTACTTCTGATTTTTCTTTGTTCTGTTGTAAAGTGGTTTCGCTATTCTGCTGAATCCTTCTATAAATCTTTGATAGAAGTTGCAGAATCCTACAAAGCTCTGGATGTCTTTGACCTTTGCAGGTATTGTCCATACTTTTATGGCATCCGTTTTGGTGGGATCCGTTCGGACTCCCTCTGAGTTGATGATGAATCCTAGGTATTCAGTTTCTTCCTTGTGGAATTTGCATTCCGTGGGTTTGAGGCGAACTCCAATTTCCTTGAGTTTTGCTATTATCATGACCACGTCCTTTCGATGTTGTTCTATGGTATCCGAATATATTAATAGGTCATCTAGATAAGCTATGCAGTTGATGTCCAAATACTTGCTAAGTGCATTATTGACCCATCGTTGAAAGGTTGCCAGTACATTAGCTAATCCGAATGGCATGACCATATATTCATATAGTCCGTATCGCGTCCTGAATGCTGTCTTCCATTCGTCTCCTTTGGCAATCCTTATATGTTGATAGGCATCCTTGATATCGAGTTTGGTGAAATATTTCACCGTTTGCAGTCGGTCCAAGGCTTCACTTATCAATGGTAATGGATATCGGTTCTTTTTTGATACTGCATTTAGGCCTCTGTAGTCCACGCAAAGCCTTAATCCTCCATCTTTTTTCTTGACAAAGAGTACGGGTGCTCCCGCTGATGAGAATGAAGGTCTTATCCATCGTCTTTCTAGGTTCTTTTCCTGGTATCCCCTGAGTTCCTTGAGTTCTTCCCCTCTCAAGGGGTAGAGTTTCATAAATGGTGGCAGTGCTTCTGTCTCGATTTCGTGGTCCACTGCCATATGTGGTGGCAACTCGGTTCTTTCTTTTTCTTCAAATATGTTTAAGAAGTTGTGATACTCCTTAGGAACTATTTGTCTTAAGGTTTCTTTTCCACCTTTTCCTTTCTTTTGCAGTGCTAGTTCCATGCTAATTGTCGTAGCCACCAGCGTGAGTTTTGCATCATCCCATTATAGGATTCCAGTGATTTCTCCTTTTTTGTGCATCCTACCTAATGCTTGTGCTGAGATGAAAGCACTTGATCGTTTTTTTTTGTCCTGAGATGGTTCTTCCTTTTGGTGATCTGTGCTGCCGAATCCTTGGTTGCCACTTTCTGTGGGTTGAAGTTGTTGTACCTCCTTGAATGGTGTTGAAACTATTTTTTCAACAATTATCTGGGCGATCTTATCTCCTTTGTGGACCTCATAATCCACTTCTGACAGGTTTACCAATAGGACCCAAATTTCTCCTGTATAGTCTGCATCTATGACTCCAGCATTAATGGTAAGGTCGTTTTTGCTTGCCAGAACACTTCTGGGTATGATGTGGGCGTAGGTATTCTCCGGAAGTCCCATCGAGATCCCTGTTCCAAGGAGCCTTTATCCCCTTGCTGCGATTGTTGCTCCCTCTATGCTGAACAGGTCACTTCCTGCAGCCTTTCGTGAACCTTTCGTAGGTATTTTCACGTCTTCTCTCAGCCTTTTGACTATAACTTCATAGTTTGGTCCTTCCTTAGTGCTGATTCTTAGAATTCAACTTTTTAGATTCTCTTGAATTGCTTCCTTTTCTGGTACTGCATATACCATCAGGGAGACATCAAGACATACTGCCTTACACCTATCGCTATCGAAGGTGATTTCTTCTTTTCTCCAGTCGATCTGTGGGTTGTGATCTTTTAACCATGTCATGCCGAGGATGACTTCATGTTTGACAATGTTGGCCACTAGGAATGTTGCTTTCTCTTTGTGGCTTCCGATGTCTATAGGGATTTCTGTGACATCAGTGATTGGTCCTGCATCCGATACAGTTCCGTCTACTATGTATATCTCTCTTGGTTTTTCGATATTTGTCAAGGGTAATTGATGACTTATAGCGAAGTTGCAATCTATAAAATCTTCAGTTGCCCCTGAGTTGATCATTGCATTTGTCGGTATTTGTTGTTGCTTGTTGTGTAGTTGTACTTTGACCATGATATGGTCCGATTCGAGGTTTCTTAGTTCCTTGTTGGTTATTGCAGTGTTGAGGTGTGCGATCTTGATGTTTCTTATTTTGTCGTCCCCTGGCCCATCCTTTCCTGGGGACATCCTCCCTCTTTTGATGGGTTTCATTTTGTTGTCCCCATGACCACCTATTCCTGGAAACTTTCGTCGTTTAAAGCCTCTTCTTGTTCTTTTTCCACATCCAGTTCCCGAATCTTCAGTCTCTTGATATTAGCCTTCTTGACTCTACAGTTTTTTGCCATGTGTCCCTTCTTTCCACACTGATACCATAGTCCTTCTTTCATGCATTTTCTCCATTCTTCCTGGGTTAGTCTTTGGTACCTCCTTGGATTTGTAGCATCCAGGTCCATAGGATCTCCTTGCGAGATTTCCTTGGGTGTTGTTTTAAAAGTACCATCTTGGTTTCTTGGGGTGCTGTATGTCTCCGTCTTAACTTTCTTTGCCTGACGCAGATGCTTGAGTGTGGCCAGTCAAATTTCTTTGTTCATAGCCCATACTGCTAATTGGTCTGCTGCCATGATTGTTTGATCATAGTCATCAAATTCTTCTTGCAATTTTGGGTTCATTCCCGTGTATAGCCATTCTCCTGCTGTCATGTTGTCCAATTCCGCTTCTGTTAGGGCCAGTTTGAACTTGTTCCAGTATTCCATCATAGTCTGAGTTCCTTGGACCATATTTTTGAGTTGTATTCTCGCTGTTCCCCTTGGGTCGATTTCCCCAAATTGGTTTTTAATCGCTTCCTTGAAATCTTCCCAGTTGTTCCAGGGTTTGGTCCTTATTCCTTCCGTATAGGGTGTGAGCCAGGAACTTGCCTCTTTTCTTAGTAGACTGGATATATAGGTGATTTTTTCTTCATTGTGTTCTTCTGCCCATCCTACTGCTTGGAAGTAGATTTGTAGTTCTGCTAGCCAGTTCCTGAGTTCTGTTCTATCACCTGTGTAGGTGCTTAGTGGTTTAACCTTCAGTTTAGGAACCTTCATGGCTTGTAGTATCTGTGCTAGTTGTCCAAGTGGTTCTTGTTCTGGTGGCACATTTGCAGCTTGTCCCGCTGCTTGTCCTTGGCCCAACATTCTTTCTGTTCTTTCTTCTTCCTCGCTTGAAGTTTCATTATGTGTTGATCTCTCTTCGGGTGTAACTGGACTTGGTGTTCTCCCTCTTTCCGATGCTGTTCTTGCAAGTTCTTGTGCAACCTCTGGGAGTTCTAAGGATTGGTCTTCATATTCGAAATCGGTGTTGTCGTTGGGTGTTGCTTGGGGACACAACCAAATGTTACGATCGGCTATAAGATCTCTCCTTTCTTATATTTCGCAACAAGCAACGAGCCTATCATTAGCTTTTTTCTTAGATATACTACTCACCTATCTCTTGTTGTATTCTCTTTCCTTCAAGAATTCTCAATACTTGTTATCTTGTACTATGTCTTAGATATTGACCGTTGTCAATACTAAGTCCCTATAGTGCTAACTAGTATTGATTCTGTTCCTCTTCGTGATTGTTGGCCTTGTAGTAAAGAGTGTAAAGATGTTTTATTGATAACTTATAAGATAGGAAATAACTTAGGTGGTTGCGTGAAGAACTAACTATCAGGTCCTATCGACCTCTTTATATAGTTCTTCCAGCAACCCGCTTACAAATCAAATGAGTCACCACTGTGACTCATGCACTCGCGTAACATATAACCTCATGACCATATTTGGTCATGTGCAAAGGTCCTATGACCTTAAAGGGGTCATGTGCGAAACCCCATGACTCGTATAAACGAAGTCATGTCTCTTAATCCTCATGACTCATAGGCATACCTATGAGTCAACACTCAACATACCAATCAAATTCAAACATAAACAATTATGACTCACAACTGTGAATCATGTGAGACCCTATGACTCGTGTGTGAGTCATAGTGTGAAACCTAATATCATATGACTCAATCGAGTCATGTGCAAAACCTTTTAACAAATAAAATACTATGACATACAATCATATGTCATGTGAAACCATTACAAACCATGTCAGGTTTGTAATAAATACCTTCTATCTTCCTCCCTGCAAAGTAGTTATGGAAAATCACCACAGGGATCTGGTCTGTAAGGAATCATAATATCAAGCCTTAGGTTATGTCTAATTATCATCTGTAGTAGTTACTTTGTGGTAGGCATCTGGTGCAGACAAACATTTTACTATCGCAGGTGGTATACAAACCTGTCCCATTCTACAGATAATTGACTCTATATGCCATAGCTGTGAGATCGTCTGGCAGACTTTATAACTCCACAATCTCTTTCTTCACCTCATGTACAAACTAGGATCATATCCTAGAGTATTTTTGGCCTATCTTTCTAGGTTAGTATTGCATTCTGCATTACGTCATATATGTCTGAGTCCAGTTAGCAAACTTATATACTGCTCTGAGGGTTCAATCTTTTTGTCAACTGCAATATTAGCAAGTGTGATATTGCAAACTTTGTGCATCTGGGAAGTCAGATCAACAACATTTGGAAGAGGCTGCTCAAACAGGTTGTACTCTAGAATCAGAGTCTTCACATCATCTAATATGGCCCTTGCTGTACCTGTTACTATATTTGACCAAGAGTGAGAAGCGAGGTTGGAGATCAGGTTAGCAGATGCAGGACCACACAGGCTAACCAGTGGGGATAATAACCATTTATCACTCAATGATGAGAATATTGGAGGACTGTAGGCTCTGCACTGAATTATACATCCAAGATCTGTAGTTGTATGCTGAGCAGGACCTATCTTATGAGACCCTGATGTAGTTGAAATTGGTATAGTTCTTGCCCAATTGTCTCCCTTTCTGTTAGCTACTTGCGACCCATGATCACATATTAATCTGGTGCCATCTGCAATATCGATGCCTTCTCCATCAGGTTTGGTGTCTGATTCTGTTTCATTTGCTGCATGTGAGATTTGGTACTCATCACTACTGTTGTCCGATAGATGCACTGTTTGGGTATTTGGTTGATCATTGGCTTTGATTTTGGGTCCTACATATGCTATATTGTGCATTGGGACCTTCTATAGGTACTTTGGTGCACTTCCTAGTAGGCTTGCAATCAGGGGTGGAGAAGAATCCTAAGTTGAGGATGCATCTTGAGATTCATTTTGAGGCATTCTGGATCTCCCTTTTCCCAATCCCATGGTATTGGGTTGCACATCACATCTACCTTTGTATGGATTACTGACTTGCAGTGCTAGCTGACTACATGTATTGGCCTGTTACTTATTCATTGTGTAATAGGTTAATTAGAGTAAGGTAAGTTAGGATTCAGGCTGGAGCAAAATTGTAGGTATTTCAAGCACAGTTTGGTGAAGATAAGAAGTTTGTATATTTTTCTTGTATTGTATATGATGCATCAGGTCTTATGTATAATGCTCCCCAGGGGGGGGGACACAGGATCACTGACTATCACTTGTTATTCAAGCAAAAGATTTTCCTACAAAATAGCATGTTCAGAGTATTCAACATTAAGTGTATAATAGTCTAAGTATTCTCAACTACGATTAGACTCAAGACTCTGGCATGCAAAAGTTAGACATAATGAGGGTATTGCTAGGGTGGGTGGCTTAATAAAATCTAACTATGAATGGTATTGTTTACCAACACTATTGGTGCTACAGTATTCTTGCATTGCCTAACTAGCACTAGAAGTGTCTGAAATCGTCTCCTGGTGTCAACTTGAAGTCAACATAGTGGAACACCAGAAAGGCTAAATTGAAGCAATCTAACCTAGTTGCACATGAATGTTAGTGATGAGACAGATTGGGGTTGTAGTGTGGCCATTCCTAACCAACTTCAAACACTGGTCTATCTCATCACTAATGTCCATACCCTAGGAAACAATCTACTTCGATGGTCAGCCAATACTAGGTGACACACTGGATGTCAAAGTACAGGGGCTATATGCTATTACTATTATCACATATTGTAGTCTATTGTACCAGATGCTCAACATCAAAATGGCAAGCAATGAGAGACACCAAATCAAGGACATCAAATGGTATCATTTGTATCATATACTTGGCACCTGAGATCCAAACATCTAGTAATAGGAGTAACTGGGGGCATCAATTAGTATCATTGGTAGCTAACAAGTACAGGCTAAGAACTACTAGCTAAACCCAGTAAATGAATCCCAAAATAGGAAACAAAAATAAAATCAAACTTCCAAAATCAGATAGCAAGAAAAAACAAAAAAGACTAGGAAAATTCTACTTAAGAAAAAAATTTAAACTAGAGCAGGGGAAAATTATGTGGCATATATAAAATAGTATCGCGACAACAGTATGACCAAAAGCTAATTTTATTTCTATATTTAAAAGATATTTGTATTCTTATCATGGTATACAAATATCTTTTGAATACATAACTAAAATCGACTTTTCACTGTACTTTTTTGGCAATGTCAGGGATGTCATGTTGTTTTACTACCAAGAGATATCGATAACACAGAAATACATGTTATCGATGACTCTTGGTATCGCAGCAACAGTACAGCCAAAAGCTGATTTTGTTTCTCTATTGTAAAGATATTTGTATACATATCATCATATATAAATATCTTTTCAATATACAACTAAAATCAGCTTAGCGTCATACTGTTGTGGTGATGCTGGGGCCATCATGCAGTGATGCTGCCAAGAGGTGTCAATAACACAGAAATATATGTTATCGAAGTTTCTTGGTATCATAACAACAGTATAGCCAAAAGCCAATTTTGTTTGTATATTGAAAAGATATTGGTATACATATCATCATATAGAAATATCTTTTAAATATACAAATAAAATGAGTCTCTGGCCATACTGTTGTAGTGATACCAGAGCCATCATGCAGCAATGGTGCTAAGAGTGGTCAATAACACATAAATATATGTTACTGATGCCTCTTTGTATTGTGACAATAGTATGGTCAAAAGCTGATTTTATTTGTCCATTCAAAATATATTTCTATACTATGATATGTATAGAAATATGATTTCATTATACAACCAAAATTGGCTTTTTGCCCACCTGTTGTTGCGATGCTGGCGATGTTATGCTGCATATATAGCTTCATGAAATAATCTTTTAAGCTACACTAGTGACCCCTTGGTGTCACATCACCAGTGTGGCTTAAAAGCTTATTTCATGAAAGTTAGTGACTAGTTAGTAGACTTCATAGATATTACAATTGATTTTTAAATATATTATATATACACTACAGTAAATCCTTATCCTCCATGTATGTATTTCCTGGTTTTTTTGTACACCACATTGTATACCCAAATAATGCTCAGACATCATGAGATGTATGAGTAGTGTTTGCGGGTATAATAGGGTATACAAACAAACCAGGAAATACATACACATCATTCCTTATATACCCTGTACACCTGAGGTGCACATGTGAGGTGCATACATCAGGTGTGCACATGCAGTGCAGACTTCATGCAAGTAGGGTATATAAACCCAGCCCTTCTTCCCACCTTTCCTCTTCCTCTTCTCTTCTCTCTACCCCAGGCGAATATAAGAAGAAGACACCATCCCTTCTTCTCTCCTTCTCTCTCTTGCTACTTCCCTTCTTCTTTCCATCTCTTGACCATAGCCTCTTTCCCCCCCTCCCCACCTGCAATTGGCTTTTTTTTTTCTCTTTTTTCTCTTTTTTTTCTTTTTTGTTTTTCTCCTTCCTCTAAATCCAATGGCACCTCAGATATATATCAGATAACGAGCAAACAAGGGAAAGTAAGCACACCTGACCACATAATTGACTGTCTGAAGTGAGTAATATTAATGTTTCTTTTACTCTTAGACATCAGACTGTCACAGTTCTTCCTAGTGCCTCTCTCCTTCCTGTGTTTTGATCTTAAGGAAGTGAAGTGCAGATGGAAAAGTAAGTATAGTTCATCTAAGTTTGTTCATGTGATAAATACTAACCTTTCCTCTTTTTTCTTCAGTGTCCAACTATTACAAACCTGGCATGGTTTGTAATGGTTTCACATGACATATGATTATATGTTATAATATTTCACTTGTTAAAGGTTTTTGCACATGACTCAGTTGAGTCATACGATATTATGTTTTGGACTATGACTCACATACAAGTCATAGGGTCTCACATGACTGACAGTTGTGAGTCATAATTGTTTATGTTTGAATTTGATTGGTATATTGAGCATTGACTCTTATGTACACATATGAGTGATAAGGATTACGAGGCATGACTTTGTTTATACGAGTCATGAGGTTTCGCACATGACCCCTTTAAGGGTCATGTGACTTTCACGCATGACAAAGTATGGTCATGAGGTTAGATGTTACAAGAGTGTAGGAGTTACAGTTGTGACTCATTTAATTTGTAAGTAGGTTGCTGGACGAACTATATAAGGAGGTCAATAGAACCTGATAGTTAGTTCTTCACACAACTACCTAAGTTATTTCCTATCTTATAAGTTACCAATAAAATACCTTTACACTCTTTATCTACAAAGACCAACTATCATGAAGAAGGAATACGACTAATACTAGTTGGCGCTATAAGAACTTAGTATTAGCAACAGTTAATATCTAAGACATAGCATAAGACAACAAAGTATTAGAACTCTCAAGGAAAAGAGAAGTCGAGCTAAGTATTTCCCGACTAATCAAAGAAAAACAGAAGTCATTGCCTGTTGCGAGATATAAGCTAGGTGAGATCTTATAGCCAATCGTAACATTTGGTTGTGTCCCCAAGCAACACCCAATGACAACATGGATTTCAGATATGATGATCAGTCCTTAGAACTTCTAGAGGTCACACAAGAACTTACGAGAACAACTTCAGAAAGAGGGAGAACACCAAGTCCAGTTATACCAGAAGAAAGATCACAACACAATGAGTCTTCAAGCAAAGAAGAAGAGACAGAAGAAAGAATGTCAGGTACAGGACAAGCACAAGGCTCAGGACAGGCTGCAAACCCACCCCCAGTAGAAGAAGAACAACTTGGACAACTAGCTCAAATACTACAAACAATGAGCAGTCCGAAGCCGAAGGTTAAACCATCAAGTATCTACACGGGAGAATGATAAGACCTTAGGAGCTGGCTAGCAGAACTTCAAATCTACTTCCAAGCAGTGGGATGGACACAAGAACATGACGAAGAGAAGGTCACCTATGTGTCCAGTCTATTAAGGAAAGAGGCAAGCACATAGCTCACACCCTATACAGAAGGAATCAGAACAAAAACCTGGAACAACTGGGAAGAATTTGAGGTGGCAATCAAAATTCAATTTGGGGAAATCAATCCAAATGGAGCAGCAAGGATATGGCTCAAAAACATGACTCAAGGAAACTAGACCATGACAGAATACTGGAACAAATTCAAGCTAGCACTGATAGAAGCCGAACTAGATGACATGACAGTAAGAGAGTGGCTATATACAGGCATGAAGTCCAAATTGCTAGCAGAATTTGATCACTACGATCAGACAATTACAGCAGTTGAAGAATTAGCAGTATGGGCTATGAACAAAGATATCTGACTAGCCAAACTCAGAAATCTATACCAAACAAAGAAAGCCAAGATGGAAACATATGATACCCCAAGAAACCACAATGGCACCTTTAAGGCGGAACCCAAAGAAACCCCACGAGGGGATCCTATAGACCTGGATGCCACAAAGAAAAGAAGGTACCAAAGGTTAGCCCAGGAGGAGTCTAAAAAAAAGATGAAAAAAGAATTATGCTATTAATGTGGAAGGAAAGGACATATGGCAGAGGATTGTCGAGCCCAAAAAGCCAACATCAACAAGTCTAAGATCAGGGGGATAGAGGTAGAGAAAGAATAAGAAGGGGTTGTAAATGATGAAAGTTCCCAGGAATAGGTGGTCCCGGGGACAATATGACAAAACCCATTACAAGAATGATGACATCACTAGGAAAATATAGACCTGGAGACGGCAAGACAAAAACCATCAAAATGGTACACTTCCATTCAACAATCATGAACAAAGAACTACAAAACCTTGAATCGGACCGTATCATAGTCAAAGTAAAACTCCATAATGGACAACAGCAAATATTGACAAATGCGATGATGGATTCAGGGGCAATAGAAGATTTTATAGACTGCAACTTTGCTATAAGCCATCAGTTACCCCTGATGAAGATCAAAAACTAAGGGAGATATACATGGTGGATGGAACTGTATTAGATGCAGAACCAATCACTCATGTCACAGAAATCTGTATAGACATCGCAAGCCACAAAGAGAAAGCAACTTGCCTACTGTCGAACCTTGTCAAACATGAAGCCATCCTTGGTATCACATGGTTAAAAGATCACAACCCAAGAATCAACTGGAGAGAAGAGGAAATCACCTTCGATAGCGATAGGTGTAAGGCAGTATACCTTGATGCATCCCTGATGGTATATGCAGTACCAGAAAAGGAAGTAATTCATGAAAATCTGAAAAGTCGGATTCTAAGAATCAGTACTAAAGAAGGACCCAACTATGAAGTTGTGGTTAAAAAGCTGAGATAGGATGTGAAGATACTAATAAAAGGTACGCAAAAGGTTACAGGCAGTAACCTGTTCAACATCAAAGGAGCCATAATCCCGGCAAGGGGACAAAAGCTCCTTAGAACAAGATTTTCAATAGGACTTCCAGAGAACACCTATGCCTACATCGCACTCAGAAGTGGGTTTGCAAGAAAACATTCCCTCACCATTAATGCTGGAGTCATAGATGTGGACTATACAGGAGAGAACTGGGTCCTATTGGCAAACCTGTCAGAAGTGGACTATAAAGTCCACAAAAGGGATAGAATTGCCCAGATAATTATGGAAAAAATAGTCTCAACACCCTTCAAGGAAGTACAACAACTTCAACCCACAGAAAGGGGTGACCAAGGATTCAGCAGCATGGACCACCAAGAAAAAGAACCAACTCAGGATAAGAAAAAGCTATTACTAGCTTTTATCTCAGCATAAGCATTCGGTAGGATACACAAAAAAGTGGAAACTACTGGAATCCTGAAGTGGGATGATGCAAGACTTATGCTAGCTGCTACAAC
Organism: Choiromyces venosus 120613-1; assembly: GCA_003788595.2. Taxonomy (NCBI): domain Eukaryota; kingdom Fungi; phylum Ascomycota; class Pezizomycetes; order Pezizales; family Tuberaceae; genus Choiromyces; species Choiromyces venosus. The sequence goes on from ML120438.1 coordinate 318,144, forward strand.
AATCAGCACTGAGTTAGACTTGCAAAAGAAAAGAAAAGGTGGAAAAGAAACTTTAGAGCAATTAGTGCCAAAGGAATATCACAAATCTTAGACATATTTGAAGAAAAAGAAAGGACTGCACTACCACCGGGTCTGGTGGCGTACCACAAGATCGAAATGGAAGTACAGCTATCATTCATGAAGCTCTACTCCTTAAGAGGGGAGGAACTTAAGGAACTCAGAGAATACCTGGAAAAGAATCTAGAAAGAGGATTGATAAGACCTTCATTCTCATCAGCAGGGGCACCCTTACTCTTCATCAAGAAAAAAGATAGGGGCTTAATCCTCTGTGTGGACAACAGAGGCCTAAATGTAGTGTCGAATAAAGACTGATATCGGTTACTGTTAATAAGCGAAGCCTTGGATCGACTACAGATGGCGAAACATTTCACCAAACTCGACATTGAGGATGCATACCAACATATACAGATTGCCAAAGGAGACAAATGGAAGACAGCATTCAGGATATGATACAGACTATACAAATATAGGGTCATGTCATTCAGATTAGCCAATGCACTGGTAACCTTTCAATGATAGGTCAACAATGCACTCAGCAAATACTTGGATGTCAACTGTATAGCTTACCTGGATGACCTAGAGGTATATTCAGATACCATGGAACAATACCAAAAGGATGTAACCATGATACTAGCGAAACTCAAGGAAATTGGAGTTCACCTGAAACCGACAAAATGTGAATTCCACAAGGAAGAAACCAAATACGATGGATTCATCATCAACTGTGAAGGAGTACAAACGGACCCGACCAAGATGGATGCCATAAAGGTATAGACTACACCAGAGAAAGTCAAAGACATTGAAAGCTTTGTGGGATTCTGCAACTGCGACCTACAATTCGTAGAATAATTCAGCAGAATAGCAAAGCCACTATACAATAGGACAAAAAAGAATTAGATATGGGAATGGGGAGTGCCAGAGCAAAGGGCATTTGAAGGTCTTAAGGAAAGACTCACCACAACCCTAATACTGAGACACTTTGACCTGGAGGCACCTATCATGATCAAAATAGATGCATCCAATTACATCTGTTCAGGATTAATATCGCAACAAGATAAGGAAGGACTGTTGAAACCAATAGCCTACCAGTCAAAGACAATAACCAAGGCGGAATGCAACTATGAGATCCATGACAAAGAACTCCTTACAATCATGCAAGCCCTCAAGGAATGGAGGAAATATGGACAATGAAGCCCACAGACAGGCAAGATTCTTACAGACCACAAAGACCTTGTCCCGTTCACAACCACCAAGGACCTGGATGGATGACAAATACGATGGAGTGAGGAGCTCAGTCAATATAACATCAAAATCGAATATAGACCAAGCAAGGAAGGGGCAAAACTGGAGGCTCTCACATGAAGAACAAATGACATACTAACAGAAGAAGACGATTTCATTACACAACAGCAAAAAATTCTTTTACCAAAAGAACAATTCTTCAAGGATGAAGGGTATGCTTCAGGTTCAGAAGAAATCAACACTATGGAACTATAGATGATGGAAGATCAAGGAATGGAAAAGAATATCACAGAAAAAACATCATAAGATAATTTGCTTTAAGACATTCAAAAAGCCATCAAAAGGAAAGATAAGGAATATCCGAAGGTTGCATTAGGGTCATGTGACTGGAAAGATGTATATATGTGGTATGAAGGAAAAATCCAGTTACCAGAAGACAAACTGATAAGAACCGAAGGAATTAGAAGAAACCACGACATACCACAAAATAGACATGACGGAATTGTGAAGACATTGGAATTAACACAACAAACATACTACTGGCCAGGCATGTGCCAAGACATTAAGCGATATGTCAAAAACTATGAGATGTGTCAATGGATAAAACCAAGTCATCACTCACCCTATGGACTACTGCAACTACTACAAATACCAGAAAAACCATGGAAGTCTATTAGAATCGATTTCATTACAGACGAACCACTATCAAATGACTATGACACCATATGGGTCATAGTGGATCGTCTGACCAAGATGGCTCATTTCATACCTTGTCAGAAGGATATGAAAACCAAACAATTTATGCAGCTGTTTATGAAAAATGTTTTCAAACTGCATAAATTACCAAAAGATATCATTAGCAATAAAGGTTCATTATTCACATCGGACCTATGTAAAGATGTGACCAAAGGATTGGACATCACAGGAAAGATAAGCACAGCATTTCATCCCCAGATGGATGGTCAAACAGAACGAACAAATGCATCATTGGAACAATTCCTAAGGGCATATGTGGAATATTCCTAATAGGATTGGGAAGGATGGCTATCATTTGCAGAATTTGCATACAATAACACGTGACAGGATATTATCAAGACAACACCCTTCTATGCAAATTATGGACATCAACCCATCAATGAACCTATGGGACACATAGAGTTACCAGAAATATTGGAAAAGGATGATATTAGCTGACTACACAAACTCATCCAGAGAGAAATATAGATGGCACAAGACAAAATGAGGGAAAACAATAATCGACACAGAAAACCCTATCCAAGACTATAATCAGGAGATAAAGTCTGGTTAATTATGAAAGACATTCAGACTATGAGACCATCAAAGAAACTGAACTACCGGAAGATTGGACCTTAAAGAATTATCAAAAAGATTGGAGACAAAGTTTATAAACTAGACCTCCAGACCTTGATGAAAACAAAACATCCAGTCTTCCACATCAGCTAACTCGAACTCTACTTAGACAATCCTCTATGATCACAAAAGAAACTTCCCCCTCCTCCAATTGTGATAGGAGGAGAAAATGAATACGAAATCGATCAAATCATTGATTCAAGACTACATTATGGAGAACTATAATAGCGAACTAAGTGGACCAGTTACACCACACAATACGACCAAGAGTGCTACCTAGCTACCAACTTCATCCATGCCCAAAATGTAGTCTCCACCTTCCACCAATGATATCCACATAAGCCAGGACCCAGAGAATGAGGACTGGAGCAAAATATATTTCAAAGAAAAGAAAGATGAGCATGAGGCATATCACTTCATGGCATGCATCAGCAAAAATATTATGTTGCACCTAGTGTGTCCTGTGCATCTGATGTACAGGGTGTCCGTAATGAAAACTGTTAACCAAGACTTACTGTCAAACCGACATCGTATCCTGACATCGAGTTGTGTGCCTGGTGCATCCTGATGGTATCCAGACACAGACCCCTATGCCAGGTGCACCCTGACAATGTCTGATTCTGCAGTCTTGCATCCTAACAACATCTGACCCTTGGGTGTTACATCCTAACAACATCTGATTCTTAGGTGTTGCATCCTAACACTATCTGATCCTAGCCTGTTACATCTAGATGCTACTTGATCCTAAGCTCTTACATTGTGGCAATACCTAATTCTAGCGTCTTGAAACCTGACATCGAATCCTCACCTTTGTGTATCGGAATTCCATGATACTCACGATGCATTCCCTGGTGCCACCTATCATGCAGTTTTTCCATCCAGATTCTTTCTATGTGATGCTCCTCTCATCAGGATCCTCACCTGCATACACAATTTGTGCAGATTTCACCTTAACTGTGACATCTCATCTTGATGCTACTACTTCATGTCTGGATTTCCTCAGGATGCCTTCCAAAGTGTGGTGAATAACTACTGACACCATCTGCATGTTGCATCCAGTATTGCCCAATCTTGCCAACTCACTCCTGATATCCGATATACTACATTGTGATTGCCCTGACACCCTCCAGATTGCTGCTTTTTATAGATTCTATGGTGAATATCGACCTGATTATCCCATTGCACTATGTCCTTTAGTTTCCATTGTAGTCTTGTCATATTAAGCCAAATCAAATCTATTACACATAATCTTTACATGTTCTTAATTCCCCTTAATTACCCTCGGGGGCAGTCCCACCCCCTGCTGATAATCATCTGGCTTATGATGACATCCCCACTGATGCTGCTTGTGCTCCCTGAGAATCCCCAAGGCTCAACAAGACCCCCCAAGATAGAGAAGGGATCCCTGCTGGTGCTGCTTGCACTTCCTGGAAATTATCTGGACTCAGACTACCTGAACCTTGTAACTAAAGCTCCCAGGCTACTAATGTGTTGCTCAACTCAAACCAGCTGTCAGTTTTGTGTGATGGATTCCCACATTCCTGATATCCCACTAGGTCCAAGTTCCAGTGATTGGTGTGTTGCAGTACAGGCTATGTAGAAGTGTAGTTGGATATCTGACTCTGTAGCTCAGCACTTACGGCATCTCAATCATTGTCATATCCTTCACAGTGGTTCCACTGCACCGTGTGAATTTGTGCAACCCTCTTATCAATTGTTTGTTGAATATTTTCGACAATCATATCCTGGATCCTCTGTGGGCACTTACACCAAGTTTCTTTTCGACAGTCAAAAATGTCTTGTATGTTTGGTAACAGGTTAGCCACCCAAGTCGTGAATGAACAGCTGGATGATTCAGACACTCACCCCCGACTGCCTCAGGCTTGAAGTCCCTGACCTCCTGATATATCCACGTTTGCCATATACGCAGTGTATGGCAGATTATGGTACACATCAAGTAGATCATTTTGCCATTGATGCACGCAAGAAACCCTGGATCCACAATACCTCGCATCTTCTTCCCTGCAAGGTACTTAGTGAAAATCGACTCAGGAATGTGGGGCATAAGGAATCGTAATGTAAGGCCTTTGGTTATGTCCAATTACAGTCAGTATTGGTTACTATATGGTAGGTATCTGGTGGAGGCAAACATTGTACCCTCTCGGGTCGCACATAAACCTGTCCCATTCGACCAGATAATCAACTCTCCATGCCATAGCTATAGGATTGCCAGGAAGACTGTATAACTCCACAATCTCTTCCGTCACCTCATGTACAAACTGGGATCATACCCCAGTGTGTTTTTGGTATATCTTTGAAGATTAGTATTGCATTCTGTTTTGGGTTATATCTGCCTGAGTCTACTTATCAAACTTGTGCACTGCTCTGAGGGTTGGATGATTTTGGCATCTGTAATATTAGCAAGTGTGGCATCCCAAACCTTTTGGACATTGGCCATCAGAGGAACAACATTGGGGAGTAGCGGCTCAAACAGTATGTACCATAGAATCAGAGTCTTCGGATCATCTAATATGGCTCTTTCTGCACCTGTCACTAGGTTTTGCCCAGAGTGAGGAGCTGCACTGGATATTAGGGTACCAGCTACAGGACTATACAGCCTACCTAGTGGGGATGATAACCACGCATCACTCGATATTGGGAACATTGGAGGACTATAGACTCTCTGCCAAATTATATGTCCAAGATCCGTAGTCATATACCCAGCTGGACCTATGTCCTGAGACCCTGATGTAGTTGAAATGTATATAGTTCTCACCTGATTGTCTCCCTTTCTGTTAGCTACTTGGGAGGCATGATCATGCCTTGATCCGAGGCCTTCTGCAATATTGATGCCTTCTCCATCAGGTTCGGTGTCTGATTCTGTTTTGTCTGGTCCATGTGAGATTTGGTACTCATCACTACTATCATCTAATAGATGCACTGTTTGGGTATTTGATTGATCGTTGGGTTCAGTTTCAGGTTCTGCATGCACCATGGTCAGCATTGTGCCCTTCCATTGGTGCTTCAGTGCTCTTCCTGATAGGCTTGCAATTGGGGGTGGAGAAGAATCCCAAGTTGAGGATGCGTCTTGAGATTCATTTTGCCGTATTCTGGATCTCCCTTTTCAGGATCCCATGGTACCAGATTGCACATTGCATCTACCTCTGTATAGATTGCCGACTTGGGGTGCGGGCTGACTGCATATATTGGCCTGTTGTTTATTCATGGTGTAATATAGTAGTTAGAGTAAAGTAAGTTAGAATTCAGGCCGCAGTAAAATCATAGGTATCTCAAGCACAGTTTGGTCAAGATGAGAAGTTTGTATATTTTTCTTGTATTGTATATGATGCATCAGGTCTTATAGATGGGGCTCCCTATGGTGGGGGAGGGGGCGCGCAGAATTACTGACTATCACATGTTATTGAAGTGAAATGTTTGCCTGCAATATGGCATTTTCAGAATGTTCAACATTATTTTCATAATAATCTAAGCATTCTCAACTATGATTGGACTCAAGACTCCAGCATGAAAAAATTAGATGAAATGAGGGTGTTGTTAAGGTGGGTGGCTTAGTAAAATCTAGCCACAAATGGTATTGTTTACTGACACTATTGGCGCTATGGTATTCTCGCATTGCTCAACTAGCACTAGAAGTGTCTGAAATTGTCTCATGGTGTCGAGTCAACATAGCTTGAACACCCAAGAGGCTGAATTCTAGCAATCTAACCTACTCGTGCATGGATGTTAGTGATGAGACAGACAGGGGTTGTAGCCCAGCCATTTCTCACCAACTTCAAACCCTGGTCTTTCTCAACACTAACCTCAATACCCTAGTAGATAATTGACATACCATGAGCTGACTTTAGGCCAGTTAACAATAGACAATACGAGACACGCCAAGTCCAGAAAACACCAGACGACAAGGTAAGGGGGCATGGTGTTATCACTGTTATCACATACCAGGTACACGAGATCAAAATGGCTAGCAATATGAGACGCCAAAGCAAGGGCATCCCATGGTATCTTTACTATCATATAGAGGCACTCAACATCACAAAAGATCCTGCATTAGTTAGCAAATTTTTAAATTTTTATTTTAGACTAAGAGATAAAGCTCACTATCTAAAAACTACCTAACAAAAAGTGACTTAGTGAAAAATAAAAATAAAAGCGAAGAAAAAAAGCTACAAAAGGATTATTTTCAGGGACTCCAGCGTCTTGTTCCACGCCAGGGTGCAGGGGGGGTCTCCATTGCTAGAGGAATTGGGTTAGGAGTAGGAGGGTAAGAGGAAGCCTGCAGGGGGGTCCAGCACTATCGGGGGACAAGAGGCAGTCTGCGGGGGGGCCCAGCACCATCGAGGGGCTCACTGCAAAGAGGGGGCTTAGTGCACAGGGGGGGGCATCAGAGTTCAGACAACTGGTGGAGCTGTGGAGGAGGCAGCAGGGTCAGAGCTGCCGACAGTGCTAAGAGTCATAAGGAACTCAGCCATCCAAGGCTACTGTCAGACAAGATCAAGCAACCTTCAGTGCTTGTCTTATTCTGATAGGCCAGGAGGTTCACCAGCAGTAATGTGGAGGGAGTCCAGGCTCTTGGTGGGAGGAGGGCTTGAGTGATCTAGTTACTTGTCAATCTCTTCATCCTCTTCGTATGTGTTTGTGATTAGCTAAGATGGTAACTAAAATATGGCTAGGGTTAGACTCTTACATCTTCGATCACAATAGTGTGTTCACTAGGATCTTGCTCCTCCTCCACCTCCTCAGCCTCCTCCTCTTGCTCCTCTGCCTTCTCCTCTTCCTACTCCTCCTCCTCCTCCTCCTCCTCCTCCTTCATCTCAACCGCCAACTCCTCCTGTTGCATGGCCTCCCCGATATCTTGGGCCTGCCCACAGCGATCCCAGACCTTACGGTTGAAGAATAGATATCTGCCATGTCCAGGCATGTTGGTCTAGTCATGATCCTCTCCCTCACTGAGGTGTGGCTCTAGGACAACCAGGTCCAAGGGGTATTTGCCATGGTTGGGAAGGAGCCACACCAGGATGGCCTCATCTTCATGAAGAAAGATGAGTTCCCAGAGTGGGAGAGGATCAGAGGGCACCCGACTAAGTAACCGAGTGGGTTCACCAGTCACCGCAAGGAGATATCGGGGGCATCAGATTGCCCCCTCCACATGCTGCCACTTTGCTACCCCAAGCACACTTTCGATGTACAGTGATACCATAACTCCACAGGTAATTTCCTGGTTGGAGTCATTGGCACACTAAGGGTAGCGAAGGAACAGTTGTCCAGTTTCTTGGTCACTCGACCGAAGAACAATATGGATCCTCATTACCTACGGGCAATAAGTCGAGGCCCAATCTGATTGAGCCACTGATAACATGTGTTACCACAAGTATAGCATATAATAGATAGGAGGGGGCAATACTTATTCAGAGGTCCCTCGACCTCACCAACAGCCTGCTTTCCCTCCACCAGACGATTCCCGTTCGATGTCTTTAGGTTCCTGGCCATGTCATAGACTAAGAGCCTGAGGTGGTACTCCACTTCCAAGATGTCATTGGCCCCATGCTTGTCTTTAATAAGCGTAAGCTGGGCCATCACCAGGGGAATGGAGCAAGCATACCCAATGACTGAATCCCATTTGGATTTGGTCAGGTAGTGGATGTCCAGGGAGCGACCAGTCAAGTAAGCCTTGACATGGTCGCACTAGGCATTTTACACAACAGTGATGTGGTGTGGGTGCATGAACCCACACCAGCTTTTGGCATATGCTATGTTGCCATATCATCCCCTATGAGTATTAGTTTAAATGTTTCTGACAGATGAGGGTAGGTTGGGTTTCAGTTACAAGGAATCCTCCACTGCCAGCTCGAAGGGTAGCCTCTATGACGAAGTCAATTAGCTTGTGCTGCTCATAACCATTCGTGTCAGTGCTCTCCATTTCCCACTATGCCCAGGTAGCTCAACAGGCTGGGTACTGGGATGCCTAAGAAAAAAAAGGAAAGGTGTGTAATTATCACATGATAAAACTTCGACAGACTCTACTTACTTCCTCATCCAGACTTCACTTCCCTGAGGTCAAATGGCAGGAAGGACAGGGGCAACAGGAATGACAGAGACAGCAGGACGTCTAAGCGGAAAAGAAATGTTAATATTGCTCACTCCAGACAGTCAATGGTGTTATGTAGTGTACTTGCTTTCCTTTGTTTACCAGTCGTCTGATCAACGTCCAAGGCTGAATTGGAGTTAGAAGAAGAGGAAAAATAAAAATAAAAAAAAAGAAAGAAAAAAAACAAAAGCAGGCAGGGGGGGAGGGAAGAGTGTCCTGTTAAGAGATGAAAGAAAGAACGGAAATAGAGAAGGAGAGAAGGAGAGAAGGAGAGAAGGAGAGAGAGAGAGAAAGGTTCTTCTTCTTGTCTTCCTCTGTGGCGCAGAGAAGAGAAGGGAAGGACAAACAGAGGGAAGAAGGGCTGGGTTTATATTCTTGACATACATAGGGTGTGCACTGCCCATGTGCATCTGACATGCGCACCTCATGTGTGCACCTGATTTGTGCAGTGTATACAAGAAATGATAAGTATACGTTTCCTGGTTTGTTTGTACAGCACATTGTACCTGCAAACAATGCTCTCACCTCTGACGATATCTAAGCCTTGTTTGGGTGTATAATGGGGTGTACAAACTAACCAGAAAACACATACATGGGGGATAATTATCTATTCTTCTGTGTATATAATATATTTAAAAATCAAACTTGTCACTAACTTTGGTAAAACCAGCATTTAAGCTACACTAGTGATGTGACACCAAGGGGTCACTAGTGCGGCTTGAAATCTTACTTCATGGAACTATGTATGCAGTATGACGTCAACAGCATCACCACAACTGTACGGCAAAAACCCCATTTTCCTTTTATATTGAAAAGATATTTATATACCTATCATGGTATACAAATATGTGTTGAGTAAAAAAAGAAAATCGGCTGTTGGCCATACTGTTGTCATGTTACCAAGCGGTGTCAATAATATATATTTCTGCATTATGGGTACCTCTTGGCAGCATTGATGTATGATGTCCCCGGTATCATGGTAACTGTATGGTGAAAACCCCATTTTCTTTTTATATTGAAAAGATATTTTTATATCTATTATGTTATACAAATATCTTTTGAATAAAAAAAGAAAATCGGCTTTTGGCTGTACTGTTGTCATGATACCAAGAGGTGTCAATAACATATATTTCTATACCATAATAGGTATAGAAATATCTTTTCAATCTGGATTTGGCACGTCTCGTATTGTCTATCATTAACTGTCCTAGAGTCAGCTCATGGTATGTCAATTATCTACTAGGGTATTGAAGTTAGTGATGATATGGTCCAGGATTTAAAGTTGGTCAGAAATGGCCAGGCTGCAGCTCCTGTCCATCTCATCACTAAAATCTATACACAAGTATGTCAGATTGCTTGAATTCAGACTCTTGGGTGTTCAAGCTGTCTTGACTTGACACCAGGAGACAATTTTAGATACTTCTGGTGCTTGTTAGGCAATGCCAGAATACCGTAGTACCAATAGGGTCGGTTAATAATACTGTTTGTAGCTAGATTTTATTAAGCCACCCACCCTAACCACACTTTCATTTTGTCTAATTTTTTCATGCTGGAGTCTTGAGTCCAATTGTAGTTGAGAATACTTAGATTATTATGAACATAATGTTGAACACTCTGAAAATGACATTTTGCAGGAAAACCTTTTGCTTCAATAATTAGTGACAGTCAGTAATCTTACAACCCATCCAGAGCCCTGTGTATTAGACTTGACAGGTTATATATAATACGAGAAAACTATACAAACTTCTCATCTTCACCAGACTGTTGACATGATACCAAAAGGCAGTGGTAACATATTTCTACATTACTGATGCCTCGTGGTGTCATGACTGCACGATGTCCCATGGGGTCACGGTTGCAACTGCACCACATCCTGTTACATCACTGTCATGACAGCAAGACATCCCATGGCATCACGGTCACAGCACCGATACTTGTACCCTGATCCTCACACCTTCTGCTGTGTACCTACATATTCTTTTCTGTTGGTCACCCCACTCCAGCTATGTCCTCCCACTGCCAAACCATTCCATCAAGTCATTCCAATTTCTACATCCACCAGCCTCTTAGGATAACCTCTGTGAACATTATTTCTGACCAACCACTCAGGGGTGGCAAGGGAGAAAGTAACAAACTAGTGTACATCTCTCTATATAGGACTTCACAGCTGGTATACCTTTGGGACCATGGTGCAAGATTTCTTAGGTTGCAAGAATTGGTATTCCAATTGGTTTACATCTATTTGTGGAGCCTCTCCTCTGTGCAGATACTCACGATACTAGAACTGACCATATTCTCAACGGACCACCTTGTGCTTCACAATTCTAAATGCACTATATTATTCTACATCTTTCTCAACTCCTCTGGCGTTGTACCAATAATGCTACACTAGGAAACCTTATGTGTCCCCCCTACCACCAAATACCCACCGGTATAAGACAAAGGCCTTGGAGCAAGGAGCCTGTAACAATTGATACTACACTTTATCCTATGGTGAAGTCCCGTGTTGATGGGAGGTCTGCTTCGATGAAGGTCTCTCATCCCAATGGCAAGCAACTAAGGCTCAGGTCAAGGACTGATAGTGAAATGGAAGGCTGGTTTGATAAGGGAATGTCCTTGACCTGGGAGGACCAGGCAGCCTGTGAGGAGGCAAAGAAGAGGGGTGAGAAAGTATTATACGTTATTCAGTGCAAGCAAGGTATGCAATAGCAGTCATGTAGTACATGTTGTGGAGCACTCAAATAATACATTCTTAGGAAACATTATTGAGGTGTTCCTCAATATAGATATCGAGATATACAATTCCCATTCACATCTGGCCAGCCTGCAAGGGCTATCCCTGGACCAATGCAATGTGCGGGGCACCTCATATCAGTAAGTCAACATCGGCACAGGCGAGCTGTATGTGGCCCTCACTCACAACTGCTACCAACTTCTTGTTGTATTTGACAATCCAACCTCCGCTACCAATGGCGAGGAGGTTGGGGCAAGGATCGTGAAGGCAGTCTACAGACAACATTACCAAGTACTGTGGGATTCAGCTGCTGAGGCTTCCATGCAGCATAAGGCACAATCATACCGAAGATTGACGCCTGCAAGATCTATGACTCTATGCCTATCCAAACTCATACTGTGGGGTGTTCTATCAGCACATTTGGGTGCAACAGGGTCATGAGCACCTAGGACCCATTTTGACAAAGATACCAATGACATCGGTTCAACTACATGTGGAGACCTACAAGTGCTCCTTGTCTCATTCCAGAATATCACACAGCTTAAGTGGTTGCTTCTCGGTGGTATTGACAGGCCACGACATGACACAATGCAGTCTACTATTGAGCTATTACCCCTCACTTCCAGAATCTCTTGACCAATTATGACAACAAGTGCTTTTCCCTACATGCGTGCCTCATCAACATTGTAATGGAGCTGCACCTAGACTCGGGTGACCTTGACTGGATGATAAGTGCGCCATTAGGACAGTTTGAGGTGCCGGGTTTTGCATATTCAATTTGGAATAATGCTTTCACTTTCCTGCGGGTTTGATCTCAGGTATCAGCAGTCGCAAGCTAATCCACTTTACAAGGCTCTGGACTAGTTCCCAACTCTACTTGGCTTCGACTATGCATGGGTCCTGGCTGTCCCATGTTTTCGGGAATCAGATAGAGGCAGGTGCCAGTAGGGGGCAGACATGCAAGCGGAAGCATGATTGCATGAATGGCAGTGCTCTCCCTGATCTCAAGAATGAGGGTTTCGATTCTGAATCCTTTCTGAGAAATTAACTTACCTTATTTGTATGATGGGATGTATCTGTCCTCTGTTGTGTTGGATTACCCCGAAGGCCATGTGGCTGTACAGATATGTTGATATGTGGATTTGTGGTAGATCAGAATAAAAAAGATAATATCAGAACAATTGATAATGTAGCCAGGAACAATGTCCCCAAGCCTACCATAATATGTAACTAATATTTGTGAAATAAGCTTTTAATTTGTACAAGTATCATGATACAAAGTGATGTTGCATGATGGCCCATGAAGGGAAAGTAGCTTGTGTTACAGCAGAGAGGATGAGGTAATCTGATAAGATGGAGTAATACAAGGCATCACGCTACAAGTGCTAAGTCTGTTTGGATACTAGTTACAGTCCACTGTATGCAAACCCCTTGACCCAGTATTCCACTGACACATGTCAAGATCAACACTATACAGTACTCCTGCACCTCATAATATAAAGAGGACCCCTGAGATTGACTAGGTAGACTGTCACCATGGCTGTCAAATGTCCATTTTGTTGTCGAAGATACATGTGGGCAGGAGCATACGAGAAACACCTATGAACTGCGCATACAAATCTGGACATCATACTTGCCTCTATCATACAACATATAACTTCCATGAGTCCTATTAATGGTAGGGAAACAGACCTATTCCTGGACCCAGAGCTAAATTATAAGAACAAATGAGCCAATTCAGACTATGAATCTAATGCAGACCCCACTTGATGGGATGCCAATGGATTGAATCATGACATCTCACATGAGACTGATGCTGAAGTACTCAACCACAATACCTCAGCAATGTCCAGCAGACAAGCGCATTACTTAGGTGTCGGGGAAGCAATTGGAGACATGAGTTGGTTTGAGGATGAACACCGTACTCTGTGCCAGGATCTATGGGCCCTGTTTGCCAATGCTCACGATTTCAAACTTGGATCTTGGTTCATTCAGAGCAAGGTCTTGAAGTCTTGAATCAATAAATTCTTTTCCAGTGGTCTGGGTAGTTCTGCTTCAGTCGACTATAGCTCAATGTACATGCTGGAGAATCATCTCCAATTATTAGACCCCTACTGTACTTGTTAGGATCGCTTATTCTATCACTCCTAGTATATAACCGAGCAACAGGCAACGATGTTATATCAATCTTTATTAGATACTGTAAATGGGGTTAATACTTAACCTGGTATTCGTTGTTGTATTTAGTCTTCTTTAAGACTTAAATTCTTATCTTTACTTAGTCTTCCTAAGACTAAGTTATTCATTTACTTCCTTCCTTGTCCTACAAGGAAGATATCAGGCAATGTTCTTTCTTTAGTAAAGAGTGTAAAGGTGTTTTATATTCATAAAGTCGTATAGTTATATCTAGGAAATAACTTAGGTGGTTGCATGAAGAACTAACTCTCCGGTCCTACTGACTTCTTTATATAGTTCTTCCAGCAACCCGCTTACAAATCAGTAACTATTATGAGCCACAATTGTGACTCATACATTCACATAACATAATAATCACCTGACCTTAACTGGTCAGGTGTGAAACTCACATGACTTCTAAATAAGTCATGTGCGCAAAACAACTAATAACTTTAAATAGGTTATTACGCAATTCAGTCAAATATAATAACTATGACTTGCAATTGCTAGTCATGTGTGAGACTCACATGATCTAATTGGTCATGTGTGCGAAACCATTACAAACCTATGACCTCATAATCATGAGTCATGTGAAACCCTTTTTCCGTGCTAGGTTTGTAACACTAGCTCCCCCTTTGTTATGGCCTAAGTCCCATTAGGCCAACGGTCCTTCATCCCTTTTTCCCGTCCACTTGTCCAATCTTATTGCCAATTTCTGTATCTCCCTGTTGTTTTTTTCCATTGTTTCTCTTAACAATTTGTTCTCCCTCTCTTTTATTTCCATTTTCCTTTCTGAAATTATCACCTTCCATTTTGCCCATCCTGCTCTTATCCGCTGAATCCTTACTTCCTGTTCTAATTTCGTTTTTTCCCTCTATAGGGTCCTTCGTGTCCTTTCCCACATCTTCACCTGTCCTTCGAAGAGATTTCGATCTATTTGGGCTTCGTACATTATTTCTTGTAGGTGCCTTAACTGATCGTATAGGCCCATTACCATATCTTGATCTGTGGTGTAGCTCAGCCCCAGTTTTATCTCTTGTTGTACCTGTTCCCCCCAGGCCACATTTTTCTCTTTCCTCACTTTTGGCCAGGATCTTTTGCCCCCCCTTCTTCTCGTTTTCGTCCCTGAAAACTTCTTTTGACTTGTTCTTAAGAGGATGTTGTTGTCGCATGGTGACGATGGTGGCATATGTGGGGATGGGGACGTTGGTGAGAATCTTTCCCATGACGTCATTGGCGGCGATTGGGACGGTGATGGTGAGGGGGTTCTGTATTTTTCACGTGGCCAATAATTGGCCCCTTCTTTCTCCGTAAAGTGTACTTGGCATCCATCATTGAAGCAACCAGTCCAGCTTTCCTGGTTGTGTTTTTCTTGTTGGGGTGTAATTGGCGTGGATGTGGGGAGGTCTGCTATATTGATCCAGTCTTTGTCACTGATTTGTTCTTCCTCTTTGACCAGGCTTTCCTGGGTTTCCTCGGTGAAAGTGTTTGATTGCATGTCTAGCATTACTAAAGTTCTCCGCTGTGTACCATACTAAGTGGTGGTTAGGGGGATATCCTGTCCACTTAGCTCGATATTGTAGCTTACCGTAGTATCGTCAAGTGTCAACGATTTGATCAAGTTCGTATTCATTTTCTTCTTCTATTTCCATAGGAGGAGGTGGTTCTTTTCTTTTTGAAGGTAAGGGATTGTTTTGATAGAGTTTGAGTTTACTGATGTAGAAAACTGGGTGTTTATTGTTTGCTGAGGGAGGAAGTGCCAGTTTATATGCTTTTCTTCCCACCTTTTCTATTATTTCGTAAGGTCCTCATTTCTTGTAATCTAATTTTCTGGATGGTCGTGTGGTGTCAATATCCTTTGCCACCAGCCAGACTTTGTCTCCTGGTTTCAACCTTGGATATGGTTTTCTGTCTTGATCGGTATTTTCCTTCATCATCTGTTGTGCCATAGTAATTTCTATTCTGATTATGTCATGTAGTTGACTCACATCTTCTCTTTTTAATGTTTTCGTTATGGTCTCATGACCCATAGGCTCATTGATGGGGTGATATCCATAGTTCACATAAAATGGTGTTGTTTTAATTGTTTCTTGTATGGAGTTATTGTAGGCAAATTCTGCAAAAGGCAGCCATTCTTCCCAATCTTGTTGAGAGTATTCCACATATGCTCTGAGGAATTGTTCTAATGACAAATTCGTTCTTTCTGTTTGTCCATCTGTTTGTGGATGATAGGCTGTGCTCAGTCTTCGATCAATGTTTAATCCTTTTGTTATTTCTTTCCATAGGTCCGATGTGAATATTGAACCTCGATCTGTGACAATGTCTTTTGGTAGTCCATGCAATTTGAAGATATTTTTTGTAAATAGTTGTACGAATTGTATGGTTTTCATGTCCTTGTGACATGGGATAAAGTGTGACATTTTTATCATACGATCTATTACAACCCATATTGTATCATAGCCATTTGATTCTGGTACATCTGTAATGAAGTCCATGCTGATCGACTTCTATGGTTTCTCAGGGGTTTCTAACGGGTGTAGTAGTCTGTATGATGCATGAGGTATTAGTTATATTCTTTGACCCATGTTGAAGTTTTTGACGTATTTTTTGACGTCATTTCTTATCTCTGGCCAATAGTAAGTTCTTTGTACTAGCTCTATGGTTTTTGCCACTCCTCCATGGCCACTTTGTCGTACATCATGGTTTTATTCTATCGCTTTTATTCTAAGGGGTTCATTTTCTGGTAGTCATATCTTTCCTGCATACCAAAGGTAACCTTCCTTCCATTCACATAGCCCAAAGGCTACCTTTGGGAATTCCTTGTCCCCCCTTTCGAGGGCTTGTTTTATTTTGGTTATTTCTTGGTCTTCTCTTGTTTTTTCTTTTATTTCGTTTTTCATAGTGGTTTCCATTTCTTGTAATTCCATAATGTTGATTTCTTCTTTTCCGGATTCATATCCTTCGTCCATAAAGGTTTCCTTTGGTAAGAGAATTCTTGCTTTCTGAGTTTTTCTTTCGTCATGTTCTCCTGGTAGATCGTCTGACCTTCTGGTGAAAGCATCTGGTTTTCCTCCTTCTTTTCCAGGTCGATACTCTATTTTGATATTGTACTGGCTTAATTCTATACTCCATTGAATTTGCCTTCTATTTAGCTCTTTCGTAGTGGTGAATGGTACCAGGTTTTTATGGTCTGTGAGTATTTTTATTGTGTGAGGACTTCCTTCTGCATATTTTCGCCACTCCTTGAGTGCTTGCATTATTGCTAATAGTTCCTTATCATGAATGTCATAATTGCATTCTGCCTTGGTGATGGTTTTTGATCGGTACGCCACT
The DNA here is from genome assembly GCA_003788595.2 of Choiromyces venosus 120613-1. Lineage (NCBI taxonomy): Eukaryota > Fungi > Ascomycota > Pezizomycetes > Pezizales > Tuberaceae > Choiromyces > Choiromyces venosus. The sequence continues at coordinate 335,165 of ML120438.1, forward strand.
GGCTTCCATATTCCTTTTTCATCTTGTTGTGATATGATACCTGAACAGACATAATTAGATGCATCTGTTTCTATCATTCTGTGTTGATCAGGGTTGAAATGACATAATATGGGTGCTGTAGTAAGTTTTTCTTTTAGTTTTTCGAAGGCTTCTTGAGCTTTCTTTCCTCAGTCCCATTTCTGGTTTTTCTTTGTTAGTTCATATAAGGGTTTGGCCGTCCTACTAAATCCTTCTATGAATCTTCGATAAAAATTGAAGAATCCCACAAAGGACTGTACTCTTTTGACTTTTTCTGGTGCCTTCCATTCTCTTATAGCTTCTGTTTTTATAAGATCTACTCTAACTCCTTCCTGATTTATAATAAATCCCAAGTACTTGGTTTCTTTTTTGTGGAATTCGCATTTTGTTGGTTTGAGTTTGACTCCAATCTCCATTAATTTTTCCAGTACCTTATGAACATCCTTTCGGTGTTGTTCCAAAGTATTAGAATAAATTAATAAGTCATCTAGGTAGGCTATACAAATAACATCTAAGTATTTGCTGAGGGCTGTATTTACCCACCATTGAAATGTTGCTGGTGCATTGGCTAACCCAAATGGCATGACTGTGTATTCATATAGTCCATATCTGGTTCGAACAGCTGTTTTCCATTCATCTCCTTTTTGTATACAAATGTGTTGATATGCATCCTTGATATCAAGCTTTGTAAAGTATCTGGCCGTTCTAAGGCGGTCCAATCCTTCACTTATGAGGTGTAGTAGATATCGGGCTTTTTTGGATACTGCGTTCAATCCTTGATAATCCACGCATAGTCTTAGTCTGCCATCTTTCTTTTTGACAAATAGGATTAGTGCTCCAGCTGATGATGAAGATGGCTTGATCCACCTTCAATCTAGGTTTTCTACCAGTTAATTTCTTAACACTTTTAGCTCTCTTTCTCCTAATTGGTATAAGGTCATAAACGGAGCTGTTTTTTCCTTTTTTAGTTCGATTTTGTGATCTGCATATCTATGAGGACATAAATAAGTCCTTTCTTTTTCTTCAAAGAGTTCTAGGAATCTATGGTATTCCTTTGGGACTATTTCCTTTGCTGTCCTATCCTTGTCCTTTCCTTTTTTTAAAGCAAGTTCTGTGCTAATTGTTGTGGCTGCTAGGGAAGTTTCATTTTCATTCCATCTTAGAATGCCGGTCTGGTCCTTTTTCCGGTACATTTTTCCAAATGCCCTAGCAGAAATGAAGGATATGTTGAGGCTTTTCTCTGGGGTTTCTTCTTTTTTGTCAGTGCTACCAAAGCCTGCGCCTCCCCTTTTTGTTTCCATTATTTCTTGTACTTCTTGCAAGTCCGTTATAATAATTTTTTCGATTATCAATTGTGCTATGCTGTCTCCTGTGTTAACCTTGTAGTCATTTTCTGATAGGTTTACCAATAGTACTTTAATTGCACCCATATAATCTGCATTGATTACTCCGGCATTAATGGTTAGGCCTTTCTTGGTCACTAATCTACTTCTTGGTGCAATGCGAGCATAGGTGTTTTTAGGAAGTCCTATGGCAACCCCTGTTCCTATAAGTTTTTGTCCTTGTGCTGGGACAATTGTCTCTTCTATGCTATACAAGTCATTATTACAAACCCGGCATGGTTTGTAATGGTTTCACATGACATACAATTACATGTCATAGTATTTTATTTGGTAAAAGTTTTGCACATGACTCGATTGAGTCATATGATATTATGTTTTTGCACTATGACTCATATACGAGTCATAGAGTTTCACATGATTCACAGTTATGAGTCATAGTTGTTTATGTTTGAATTTGATTGGTATGTTGAGCGTTGACTCATAGGTGTGTCTATGAGTCATGAGGATTAAGAGGCATGACTTTGTTTATACGAGTCATGAAGTTTTGCACATGACCCCTTTAAGGTCATGGGACTTTTGCGCATGACCAAGTATGGTCATGAGGTTATATGTTACACAAGTGTGTGAGTCATAGTTGTGACTCATTTGATTTGTAAGCGGGTTGCTGGAAGAACTATATAAGGAGGTCGTTAAGACCTGATAGTTAGTTCTTCATGCAACCACCTAAGTTATTTCCTATCTTATAAGTTATCAATAAAACACCTTTAAACTCTTTACTACAAAGGCCAACAATCACGCAGAGGAACAGAATCAATACTAGTTAGCACTATAAGGACTCAGTATTGGCAACGGTCAATATCTAAGACGTAGTGTAATATAACAAGTATTGAGAATTCTCAAAGGAAAGAGAATACAATAAGAGATAGTTGAGTATTATCTCTAAGGAAAACTAACTATAGGCTTGTTGCCTGTTGCGAGATATAAGAAAGGAGAGATCTTATAGCCAATCGTAACATTTGGTTGCGTCCCAAAGCAACACCCAACGACAATACAGATTTCGAATACGAAGACCAATCCTTAGAACTCGCAGAGGTTGCACACAAACTTGCAAGAACAGCCTGAGAAAGAGGGAGAACACCAAGTCCCGTCACACCAGAAGAAGAGTCACAGCATAACGAATCTTCAAGCGAAGAACAAGAAAGAACAGAAAGAATGTCAGGCCAACGGCAAGCAGCGGGACAGGCCACAAACCCACCACCAGAAGGAGAAGAACCACTTGGACAACTAGCGCAGATACTACAAGCCATGAACGCTCCGAAATCGAAGGTTAAACCACCAAGCATCTACACAGGTGATAGAAAAGAACTCAGGAACTGGCTAGTGGAACTGCAAATCTACTTCCAAGCAGTAGGATGGGCAGAAGAACACAATGAAGAAAAAATCACCTATGTATCCAGCCTACTTAGGAAAGAGGCCAGTTCATGGCTTACACCCTATACAGAAGGAATAAGAACCAAACCCTGGAACAACTGGGAAGAATTCAAGGAAGCGATTAAAAACCAATTTGGGGAAATTGATCCAAGGGGAACAGCAAGGATACAACTCAAAAATATGATCCAAGGAACTCAGACTATGACGGAATACTGGAACAAGTTCAAACTGGCCCTAACAGAAGTGGAATTGGACGACACGACAGCAGGAGAATGGCTATACGCAGGAATGAACCCAAAATTGCATGAAGAATTTGATCACTATGATCAAACAATCATGGCAGCAGACCAACTAGCAGTATAGGCTATGAACAAGGAAATTTGACTGGCGACACTCAGACATCTACGCCAGGCAAAGAAAGTCAAGATGGAGACATATGGTACCCCAAGAAACCAAGATGGTACTTTTAAAACAACACCTAAGGAAATCCCGCAAGGGGACCCTATGGACATAGATGCCACAAACCGAAGAAGGTACCAAAGGCTACCTCAAGAAGAATAGAGGAAACGGATGAAAGAAGGACTGTGCTATTAGTGTGGAAGGAAGGGACACCTGGGCAAAGACTGTCGAGTCAAAAAGGCCAATATCAAAGGACCAAAGATCAGAGAACTAGAGGTGGAAAAAGAGCAAGAAGAGACTTTAAACGACGAAAGTCCTCAGGAATAGATGGTCCTGGGGACAACAGAATGAAACCCATCAAAAGAAGAAAGACGTCCCCAGGAAATGATGGGCCAGAGGATGATGAAACAAAAACCATCAAGATCGCACACCTCAACACCACAATAACCAACAAGGAACTAAGAAACCTCGAATCAGACCATATCATGGTCAAGGTACAACTACACAACAAGCAACAACAAATACCGACCAATGTAATGATCGACTCAGGGGCAACTGAAGATTTTATAGATTGCAACTTTGCTATAAGTCATAAGTTACCCTTGACAAAAATCGAAAAACCAAGAGAGATATACATGGTAGATGGAACTGTATCGGATGCAGGACCAATGACCCATGTCACAGAAATCCCTATGGACATCGGAAGCCATAAAGAGAAAGCAACATTCCTAGTGGCCAACCTTGTCAAACATGAAGCCATCCTCGGCATGACATGGCTAAAAGATCACAACCCACGGATCGAGTGGAGAAAAGAAGAAATCACCTTCGATAGCGATAGGTGTAAGGCAATATGCCTTGATGCCTCCCCAACGGTATACGCAGTACCAGAAAAGGAAGCAATTCAAGAGAATCTACAAAGTCGAATTCTAAGAATCAGCACTAAGGAAGGACCAAACTATGAAGTTATAGTCAAAAGGCTGAGAGAAGACATGAAAATACTTATGAAAGGTTAGCGAAAGGATGCAGGTAGCAACCAGTTCAGCATAGAAGAAGCAACAATCCCAGCAAGGGGACAAAAGCTCCTTGGAACAGGAATCTCGATAGGACTTCCGGAGAATACCTACGCCCGCATCGCACCCAGAAGTGGTCTGGCAAGCAAAAACGGCCTTACCATTAATGCTGGAGTTATAGATGCAGACTATGCAGGAGAAATTTGGGTCCTATTGGTAAACCTGTCAGAAGTGGATTATGAGGTCCACAAAGGAGATAAGGTCGCCCAGATAATTATTGAAAAAATAGTTTCAACACCATTCAAGGAGGTACAACAACTTCAACTCCCAGAAAGGGGCAACCAAGGATTCGGCAGCACAAATCACCAAAAAGAAGAACCATCTCAGGACAAGAAAAAACTATCGATCGCTTTCATCTCAGCACAAGCAGTCGGTAGGATGCACAAAAAGAGAGAGATCACTGGAATCCTAAAATGGGACGATGGAAAACTCACGCTGGCGGCTACGACAATTAGCACGGAACTAGCACTGCAAAAAAAAGGAAAAGGTGGAAAAGAAACCTTAAGACAAATAGTGCCAAAGGAGTATCACAGCTTCTTAGACATATTTGAAGAAAAAGAAAGAACCGAGTTGCCACAACATAGGGCAGTGGACCACAAAATCGAGACAGAAGCACCACTACCATTCATGAAACTCTACCCCTTGAGAGGGGAAGAACTCAAGGAACTCAGGGAATACCAGGAAAAAAACCTAGACAGACGATGGATAAGACCTTCATCCTCATCAGCAGGAGCACCCATACTTTTTGTCAAGAAAAAAGATGGAGGATTAAGGCTTTGTGTGGACTACAGAGGCCTAAATGCAGTATCAAAAAAGGACCGATATCCATTACCGTTGATAAGTGAAGCCCGGGACCGACTGCAAATGGCGAAATATTTCGCCACACTAGATATCAAGGATGCCTATCAACATATAAGGATTGCCAAAGGAGACGAATGGAAGACAGCATTCAGGACTCGATATGCACTATATGAATATATGTTCATGCCATTCGGATTGGCTAATGCACTGGCAACCTTTCAATGATGGGTCAATAATGCACTTAGCAAGTATTTGGACATCAACTGCATAGCTTATCTGGATGAACTATTAATATATTAGGATACTATAGAACAACATCGAAAGGACGTGGCCATGATACTAGCAAAACTCAAGGAAATTGGAGTTCGCCTCAAATCCACGAAATGCGAATTCCAAAAGGAAAAAACTCAATACCTAGGATTCATCATCAACTCAGAGGGAGTCCGAACAGATCCCACCAAAACGGATGCCATAAAAGTATGGACAATACCTGAAAAGGTCAAAGACATCCAGAGGTTTGTGGGATTCTGCAACTTCTATCGAAGATTTATAGAAGGATTCAGCAGAATAGCGAAAGCACTTTATAACAGAACAAAAAAAATCAGAAGTGGGAATGGGGAGAGCCAGAGCAAAGGGCCTTTAAAGGTCTTAAGGAAAGACTCACCACAACCCCAATATTAAGACACTTCGACCCAGAAGCACCTAGCATGATCAAGACAAATGCATCAAATTACATCTGTTCCGGAATAATATCACAACAAGATAAGGAAGCGCTATGGAAACCAATAGCCTATCGGTCAAAAACAATGACCAAAGCAGAATGCAACTATGATATACACGATAAGGAACTCCTGGCAATAATGCAGGCTCTCAAGGAATGGAGGAAATATGCACAAGGAAGCCCTCACACAGTCAAGATTCTTACAGACCACAAGAGCCTTGTCCCATTCACAACTACCAAGGCCCTAAATGGAAGACAAATAAGATGGAGTGAAGAGCTAAGTCAATACAATATCAAAATTGAATATCGACCAGGCAAGGAAGGGTCAAAGCCGGATGCTCTGACAAGAAGAACGAATGACCTACCAACGGAAGGAGATGACTGCATTACACAACAACAAAGAATCCTGTTACCAAAAAAACAATTCTTTGTGGATGAGGGATATACCTCTGGCTCAGAAGAAATCAATACTATGGAACTATAGATGATGAAAGACCAAGGAACCGAAAAGAATATCAAGGAAAAGACATCACAAGATGTGTTGCTCCAAGACATTCGAAAAGCTATTGCAAGGAAAGATAAAGAATACCCGAAAGTGGCACTAGGATCATGCGACTGGAAGGAAGGATACATGTGGTATGAAGGAAAAATCTCGCTACCTGAAGACGAACCAATAAGAACTGAAGCGATAAGAAGAAATCACGACACACCACAAAATGGACACGGTGGAATAGCCAAAACATTTGAATTGACACAACGAACCTATTATTGGCCAGGAATGCACCAAGATATTAAGCAGTATGTCAAAAACTGCAACATGTGCCAACGGATAAAACCAAGTCGTCAAGCGCCCTATGGACTATTGCAACTACTACAAATACCAGAAAAACCATGGAAATCCATCAGTATGGATTTCATCAAAGACTTGCCACTATCAAACAACTATGATGCAATATGGGTCATTGTGGATCGATTAACCAAGATGGCTCATTTCATACCCTGTCGAAAGGATATGAAAACCAAACAATTTACGTAATTGTTTATGAAAAATGTTTTCAAACTACATGGATTACTGAAAGATATGATCACTGATAGGGGATCAATATTCACATCAGACCTATGGAAAGAGATGACAAAAGGATTGGACATCACCAGGAAGATAAGCACAGCATTCCACCCCCAAACGGATGTTCAGAGAGAGCGAACAAATGCCTCCCTGGAACAGTTCCTAAGAGCATATGTGGAATACTCCCCACAAGATTGGGAAGAATGGCTATCATTTGCAGAATTTGCATACAACAATACGAGACAAGACGTCGTTAAGACAACACTCTTCTACGCAAACTATGGACATCACCCCATCAATGAACCTATGGGACACATAGGCTTACCAGGAATATTGGAAAAGGACGATATCAGCCGACTACATGAACTCATCCAAACAGAAATACGAACGGTACAGGATAAAATGAAGGAAAACAACAATCATCACAGAAAACCCGATCCAAGACTGGAATCAGGAGATAAAGTCTGGTTAATCACAAAAGATATACAGAGCATGAGGCCATCAAAGAAACTGGATTATCGCAAAATAGGACCATACAAGATCATCAAAAAAATTGGAGAAAAAGCTTATAAGCTAGACCTCCCAGCCTCAATGAAAACAAAACATCCAGTCTTCCACATCAGTAAACTCGAACTTTATTCAAACAATCCTCTACCATCACAAAAGAAACTTCCCCCTCCTCCTATCGAGATAGAAGGAGAAGACGAATACGAACTTGATCAAATAGTCGATTCAAGACTACATTACGGAAAACTACAATACCGAGCCAAGTGTACCGGTTACTCTGCAAAACACGACCAAGAGTGGTAACCAGCAGAGAATTTTAGTAACGCTAAACATGCAATCGAACACTTTCACCGAAAAAACCCAGGGAAACCTGGTCCAAGAGGTGGAACAAATGAGCGACAAAGACTGGATCAACCTGGCCGATCTCCCCGCATCCATGCCAATTACGCACAAATAAGAAGAACACAACCAGAAAAACTGGACTGGTTGCTTAGACAATGGATGCCAAGTATACTTTATGGAAAAAGAAGGGGCCAATTACTGGCCAAAGAAGCACAGAACCCCCCTACCACCACTCCAACCACCCATGACGACATGGGAAGAAATGTCACCATCCCCGAGAACACCACCCCAGTCACCATGCGACAATAACATCTTGTTAACGACAAAGCAATCAAGGTTTTCAGGGACGAAAACAAAGAGAAGGGGGGGCAAAAAATCTTGGCCCAAGGTCAAGAAAGGTGGAGAACAGTTGGAAAATTGTCCAATGATAACCCATACCGATTCCTTTGAGACGAAGGAAACCTTGAAGAGAAACGTCAAGGAAAAGCAGCAGCAAATTGCAAAGCTAGAGGCAGATAAGAGATGGTCAAAAGGAGAGATAGCAGGTAAGGATATTAGGATCCGAGTCCTGGAAAGAGAGCTAGCAAGAGAATGGTATGCGAGGAAGGAGGAAGAAAAAAGGTTCAGCAGGATTGTGGGGGACATGGCACACATCCGCAGAATCATAAAAAAAGATGTGTACTATGAAGGTTACCATCATGAATCCTCAAGGGACTGAGGATTTAGGGAGAGGAGAGCTAGTATTACAAACCCGGCATGGTTTGTAATGGTTTCACATGACATACAATTATATGTCATAGTATTTTATTTGTTAAAAGTTTTGCACATGACTCGATTGAGTCATATGACATTATGTTTTTACACTATGACTCATATACGAGTCATAGGGTTTCATATAATTCACAGTTGTGAGTCATAGTTGTTTATGTTTGAATTTGATTGGTATGTTGAGCATTGACTCATAGGTGCACCTATGAGTCATAAGGATTAAGAAGCATGACTTCGTTTATACGAGTCATGAGGTTTTGCACATGACCCCTTTAAGGTCATGGGACTTTTGCGCATGACCAACTATGGTCATGAGGTTATATGTTACACGAGTGCATGAGTCACAGTTGTGACTCATTTGATTTGTAAGCGGGTTGCTGGAAGAACTATATAAGGAGGTCAATAAGACCTGACAGTTAGTTCTTCACGCAACCACCTAAGTTATTTCCTATCTGATAAGTTATCAATAAAACACCTTTACGCTCTTTACTACAAAGGCCAACAATCACGAAGAGGAACAGAATCAATACTAGTTAGCACTATAAGGACTTAGTATTGGCAACGGTCAATATCTAAGACGTAGCGTAATATAACAAGTATTGAGAATTCTCGAAGGAAAGAGAATACAATAAGAGATAGGTGAGTCATCATCTCTAAGGAAAACTAACGATAGGCTCGTTGCCTGTTGCAAGATATAAGAAAGGAGAGATCTTATAGCCAATTGTAATACTCATAGCCTGCTGCCAAGTGTGATCCCCTTGTTGGTATTTTCTCACTTTTTTCTAATTTTTTGATAACCACCTGTTGGCTTTCTTGGTCATCTTGTTCGTTGCTGGTGACCATCTGTTGAATCCACTTTTTTGATTCTTTCAGCTCATTCTTTATATCGATTGGTAGAATCCGGCTCTCCAGATTCTCTCTTATAGCTTGTTCCTCTGCTACTGCATATACTGTTGGAGAACTGTCTAGGCATATGGCTTGGCACCTTTCACTGTCGAAGGTGACTTTTTCCTTTATCCAGTCAATCGTTGGTCCATGGTTCTTTAACCATGTCATTCCTAAGATTAATTCGTGTTTGACTAGGTTAGCCACCAGGAAGGTAGCCTTCTCTCTGTGGTTTTCTATGTCCATTGATAGTTCCGCTATCTGGGTGATAGGTCCTGCTTCTGAAACAGTACCATCAATCGTGTATATATCTCTTGGTTTTCCTATTTTCTTCAGGGGTAGATGGTGTCTTATAGCCAAAATGTGATCTATAAAGTGTTCCATAGCTCCTGAATCTATCATTGCATTTGTTGTTACTTTTTTCATTTTCCTTGTTGTAAAGTTGTACCTTGACCATAATATGATCTGATTCGTAATCCAGGAGTTCTGTAGAGCCTATGGTCAAGTGTAATCAGTGTAATTTGGATTTTCTGATGGCATTTGGTCGGTTGTCCCTCAGACCATCTTCTACTGGGGACCTTGGTCGTTTAAAGCTTCTTCTTCCTCCTTCTCTTCTTTTTCTACCACTGTAGATCGTATCTTGATGTTTTTGACTCTACAGTCTCGTGCAAAATGTCCCTTGTTTCCACACTGGAAGCATAGCTTTTTCTGTCTTCATTCCTGGAACTCCTTATTTGGTAGTCTCTGGAGTTTCCTGCGGTTTGTCGCATCTAGCTCCATGGGTTCTCCTTTGAGAATCACACTAGGGGCAGCCCTATAAGTGCCATTGGTATTTCGCGTGACTTCTCATTCTTGTTGTTTGCTTCCCTTATTTTGGAGATGTCTGATAGTGGCCAGCCTTGTTTCTTTCTCTATTGCCCATTTTGCCAATGCCTCTGGTCCTTCTAATACCTGATCCAGGTGTCCGTATTCATCCTGTAATTTCTTACTCATACCTTAGAATAACCATTCACTTGCTGTGGCTTCATCCATGTATGCTTCTGTTAATATTAACCGGAAGGAATTCCAATATTCTGTCATTGATTTAGGGGGTGATTGGCTTGCCACAATTTCAAATTTTGGTCATCTCAAATTGTAATTTGAAATTAATGCGGGGTAAAATTTCAAATTGCGAATTTCAAACTCCTATGACCCAAGCAGGTACAGAATTGTGAGAATTAAATTTGAGAAAGTGAGGCTCAACTAAATTTAATTATGGAGAGGAATTAGTGCCAAGAAGGAAAAAATATTGTTAAACAATTCAGCAATAATGACACTGTACTGTACCCCATCTATAAAGGTAATCCCTAACCCATACAAGCTATAACAATTGACGAAGAACCTGTACAACAAAAGCAACAACTGCAAACTCAACAAAAAGTGCCTATAAAACTCCAAAAGTGCTCCTTAATCTGGCCAGGAAACCATGAATGATGAAATAAATGAGATCAATGAAATAGCAGAGATACTTGAGCTTGGTACAATGACACTACAAGCAATTGCTGCACTATCATCAATTCAAAGAGAAATCTATGAGCAGGCACCTACCCGACAACTACAACCAAAGTACACATCACAAATGAGTGGCCAGCAGTATACTGCTGAGCTGTTAGCCTCTACTCATGGGAGACGTATTCTGGAATGCCTTCATATGCCAATGAAAACTTTTGAATCATTGGCAAGTTTATTAAGAGAAAAGTGTCTTCTTAAAGACTCTCATTGTACAACTATTGAGCACCGGCTCCACATTTTTATATTTATTGTCACATCAGGTTCCTGCCAATGGGTGGCACAGGAGCAATTCTAATATTCTCCTGAAACAATTAGTCGACTATTTAAAGATGTTTTAGATGCAATAAATCACCTAGCACCAGAGTTTATCCAGATTCCAACAGCAAGCAATACGGACCTTGATGTTATACTACCAGAAATTATTACAAATTCAAAATTCTTACCTTTTTTTCAGAATTGTCTTGGAGCAATTGATGGGTCTCTGATTCCCTTGAATGTATCTGCAGTAGATGCACCAGCTAATAGAACAAGGAAGGGCTTCACTGCCCAAAATGAATTTGTTGCCTGCAGTTTTGACTACAAGATTCTATTTGTTTTATCAGGATGGGAGGGATCAGCTCCTGACTCTCAAGTCCTAGCTGATGCCTGTGATAAAGGCTTTCAAATTCCAATTGGAAAGTTTTACTTAGCAGATGCTGGATATGGAATATCACCTGAATACCTTACAACCTATAGAGGTGTTCGCTATCATTTCAAAGAGCAGATAATTGGGAATCAGGCATAAGTCTCCTTTATAATGATCCTTCTAAATTTATAGTCTTAATACTAACTCTGTATTAATTTCAAAAAGACCACAAAATGCAAAAGAATTATTTAATCTCTGCCATGTTTCTGCAAGGAACTGCATTGAGAGGACCCTTGGTATTCTTAAAACAAGATTTAAGATATTAAAGCAAGCATCCAATTATAGTGCAATTACCACAGCGGCAATCTTTAATAGAGTGTGTTGCCTGCACAATATAATTGCCCTTGATGCTATCCCAGCCTCCAAGTGTGGACCCATTCTTACCAAAGCCAAGCAAGTACATCAAGAGGTAGCTGCACAAGTTATGCAACCAGTCCTAAATTCTATGCAGCGAAAAAAACTAGGAGAACAGCTGAGAGATAAAATTGCCTGAGATATGTGGGAGAGTTATCAGAAAATTATGGAGGAGAGGAGATTTGAGCAAGAATAATTACAAAAGAAATATAAACTTGACTAGTACTATGTATACTTTTAATATAAAAAAATTATACCTGACTTATTCTAGAAGTATGTGAGTTGATAGCATCCTTTATCCACTCAACCTTGAAATCCTTAGAAAGAACTATGAATGTAACACACTCAATTGGACTCTCCTTAAATACAGATATTATGACCTTTGCCTCTGTCATTGTAAGTTCTCCTAAAGTATACATTGAATTAACTACTTCTAAACACTCAGCATAGGGTCTAAATTCTACAGGAACATTTGTTAACTTAGAGGATTTATATCTTTCTTGATTTATATTACTATACTCTTTTGATGATCCACTATCATCCTCGTGGATACTCCGAGCCCGCTTATCATGTCCTCTTGCTAACATATTATTAATTAACCCCATCATACCCTCTTTGACCTCACCAGCCATTCCCGTAATTTTCTCTAACTCCTGATTTGCTAATTGAGAGGAAGTTAATGATTTTTTTGATCTCCTTGAAGTAGTGGTTATAGTAGGGAGCTGATCTAAACAAACTGCGTCAAGTACCTGGTTATTGTCTTCTATCTCACAAGTTGCATCAGATCCTGACCACTGACTAGCATACTCGGTTCTGTCCTCGTTGGTATCCCAATGGTCTCCACTATCTCCATCATATTTACTATTTCTATTAGTACTATTGCTCCCACCACCAACACCAGTACTAATACCACCAATACCAATACTACTAATTCCAACATTACCTCTACTACCACCATCATCACCAACTCCATCAACTCTACTAATTCTATCAACTCTACTACCTCTATCACCTCTACCTCTATCACCTATACCCCCTCTACCTAGCCCATCCCTTCTATCAACTCCATGATCCGAGTCCCCAATATCTCCACTATATCCATCATATCTATCATTTTCACTTTCGAAACTATTCACCCTTCTACTATTCCTCCTATCTCCTCCCCCACTGGGTTGTCCAATATCTGCATATCTTTCCTTATAGTAAGATATTTCCCCTTCAAACAAGTCAGGATTAGGTTACAATCTCAAATTACTGGACATATTCTGACTATTCTGAGTAGTTTGATAGCTAAGCTGACTACCTCTTCTAGGCAATTGTGAAGATGCTGGGGTTACTGCATTCACTCCTGTAGCAGTCGTATTGCAAAAGATTTCATTCAGCTCTTCATTGTTGTCTAGTACTTTCTGCCTAAACATCATTGCACCTGGGTGGTTCTACATATTTTTGATCGTTAGTTCTTGTAAGGTAGAAGCTATATTCTTTTTTCTTACTTTATTAGGTGCTCATATATTTATATAATCATTCCATACACTATCAGTAGCAGTTACAACTTTACTTGAATCATTCCAACCAAAGCCAGAAGAGTTCAGTAGATGGTTAAACATTTTCCAATTTCTTTTATACTAATATCTACATTAGTACACTTGCTCCATAGCATTAAATATTTATTTCAGGGAATGATTCTTACAGTAGCTGATCGGGATTTAATCTGCCCAATTGCCAGGCTCCCATCTTTACTTTCTCTATTGAACTCCGAAAGTATCTCCATCCAAACATCTTTCTTGAAGCCATTATCCAGTTTTTTACCCTTGTGGTATTGGCAAAGCATAGATGTGATTAGGATTTTATCAGCCATTGTTGTCCATAAGGCTTTTGCTGGTTGTGTAGATATATTGGAAGTCATTGTAATTTGTGTAAAGTTTGTGAATGTAGATTGTTGAATTTTGACAAGTTTTTTGTAGGTGTAAAGGTGAGGAAGTATTTTTGTTTACTCAAAAGGGGGGTATTTGTTTATTATTATTACATAATCTGACATTATACTAACAAAAAAACATGCTAAGAAATACTGGCATTTCAAATTTTCACTGTACCATACACCTCAGAATTTGAAATTACAATTTAAAATGGCTAAAATTTGAAATTGTGGTGAGCCACCCCCTTAGTGCCTTGCACTAATTCTCTTAATTTCATCCTTGCTTCTCCCTTTGGGTCTACTGGTCCGAACTGACCTTGTAGTGCTTCTACAAAATCAGGCCAATTTTGCCAAGTTGCTGTACTAATTCCTTCCATATACGGTGTAAGCCAACTACTACCATCTCCTCTTAGTAGACTCGAGGTGTATGTTATTTTTTCTTCTTCATGTCCTTCTGCCCACCCTGTTGCTATAAAGTAGACTCGTAGTTGTGCTAGCCAGTTCCTTATTTTATCTCTTTTTCCCAAGAAGGTTTCTGGCTCCTTAATCTTTGGTCTTCTTGTACCTCTTCCCAGGGCCTGGATTACTTGTCTAAGTTGTTCTGCCGTCAGTTCTGGCAGTGGTTGGGCCCCTCCCTGTTCCTCCCCTGCTGGCGGTACTCCTCCTGCTGGTGCCGACATTCTTTGGTCTTTGTGTTCCTCCGATGATGTAGATCCTTGTTTTGATCTTTCTTCTGATATAACCGGACTTCCTGTTCTTCCTGTTTCCGAGGCTGTTCTTGCAAGTGCCCTTTCTACTTCTGGAAGTTTTAAAGATTGATCTTCGTATTCAAAATCCATATTTTCGTTGGGTGTTGCAGTGACGCAACCAAATGTTAGGATCGCTTATTCTATCACTCCTAGTATATAACCAAGCAACAGGTAACGATGTTGTATCAATCTTTATTAGATGCTGTAAATGGGGTTAATACTTAACCTGGTATTCATTGTTGTATTTAGTCTTCTTTAAGACTTAAATTCTTATCTTTACTTAGTCTTCCTAAGACTAAGTTATTCATTTACTTCCTTTTTTGTCCTACAAGGAAGATATCTCGCAATGTTCTTTCTTTAGTAAAGAGTGTAAAGGTGTTTTATATTCATAAAGTCGTATAGTTATATCTAGGAAATAACTTAGGTGGTTGCGTGAAGAACTAACTCTCTGGTCCTACTAACCTCTTTATATAGTTCTTCCAGCAACCCACTTACAAATCAATAACTATTATGAGCCACAATTGTGACTCATACATTCGTGTAACATAATAATCACCTAACCTTAACTGGTCAGGTGTGAAACTCACATGACTTCTAAATAAGTCATGTGCACAAAACAACTAATAACTTTAAACAAGTTATTACGCAATTCAATCAAATATAATAACTATAACTCGCAATTGCTAGTCATGTGTGAGACTCACATGATCTAATTGGTCATGTGCGCGAAACCATTATAAACCTATGACCTCATAATCATGAGTCATGTGAAAACCTTTTTCCGCGCTAGGTTTGTAACAATATATCCCTTCAACTGTGGTAATGCTACAATGAAGTCGATAGAAATATCATTCCATGGTCTTATTGGCACCTCAATTGGTTCAAGCAACCCAAATTTCTTATGTCAGACTGTCTTGCTCCATTGACCTGTATCACAAGTATGCACATACTCCATGATGTGCTCATCCATCTTTGGCCAGTAGAAATTTGCCTTGATTCATCCAACTATCTTGTATGTCTAAAAGTGTCCAGCAATATGGGAATCATGTTCCACCTCCATGATTGTCTGCTTCAACCCTTTGGCCTCTGGTATATACCACATATTCTTATCGAGTAGTAAGTCCTTTTCTATTGAGAAACTAGGGTCAATATCTTTCTGCCCATTGATGACTAACTTGAATATACCCATGTACTTGTCATCTGCACTAGTTGTTTTCTTAAGTGCTTCCAAAAAGGGAGTTTGCAACCGATAGCCTTGGCAAGATTGCAATACCTGTGGTCGCAAGATGTTCTGCTCCTCATTTACAACCCATTGACCAAGTCGGAAAATAGTTGTTTCAGGGTTTGGTTGAAAATTACCCCCCCCTGCAAGGTGGTAGTCCCTATGCCTTGACAATTCATCAGCCTTCTCGTTCAACCTACCTTTGCGGTAGATAACCTTAAAATTGATCAGTTGCAAGAACTCTGCCCAGCAGTGTTGCTGTGTATTCAGTATCTTAGTACTATGAAAGTATTCAAGATTCTTGTGATCAGTATATATAACAATCTGATCAGCAACCAACCTCTGTAAATGATCCTTTTCTTTGAATGCCACCACAATCGCAGTCATTTCCTTATCATGGATATCATAATTCACTTCTACTGGTACGAACCTCCTACTATGATAGGCTACTAGGTGCCATTTCTCATCCTCACAGAGCTGGGATAAGATGTCACCTAATGCAAAGTCACTTGCATTAGTCTCTAACTTTGTTGGCCAGTTTGGGTCAAAGTGTGCTAGAATAGGGCTGGATGTAAACAACTCCTTTAATTGCTCAAAAGCCTCCGAGCAGGCTGGTGTCCAGTCCTATTTAATATCCTTCTGTATCAGGTGTGTAAATGGCCTTATCATCTTGCTAAACCCCTGAATTAACCTTCGGTAGAAGTTAGCAAAGCCTATGAAGCTGTGTACTTTGACGACACTCTTTGGACTTGACCAGTGCTTGATTGATTCTACCTTTTCTGTTGTCATTGATATCCCACGATCAGATATCTTGTACCCTAGGAACTCAACTTCCCTCTAGTGGAAGGTTGACTTCTGGATGCTAATGCATAAGCCTACTTCTTGCAGCTTTTCCATCACTCTTCAAACTAGAGCAACATGCTTCTCTATAGTCTCCAAGTAGATCAGGATATTGTCCATGTCAGTGATGACTTCTTCATCTAATAGACCTCTAAATACATCATTTATCATACTCTGAAAAGTAGATAGTGCATTACATAACCTAAAAGGCATCACGGTATACTCATATAATTCATACTGACAATGAAAAGCAGTCTTCCACTCTTCACCCTTTGCCATTCGCAAAAGGTAGTAACCATTTTTCAAATCAAACTTGGTAAATACCATTGCTTTCCCCAGTCTATCTCTCAGCTGATTCATTAGTGGGAGGGAATAATGGCTCTTCACGGTTATCTTGTTTAGTTCTCTATAGTCAATACATAACCATAAAGTACCATCTGGTTTTGGTACAAACAATATAGGAGCAGTGGCCAGTGTGCCAAATCTCCTGATCTTTCCAGTCGCTAGCATCTCATCAAGGTACTCATGGAGTGCCTCTTGTTCCTTCTCAGAGAGGGGATAGATCGGACCAAAAGAAGAAGTCATTCCCACCTGTAGTTCAATCTTGTGATCATACTTGGAGTGCTGTGGTAAGGACTCTATCCTTTCTTCAGTAAAGATGTCACCAAAGTTCTTACATTCTGGGAGGAGCTTTATTGTGATATCATTTCCAACTTCATCTGAGAACTTAGCCATCCTGAGGAGATGGACAGATCCTTGATCCTTAGCCGTTATTTCTTCCTCAGTGATGAATTCAAATGGCCAGAAACCACATCCAACTAGGCAGTTTGCCTTACAGTATGCTGACAGCCAGGCCAGTATACCCTTTTCCCAATCAATGTCTGGGTTATGCTCAGAGAGCCAGGACATTGGAAGATACTCATCAATTTTGCCCTCCAGAATTTCTGCAATCTCAAAGCTCATTTTATTTGAGTAGTCTCCTATCTTCATCCTTACCACCTTGGTATAATGGAGACCAGATCCTGGGATATTATTCCCACTTGCATCTAGTATGGGGGAAGGAGTCTTCCTTCAGATACAGGGCATTTGAGTGTCTTTTACCCATCTGCTACTGAGCACTGCTGCTGTAGTGCCACCATCTAGAAGTAGTGCTCCTTCCACACTACTTCTTTTTGCATTCAGTTGCCACTCTAGTCTAACCTTTACCCAGATAGACTTTGTATGTCATGGGGGACCTGAGAGTTTGTGCTGCTTTCTGGTTTTTCCTTTGGTAGACATTTCTAAAATCAAGTAATGTGAGTAGGTAAGTAAGGGTATAGGGTCTCTCATCTTTCAATACAAGAGGGGTCAAAATAGGTCAATAGCAGTTAAGTTTAAAGTGTTTTGCAAACAGTGAAGTTATAAAATCATGAGTCAAAGAAAGTTGTGCTGTTTAGTATCACGCCAGCATGATTTTGGGTACTAAACCCCCCTCAGGTAAACTAGGAAATAACTTTCAATTGTATATGATCAAGTCCCACCTGATGTAAACATAACTAAACCAGATCCAAACAAACCAAGAAAAACCAAACAACATATAATAAGAAAACCCAATAGATGTATAACAGAGACGACCCTTAATACCAAAAACCCATAAGAAAACCTTTTCCATCCTTAACTACCTGACTCCACTAAGCCTAGTCAATTTTAGCTTTCTATACAGAGTCTTCAGAGCGTGGACTTACCTTGTCCATCTCTAGCCTATCAAGTTTATCACCCCAGGATATCATTGTTGGCCTAGGGAATTGTTAGTTGCTAACTAATTTCTCTTTAGAGGTTACTTACCTAGTTTAAAGTATCTGGATCAACTTCCATTATCTGAGGGGTTGATTCATGGCTTTCAAGAATCACTCTAGTAACAGGAGGAGGGGCCTCAATGTGCTTAACATTATTAGAAGGACCAGAGGTATGGTCTGCTGCTTCTGCAGATCACTTACGCACCTTGGCTGGCTTGGAAGCACTAATAACCAGCGTAACCAAGGTACACTTCCACCAGAAGTGACCTGGTTGTCCACATTTAGTACATTGGTCTAACTTTCGGTGCTTGTCAAAGAGTGTGCTAGGAATATCCTTATGAGTAATTGAATACACTGAATGTTCCAGCTTTGACTGACAGCTGCCTGAAGAGTTAATAGGTTTGGGATTCTGCTTATCCAAAACCTTTCCCTTCTTCTGTTGCTTCTTTGAGGAATGTTTGTCCTTACTCTTATCATGACTGGATCCCTTGTCTTTAACCACTGTTCAGCTAAAGCATGTATTGTCTTCCAGGTCATGGCCAGTTTTCCTTAGAAGATTGAGGTACTCATTTACATCCTTGGGATGGGGGTTCTTCTGAGCCCAAACTGTCCCCAGTTCTGATGTAATGCCAATACGTACCTTGTCTTTCACTGCTCGTCCATCTGTATATCCTAGTTTGGTCATTAGATCAATGACCTTATCCAAGTACTTATCTAATTGGCTGGGCTTCATCTCCAATGAGGTCCACTTGGCTAAAGAGTGATCCTGATCGGCATGTCCTCCAAAACTGGTTTCCAGATGATGGCAGAATCCTTCCCAGGTATGTAGCTCATTGTATAGGTTAAATCACATTCCACTTCATTGGGTAGTCTCCTCATTAATGTAATGGTAGAGACCCATATAACAGCTTTTGGCAGAACCTTCCAAGAGAGGGATGACCAAGCTAATCTTATCTATATCATCAGTAACAGATTTACAGAAATAATTAAACTTGATTTCCACATCATTAAGAAATTTTAGAGTATCATTAACATCTCTAGTAAAAGTGTAATGACCTACCAGAGGGTGTCTTACAATAAAACCTGTCTTCCACAGATATGGGAGACCCTCAGGACAATATGTAAGGGTGGTTTAGTTCACTATAGTAGAAAACTAGGCGTATTATAAGATTGTAGTATATAAGGCATGCTTGGGAAAGGCTCATGTAATGAGGCCTGAGTTACCCTGACATGAGGTCTGAGTTACCCTGCCATACAGTCCGAGTTACCCTGACATGGTACCCAAGTTACCCTACCAAGTACATAGAGGTACTTACTTGGGGCAGAGGGTGATTCTACAAGGGTTGAGTACTCTGGTAAAATCCAAAGGTTACAAACCTGGTAGCCTGTAGAGGCCTATAGGAGGAGCTAAAGGGCTCCGAATGCCCAGAATTTTACAGAGGTATTCGGAACACCGCTTGCAGCCCTGGAGTGAGGACCCCACATCATGGGCCTATGGCTGTTGAGTTTCTCCCTTCCTAACAAAAGGAACTGAGTGGAGCCACTCTTATAACACTGTATAGGTTGTCACTGCCCGTCCAACAACATGCTGTCTGTAAGATATATAAGACGGCATAGGGTGTGCTCCAGAGGAAGGGCTATCCTCTGGTACCAAATATGTGTAAGACGGACAAGACCTGAAGGAGTTACTCAGGTGATACTAGAAGGGTAGTCTAGAGCCTCTTGGGTAGTCCCAGGGTGACCCAGAAGATATTGGAGCATCTCTGTGCAAGAGAATCACACATAGGCACAACTCATGCCTAATTGCTGTAAGACCATTGTGGTTATTTGAGAACTTGAAAAGCATGATTCTCATAACGGTAGGGGTGCTTTCAGGGAGTTGACTGTGGGTAGTGCCCACCAACCCAATCACTAAGGTACCCCCCCAGGGCAGCCGAGTAGACTTTCCTATCAGGAAAAGACCAGATTAGAATGAAGTAGAAGGTTCAACTTGATCATGAGAGCCATGTCTACTAAAGGCTTGCATAGATGAAATGCATATGGGTATGAGAGTTTGTAAGTGCTATATCTCCTCAGTTGCATGATAGTTCGCTACTAGTATGTCAACAATATGAAGAGTTTTTGTCATGCAGTCGCATTTGACATGCAGTGCTTGAAACACTTAATGTTGGAAGGAGATTTTGCCAGAGTGAACCAACATCTGCAAAGGAATAAGGTCCTTAGTGGTGTGTGTTGGTCAGCCTGGAGGAGACTGGTGAGTTCATGATTAAGTTAGAGTAGTGATGGGTGGGAACTGGCAGTCTAGGATATTCTGCTTGAACTATATGCGAGTCCCACTCTACTCTGGCAATCAACTACCTCTCAAGAAACTTAATGAGTGAAGCTGTGGCTTAATGATATTAAGTTTTACTGTTTAATTCTTCTTTACTCTACTGTAGATTATTGCTTTTGATCTTTGAGTCACTTCAGTGTGGTCGTGAACTTGGGATCCATCTTCCCTTAGGGAACCCCCATTCCAAAAAGCCTTAACATCACCCAATTTCTCAGGTTTCTTAGGCTTTACCTTGGAAGCTGTCTTGCTTTCCTTCTTACATGACTGTAAGAATTTGGCCAGCTTACAAGTTCTGCAATTGTAGCATCTCTTCTTTGAGTCATTCCTGTTTGGCTTACATCACCTAAGGAATTGCTCAAGATTGGGGAGGGAGTCGGCATCATCATCTGAGCTGCTAGAGGAATCAGAACTACTCGGATCTCCTCCAGCCCCAGCATTTCCACCTGTTGGGTGCTTATTACCTCTACCTTCTCCTGTGGCATCATATATATCAAAGTATTCCTTTGAATTACCCTGACCACTAAAGTGGGAACCACCCCTGGATGGTGGCACTGGGTGTGGTGTCGGAAGGGGTAAGTGAGTACTATCTAATTGACTTGGAGTTCCCGTTACTTGCCCAGGTTTATGGCAGGACTGTTGGTATTCCAAACAGGTATCCAGTCCGAGTTGGAGCCCTTAGTGGCAAAGTGAACTGCAGAAATCACATGTGATTTTTTCAACTTCAGGTCTCCTTTCTCTTGATGCAGGTTGTCCTGGTAGGTGTCTAACTACCTGTGGAGGTAGCTTTATGTACCCATCAACATGGTGGTAGCGCCTTTCGAAAATTGACCCTCCCTCGACCGAACAAGCAGGGAAATACTCACTCACAAGTGATTGCACCCACGGTCCCATGACCCCAAGATATCCCGCACCAGTACCTGAAGGTTTAGGTCCTGGAGCTGGCAAATGATTATATCAGTATTTCGTGCCAGCATCTGTGGTACATATCCTGTAGGGACTGATGTCGCACTACCAAAAGGTCTTTCCCCTGTGGGTGGTCAGACAGCAACTATCAGGGTATTTCTGACTCCTGAAAGAGTCGTTGATGTTTCTCCCACCAGTGGTGTCTGCCTTATCCTTCTCTCCACCCTTGCCATGGGCTAGTCACTGGAGCCAGCACCCAGAAAGGACCATTGCCTTTACTCCTCCATGCTCATCGGGGGTGATTGGAAGGAGCCTGTCAGGCTTCCTGAGAGAACTACTCTTCCCAATTGTTACTGATTTCTCGTATCCCTAAATGGGTGAGAAACTGCCTTACTTCTGCCTTCTGCAACATTTCATGAAGTATTAGAGCAAAGTTAGGTGCTTGTTTTTCAGCAAGCACTAATAGAAGGAGAGGAGCATCTCTCAGAATTGCATCATTGTCAGAGTCTATAGCATATCTACTTTGGACTGCTTTCTCTAGAGCTCTCATCCTGGTGTTTAGTGCATTGGTAGTTTGGACATACTTGTGAAAGGCAGCTTGTTGATTCAACATCCAACTCCATACTATTTTCACCATATACTGATGAAACACAGCTTGCCTTTACTCATTCCAGAAATGTAACTGTTACTGGGCTGTATGAAATTGACAACTGATTTCCCAAAGGATATAAGGTTCAACATACTTACATGTAAAGTCAGCAAAGCTGGTACCCTGATTGTCAATACCCATCATCTCAGTAAACTCAGTATCATGGGAAAAGGATTGCATGAGGGCCCTTGGGTCTGCAACAACTAATTCTTGACATGGCTGAAGAACCTTAACGGGAGCAGCTTCAAGCAATAGTAGTAGAGGTTCCAACTCTAAACCCCATAGATTCAGAATAATATTGGCTCGTAGAGTTTGAGCAGCATGTTCCTGTGCCACAGGGTCAGTAAAACCAACTTTGGAAGACATAATTCTTGCCACCCAATGCTTCTTGTACCAGACCAGCAACTCGTACTTGAATATATCAACGTAGGAAGGTTTTGTGGTACCAAGTTTAAGAGGTTTAAGCATGGAAGTTGCTTAATGATGTACTATAATGGGGGCGCTCTAAGGGAAGATGGGTCCCAAGTTTGCGACTGCACTGATGTGACGCAAAAATCAAAGCAATAATCAACAGTAGAGTAAAGAAGAATCAAAACAGTAAAACCTAATATTGTTAAGCCGCAGCTTCACTCAGTAAGTTTCTTGAGAGGTAGTTGATTGCCAGAGTACAGTGAGATTTGCATATAGTTTCAGTAGAATATCATATACTGCCAGTTCCTACCCATCACTACTCTAACTTAATCATAAGCAAACCCATCTCCTCTAGGCTGACCAATACACACCACTAAGGACCTTATTCTTTTGTAGATATTGGTCTGCTCTGGCTAAATCTCATTCCAACATTAAGTGTTTCAAGCACTTCATCTCTAATGTGACTGCTAGATAAAAACTCTTCATATCATTGACATGCTAGTGGCGAACAACTATGCCACTCAGGAGATATACCACTTACAAACTCTCATACCAATATGCATTTCCTCTACGTAAGCCTTTAGTAGACATAGCTCTCACGATCGAGCTGAACCTTCTACTTCATTCTAATCAGGTCTTTGCCTGATAGGAAAGTTTACTCAGATCCCATGGTGGGGTAACTTGTTGATTCACTTGGTGGGTACTGAGAGAACCAAAACCGGTCCAGACAGAAAACAAGAAAAAGGTAGAGAAGGTTCACTTCTCTACAAGGAAAAGGAAAAAGGAAAAAGGAATTGCCTGTCAAAGGAGGACAAACACTACCAGGTGTGGGCAAAACACCGCATGCACAGCTGGAAGTCGAAAGATCGTCCTTGGGAAACAAATCTGTCGATAATAAAATCACACACAAGAGAAAAGGAAAGTCAATATTGGAGGAGGGAAAAATATAAAATGTATCCGTATTCATTGTTCGTCGCGCTTCTATCTCTCTCTCTTGTAAAAACTACGAGTGGTTGTTCCTTATATAGGAATCAACTATACATGCCAAGTCTCAAATACTAAAAACTGTCCCTCAGAACAAAACCTAGCAATAACTCTCTAGGTCAATGAACTAAACTTAACTTTTCTATAACAATATCTAACCTAATAATCTCCCCCACAGATGTACCCCAGCTCCCGATGACATCGACCCAGATGTCTAATGCTTCTAAAAAAACAATAGAACTCAACATAGTATCCAAATAATAACATCTAAAAAATACTTTTGAAAGCCCAAACTACCCATACCTGTCATCCACTACCAATATCAGAAACATCAAACGCCTGCTGTCCCACTTGCCATACTGCTTGCACATCTCCCATCGCTCCCTGCTCATATTCTACCATTGGGACTTCAGTAGTAGACCAATTCACTGCATTCGGATAATCCTTGGTACGTAGAACATATAGTACCAAATTGTCAAGGTGGAATCGCTTGGTGACACCAGGAGGGTCATGTAATTGGCGAACGTGGGCACTGACACTTGACTTGGAAATACGTTCCAGAATCCTTGGAGTCGTCCATCTTGGTTCAAGTTTGCATCCCTTCTCTTTTGCTTGTTGAAAGTCTCGAAGAAGCACCAAGTCACCCACTTGAGGACTCTTGTATCTAGCAGTCACCTTCGCCTTCAGCTTATCCTGTGTATGAGCCAGTCTTTGTCCTGATTCAACTCTACGTTCCTCTCGCAAATTGACATAAGAGTGCACCTGCTCCTCAATTGGTATAGGCGGATGATTAACTTGTGTTGCCATTTTCTTGAGCCAATCAACAAGGCCCGCGTCCTGTTTCCTGGTGGTTGATAGATTAAACCCCAACAGAATCTCAGCTGGTGTATAACTATAGATACGAATGCATCGAGTATTGATAGCAAGAACTGCATTCCAGATTTGTAAACCCCAGTCTCGAGAGGAATCATTGGCGATACAATGAAGTTGTATTCGACCCATTAACATTTGTACTTATCGTTCGCTAAGTCCCACTGACTGTGGATGCGAGATGGCTCAAGGAAAGTGCATCACACTATGGTCTACCCACATTTTCCTGATTGCTGCATTTGTGAAGTGGGATCCATTGTCGGTATAGACTGATAGCGGCCAGCCTACTACTGGAATAACGTGATCGAGGAGTGCTTTCATTGTTGATACTTGATCTGCCTTTGTTACTCCCACTGCCCAAAGAAAGTGAGAAAAGTAATCAATCACAACCAAAATATAAACGTTTCCGGTTGACTGGCATGGAGGATTAATCGGTCCAACATAGTCCATTCCTATCATGTCTAAGGGCTTGAACTGTATAATTGGTTGAATGAGGCCCGCTTTCTGTAATTTGGTGACCTGCTGACAAGCTTCGCAGGAGGAGACCCAGTGTCCGATATCTTGAGCATGCGATGGCCAGTAGACTTTGCCATGTGGACGGCCCATTGTGATCCTGGTTGCGAAGTGACCATGTCCCTCATGGAGATTGTTCAAAACCTGTTCCATGTCTGCTTCCAGCACACAGCTTGTAAGCTCCACATTTTTCTCCCGGAAGAACAGCTTTGGCTCCGACCCATCTAGAAGAAAATATTTCCACATCATCCTTTCCAGCACCTTCTTCTCACTTCTCCCCATTTCCATTCCCCTTGCACCCATTTGCCCAGTATCCATCTCATCCAACCTTCCCTGAACCACTGCACCATACATATCTGACTCCAACCACTTTTTCCATCTCCTCCTTCTCATATCCTTCGCTGCCTTCTCCAAATCTGCATTCAATTCCAAACTTTCCTCCACTTCCTCTTTTTGTATACTAAAAATACCTATTTCACCACCCAAATCCAAACCACCCCACTATTCCCCTCTCTCCGCTCCTTGAATGTCAACTCCCATTCTCCAGAAATACTTTGAATTTCGCAATACACTAGCCATCGTGGGATTAATTGTGACATCAGTGGCTAAATTATGAGCTGGAATAACCATTTGAATAGCTGGTCAAAAACCGTGACTATCTTCAACAACATGATTCGATAGCCAACAAGTTGGAAGCCGAGAAAGTCCATCTGCAATCCCAATAAAATGTGTTTTGGCAGACCAGTGGAAAAGTCGGAAGTAGTATTCACTGAGTCGTTCCTGCCATTTTGCTATTCATCTGTGGGCATCATTGTCAGGACCTGTTAAAAGTGTCCTAAGTGCTTCATGATCGGTATAAACAAAGAGAAGATGAGGAGAAGCCATAACAAGCCATCGAACTTCGGTCAAGCAACGAACAACGGTAAGCGCCTCATGTTCGGAGTTTGAATAGCGAGTCTCAGCATCAACCAATTTAAACGACATAAATACAATCAATCATTCTGCTTCTCTATGACGTGGAGAATTCGTTGCCTCTTCTCCTGCATCGATTCCATCAAGCTGAAACAGAACACCCCCTACTCCTTGTTTACTCGCATCAACAGCGAGGTGGTATTGTGCCTTGGGGTTCGGTGAAGCCATGGCATTATTGGCAATCGCTTGTTTCATTGCCTGAAATGCAACATCTTTCTCTTTGGTCCACTCAAACGTCTCTTAGAAATGTTTTCTCTACAATCCTGACTCTTTGTTCATCTTCTCAATGTCCTTATCGTCACTTCCATACTTTAGAATCTGTACTGATTCTGCCCTTCCTGGTATAAAGTGCCATAAAAATGGAGTCAGGTAACAGAAAGCCTCAACCTGTATCAAAGAAACTGGAGTGGGCCAATCCAATATAGTTTGACGTTTTCATAAAAATGGTCGAAGTCCGTTTTCACCAGCTTCAAGACCAACGAAGTCTAAGGAATCACAAAAAAAATGAGACTTCAAATCTTTTAAGTACATTGGTCCCCAAGCACAGCGTGGAAAGAACTCCTTGTGAAGAAACCGGTACATCTCATCCAAGGTTATCGCACTCCCATAACTGTGATCAATCATGCCATCAAATGCAATGTCTCCTCTGTCTCTGATCATGGAAGGCATCCCACAAAGAGGAAGCGTCTCTCCAGAGTCATCATCGTAACCCTCCGGAGTTACCCCAAACACCAAGTCCCTGAACCGAGTATAAGTATGGGTACCACCAGTAAGTCCTTGCCTCACAACATTGTAGCAATACATCCCATAAGGAGTTACAAATCTGAGCTTGGTTTCATCTCCTTTCCTGACTGGCATCGCCCAGTAGGAGTTGGTAGCATCCGTGGTGAAAAAGAACTTCTTTCCCTTCTTTAGAACTGTATAGACAATCTGTTCTAGACTGGGACAAGGATACTGTGATTTTTCAGTCACCCGATTCAAAGGAATGAAATTATGAACCATTCTTAGATGTGCCCCCTTGGGCAAGGTTTTGGCTTGTGGCTTTAATGGAAACTTTGTCCGAGCACCCTATTCACTATCACACCAAAAAATCAACCCGGCTTCCTCCATCTTCGGTAGCAGTCATCGACAGAATGCTATCTCCTCCTCTGAATAGAGAGGAATTTTAGCACGGAATGGTTTCGCATTTGGCAATAAAATGATGGCGTGTTCGATAAGATCGATACGGCGAATTCGAAGAAGGTCTGTTTCAAAAACATCTTGCCATGTATATAGCATCCTTTTAGGTTTTCTTTTCTCTTCCAACGTCAATTGTTGCCCAAGATGAAGAGCCATCCCATCAAACTACTTATCGACTTTAGTGTCACTTGCGTTTTCTTTTGTGACAATGACCTGACTTGTCGGACGGCAAGTAGTTGGAAAGAGCTGAGCTTTGTTCCTTGTCAGTGCAGACGTCTTCAACACCTTCAAAAAATCCCAAGCTGGATCATGCTCTCGATAACACTTCTCCAGTTTGATATCTTCTCCTTCCACTTCGCCATCTTCCTTACTCTCAATCCACTTTCCCCTCAACCTTCCAAGTCCTCTCTCCTTTTCTTCACCTCGCTCTACCTCCTTCTCTTCCTCCCCTGTAAACAAACTCCTATAATGCCCTGTCACATTTGCACAAAACTCCCAATCCCTACCACTTCCATGTAACTCGCCACTACTCAACACTTCTCCTTCTCCTCCAGGGTCAAATGAGCATCGTCCCTTCTCCTCAAACCAGAACGACGCATTTAGTTTCCCGAAGGGAATGACTTCTCACCCTCCTCGTCCCAATGATCAAGCTCATGCAACAACATCTCAACCGCTTCCTCAGCCTCATTATTATCTACCTCCAAATGTGCCTCATCATCATCCTTTTCCATGTGCATTGGTGACTTTGTGATGGGAATGCCAGATACCTTGCGGCGAACGTGATCACTGCCCTCAATGAAAAGACTCTGATTCTCGAGATATTTGACAGCATGAACTCGTTTTAGCCAATGACATGAGAGCAAAAGCTGATAGGTCTCTGAAACTGCAACTTCAAAAACCTTGATGCGAGCAAGGATACCAGAGATGACCACATCTATCCACACATAGTTTTTCGAAACCACCAAGTGATCATCAGCCAATCTCATTGCCAGACCACTAACAGGATACCGATACAGCATTAATTTATCAACTAAACTTATAGATATTAAGTCTAACATGGCTCCCGGATCTACCAGAACATCCGGAATCCGAAACTCTCCAACCCAAGCATCAATGTACAAACATTCAACATTGTCGTCAGCACCACTGGTGGCCTCGCTTATTACCTCATGGCCTAAGGGCTGTTGAGCAAGCTGAAGGATGGTCAATGGTGGCGGCGGTGGAGCTGGAATGAATTTCTTTTTGCGCACACGAGGAACCGACAAATGAAGAAGCTCTGCAAGGTCTCGACGAAGGCATGGTGAGACATCGAGAAGCTGCAGAAGTGTAATGTGCAAAGTTGTCGCAGGTCCTTCTAAAGCATCATGAATAGTAAATAGGATTTGGCCATTCATCCACTTAATCGGTGCGCTCTGATGACTGCCTTTAGCTTTCTTTGAGTCATGAGAAATGGGAACTGGGGCTACTGATGGTCTGTCGGGTTCTTGATTTCCACGAGATGAATCCAACATCTCTGCATCTCGAGCTCTCTGCACCAATTCTCCAATCTCTTGCTGATGATTCCGCAAACTTTGTTCCTGTCGTCCAGATGCCAATGGATTATTTGTTGGTCTTGTCAATCTTCAGACTTGCGAAGTCTCTCCAGCAGCATCGATCCTCCTCGGAACCTTTGAAACCCTTCTACTCACTACACTCTCATCATCATCATCTTCAACTCTTGCTCTTTTCTCCACAAGAGCATTCTCAAATATCATTCTCACTGCTGGAATCTTCACCAATACAGCACAAGCTTTCCCCAACCCACTTCTTCCAACTGAACATGAACGAACACATGTCACCTGCGGCAAAGACAAGGATGCACCTTGTACTTGTTGCTCCAAAACTGGGCGAGGGAGAATAGTGCGCAGAGAAACATCAATAGCATTCGCTCCGGACAGTGGCAACGGGAAACAATGATCATTCATCTGGATATCTGGATCTTGCTGCTCTCTATCTCCACAAACATTATCGCGAATTTGCTGCCGTTCATATGAAGACAGAGGAGGATTTCCACATGAGTCCGAATAGTGGCAGCGCTGCCCACAGTTGTAACAAGTAACACGGTTGTTTGATCGGTGATTAACTGGTGGTGCAAATCCATTCCTCATTCCCCTTTTGACACCGGCTTCATAGGTAGACATAAACATGTTGAACTGTTCCTGTGTCATTGTATGCAGAAGGCTTGTATTCGAATTTGACATATTCGGAATTTCGGTTTTCGAAA
Organism: Choiromyces venosus 120613-1; assembly: GCA_003788595.2. Taxonomy (NCBI): domain Eukaryota; kingdom Fungi; phylum Ascomycota; class Pezizomycetes; order Pezizales; family Tuberaceae; genus Choiromyces; species Choiromyces venosus. Next base: position 364,683 of record ML120438.1, read on the forward strand.
ATGAGTTTACCTGAGCAATATTTGTTGGCGCATAAAGAGCGGGTCCTTCCGATTCCTGAAACTTTGGCAAAGGGCAAAAGGGGTCTGGCTCGCCAAGCTCCTGAAAGGAAAACTTAACTACCGACAGAGCCTTTGAAAAAGAGAAGTTGACATCATCCTTGAGATCAAAGGTAACATGCTGCCTCCGATCTTGATCCTTCATCCCCTTTATAAATGCGATAGCAAAAAGTGAATGGATCTCCTTTGGGATTTTCCGGGACAGCTTCTTCACTCTGTGAACATATTCACGAATATGCTCAACATCCCCCTGAGCCAGGGATAACATCTCATTTTGAACCGCGAAGAGAGAAGAGGCCTGAGACGCTTTAATCCCATATCGTTCTCTAAATTCCTCAACAATTTTCTCAAAGTCCTTCTTTGAAGCTTCCGGGAGCCCATAATACCACCAGTGCCAAGCATCCCCTTCGTGTTCCAAGTTTTGACGGAAGAGACGAATCTTAGACTTACTGCTGGCTTGAGTAACTCCAGGAGTAATGGTAGTATCCTAGGATGAAGACACCGTTTCAATGTCATCCAAGTATTCGTCAACACTATCACCGAAATAGCCAGTGCCACCATTAAATGGGGTGATCTTTATAAAGGTAGACATCTCTCTACTGAGGATCGCGTGCCATCGACTATTTCGTTGGTTGATCGACGGATGTTGAGTTGCTGATAATTTGAGGCTGCTGTTCGAAGGGAAAGCAAACAATGAGGATGCTGATGAGGACGAATAAAAGTGTGACAGATCTCGAAATCGTCGTAGGAGCTGTTTGTTCTGGTCGATTGCTTTACTGAAGTTCTCAGGTGTTCTTCTCTCCAGGATGAACAGAAAGAAGCAATCTTCGTAGGACAAAAATAAGAAAAGATAGGTTCCGATTAAAGTAAAAGAGGCAAGGAGGTAATGATGAGTAAATAGTCTCCATGGTGTAGTAATCAAAGAATCCATTTCAGAGCACCAATGAGAGAACCAAAACTGGTCCAGACAGAAAACAAGAAAAAGTAGAGAAGGTTCACTTCTCTACAAGGAAAACGAAAAAAGGAAAAGGAATTGCCTGTCAAAGAAGGACAAACACTACCAGGTGTGGGCAAAATACCACACGTACAGCTGGAAGTCGAAAAGGTCGTCCTTGGGAAACAAATCCATCAAATAAAATCATACACAAGAGAAAAAGGAAAGTCGATATCGGAGGAGGGAAAAATATAAAAATGTATTCGTATTCGTTGTTCACCACGCTTGTATCCCACTCTCTTGTAAAAACTACACGTGGTTGTTGCTTATATAGGAATCAACTATACATGCCAAGTCTCAAATACTAAAAACTGTCCCCCAGAACAAAACCTAGCAACAACTCTCTAGGTCAATGAACTAAACCTAACTTTTCTATAACGATATCTAACCTAATAATCTCCCCCACAGTACTACCCACATTCAACTCCCTGAAAGCACCCCTACCATGATAAGAATCATGGCTTTAGAGTTCTTAAACAACCTCAATCGTCTTACAGTAATATGGCATCAGTTGTGCCCATGTGCAATTTACTTATCCAGAGATCCTCCAACATCTTCCAGGCCACCCCAGGACTACCCAGGAGGCTCTAGACTACCCTTCTGGTATTACCTGAGTAACTCCTTCAGGTCTTGTCTGTTTTACATATATTTGGTACCAGAGGATAGCTCTTTCTCTGGAGCACATCCTATACCTCTCATATATCCTACATACAGTATCCAGTTGGATGGATGGTGACAACCTATACAGTATCGCAAGAGTGCCTCGGCTGAGTTCCTTTTGTTAGGAAGGGAGCAACTCAACAGCCGTAAGGCCATGACATGCGATCCTTATACTGGAACTGCAAGGGGGTGTTAGGAATACCTCTGTAAAGTCCTGGGGCATTCGGAGCCCTGTAGCTCCTCCTATAGCCCCCCAAAGGCTACCAGGTTTGTACCCTTTGGATTTTACTAGAGTGCACAACCTTTATGGAATTGCCACCTGCCCCAAGTAAGTACCTCTATATGCTAGATAGGGTAATTTGGGTGCCATGTCATGGTAACTCGGACTGTATAGCAGGGTAACTCAGACCTCATTACACGAGCCTTTTCTGAGCACGCCTTATATACTACAGTGTTATAACACATGTAGTTATCTACTATAGTAAACAAACTACCCTTATCCATTGACCTCAGGGTCTCCGGTATGGGTGTAAGAATATATTTATTGTAAGACACCCTCTGGTGGGTCATTACATCAAGATCAATACTATACAGTTCTCCTGCATGTCCTGCGATACAGAGGACCCCCAAGATCGACTAGGTTGAATTTTCCCATGGCTGTCAAATGTCTATTTTGTTCCCAAAGATATGTGGGGGCAGGCATATAAAAGAACAACATCACACTGCATATACCAACCTAAACATCATACTTGCCTCTACCAAATGACATCCAACTTCATTGAGTCTAATTAATGATACAGAAATAGACCTATTCCTCGACCGAGAGGTAAATTATGAGAACAAACAGGCATATTCAGAAGATGAATCTAATCTGGACTATCGTGGATGCGACACTGATGCATTGAATAGTGACATGTTATACCAGTCTATTGGTGAAGTACTCAGCCACAACACCTCAGTGATGGCCAGTAGACAAGTGTATTACCCAGCTGATGGGGAAGCAATTGGAAATGTGGGTAGGTTTGAGGATGAACACCATACTCTGTGCCAGGATCCATGGGCTCCATTTGCCAATGCTCACAATTTCAAACTTCTATCTTGGTTCTTTCAGAGTAACGTCATAAAGTATTGAATCAATAAATTCTTTTCCAATGGTCTCGCTAGTTCTGGATGAGTCATCTATAGTTCAATGCACATGGTGGAGAATCATCTCCAATTATTGGACCCCTATAGTCCTTATCTACAATCATTTCAAGGTAAAGTTAACAATGACAAGAGAATGCAGCATTTCTTCTATTGGAACTTCCTTGACTGTATCAGATACCTTCTTCGGCAAATAGGATACAGGGATGACTTGGTCTATATGCCGTGGTGTGAATATATCTAGAATGAACATAGGATACATACTGCGATGCATATGATGGACTGGTGTTGTGATCTCTATATTGTACTGGACTCCGATAAGTCAATGTCCTGTCTGGATCATGTGATAAGGGGGTGGTTACCATGACGACGAAGTCAAAACTTTAAACAAAGTCAAAATGTTAAACCAAGTTGAGAAGAAAAAGAGAGAAGGAAACAAATGATGTTCAAAGAGGGACTTGGATATGTAAAAATATGCAGTGAAGAACCAGGCCTGGGAGAAGTGAATATAGATAAATAAAAAGATCAAAAGGAAGGAAGAATAATTGGAGAAAAGTGAAAGAAGAGGTAAAAATAGAGAAAAAAAAAAGAAGGAAAGAGAGGGTAAGACCAAAGAGAAGTAATGAGAGAAGAGTAAAAAAGGTAGGCAAACAAAGTAGATGAGACAAGAAAAGAGAAAAGAGGAGAAGACAGGAAAATACAAATATAACCAAAATAAAAAGGAAAACCATCAAGTGAGAATGAAGACAGAGAAATAAGAGAGGAAGAAAAAAGAGAAGTGAATGAAGAAGACTAATTATTTGAGCAAAAGAGATCAAAATAACATAATTACCTTATAAGTTTTCAGAATTTATTGTACCTAATTCTCTCCATTGCTACAAATTTGTATAATCTTTACATCTACAATCATTCTTACCACTACTTTAGGCAATAGTGTAATAATATATCCACATCCTTATTTCTCCTTTACCTTACTGTTTAGACCTTTATGTTCTCATTCCTCACCAAACTAAACACTGGCACTAATTGTCAACACGATATTTAATCAAGAATAGTGTGGATCAAATAGGATTCCATGATGACAAAAAATATTTTGAATATTGTGTTATAAAAATTAGGTCTTATCATACAGCCCTAGAGAGTTGTGGTGAGGTTATGCTGTTGGGACGTGGTTTTATTTCGTGGGTTGTTGTACTATAAATTACTATTTAAGCACCATCAACAGTTGATATTTACATAGAGAGTGCAGTGAACAACACCTCATACCATATCAACAAGATATGAATATTTGTGACCCTTTTGACAGACAATTCTCCTCTTGTCATTTATACTGCTCTGGAGAAGTGAAACATTTCCAGCAACTATATTCTTGGATAGCACAGGTTCCCGACCCTTTGATTGACTGTTGGAATCAATTTCTGGAAATAAACCGACAGCTTATAGCTACCCATTGTAAGTGATATGTGTGTGTTTCTAATTTAATGGGGCTATTAATCTTCAGGATCATTTTTAAATAAAAGAATTAACCAAGAACATTAGTAGATAGATTGAAAAAGATATAGACAACTTAACACAAAGATGCCCACAATGTCATGTGGTTAAGATACTTGCTGAGTATGATAGAGATAATACAGGGGTCTTAAGGAAGACGTGTCAGTCATGCTTGGTATAACTTACCCTTTCTCTTCTTGAATTAATTGACATAGACCCACTCTACTACAATAGTTTTAGTTGACTGTATATGTTAAATGCTAATGATTTTTGGGTGAAAAAGACAGCAAGGAGGGAGTGACGTAGAGTGGTTAGACAAAATGGCAGACTACTGGGTACCCCAATAATTCCAAATGTAGTTGAGACTTCCTTCAATCTTGCTCAAATTAAAAACTGTCGAAGATGGACCCAACATACTCGGGGATTAATGAATGTTACTTGCATACATTGTCGAGCAAAGCATTGGCTTGCAGAGTGTCCTTGTGGAAATCAGCGCAATGGAGCAAGCTTTGAGGTGTGTTGTAAACATGGTGATGTTATTATTGACAACCTCACTGCTTTACTAGAGCCATTGAATTCACTAATGAGTGGAGAGACTATTCTATCTTGAGAGTTTTTAAAACACTTGAGGAGATGGAATAGTCTTTTCGCTTTTACATCTCTACGATGTAATATGGATGATTGGGGAACTTCAAATGCAGGTGGCCTCCAACTATTTCAAGTTCATGGAAACCTCTACTACCTTCAAGGGCCACTTATTCCAACTCCTGGTACGGACCCAAGTTTCACACAAGCTTATCTCTATGACCCTCACTTTGCAGCACAATCAAGAGTTGCACGGGTACCTTAACTTGATGAGGGAACTATTCTTGCTATTACTACCATGCTTCATGGATGTTCTCCCCTAATAACTCTTTATCAAACAGGTCAGGAAAGAATCTCTGCTGTACCAGAAAATGGAGAAGATGTTCATGTTGTTCTGAACCCAAGACTAGAGTTAGTCATGCAAATAGGGGCTGATAGGAGAAGAGAAAATCTGCCAACCAGTGATGAGGCGGCATTAATTCTGCCAGAGGAATATGGTGAAAGTGGTTGCCAGGATATTGTTATCACCAAGTGATCAGTTCCAAATCCGGAACAACCAAGTTCTCCCTTCACAATTATAAATCAAAATTATGCCTTATACTTAACCCTCCACTACGTCTTATTCTTTCCATGTGGAGAGCCTGGATGGCATTGGGTAAGGAGATTGCAGAATGCTCAAGGAAACCACCAAATTGAGAGAATGTATCAAAGAGTATTTTATCGTTTCCGACTGCATCCACATGAGGGTGAACCAGCAACTATTTTTCAAGGCAGAAGACTTTTCCAACAATTCTTGGTAGATAGTTGGGCTGTTTGTGATCAGAATAAACTTGCATGGCTATGAGGCCATCAAGCAAATATCTGAGCTGATCTATATAATGGGTCAGCAGATGTTCTACGATAGGAAGATGTTAGCTTACAGTAGGTTGGAAAGCGAATTGTGCTACCATCCAGCTTTATTGGTGGCAATCGCTTCCTGCAATAGCTCTACCAGGACAGCATGACTCTTATAAGACATTTTGGTCATCCTTCACTGTTTATCACCTTTACAGCAAATCCTAAATGGGAAGAGATACAACAGGAATTGTTGCCACACCAACTTGCTGCAGATCGTCTGGATTTAGTTGCTTGTGTTTTCAACCTTAAGATGAAGGATTTGCTTGACCAAATACGTCATAAAGAGATCTTTGGTAAATGGCAAGGATGGGTTTGGACTATAGAATACCAAAAGAGAGGCCTGCCACACCTCCACCTCCTCCTCTTTCTCAAAACAGATGACAACTTCCTTACAGCTGAAAATATTGACAATCTGATCTCCGCTGAGTTACCAGTAGGAATAGACAACCAGTCCAGAGAACTTGCAAATATAATAAAGTCTAATATGGTGTATACATCATGTGCAGGGGGAAATCGTCAGGCTTTATGTATGGATGGAGTAAACCTAGTT